>JAPZDY010000004.1:9332902-9381735 GCA_029783645.1 Ctenochaetus hawaiiensis | reverse complement strand
TCTGTCAGTCTATTCACATGTCGCTGTCATTCCCCAAAGCTTCACAATCAATTCTCAATAAAATGAATGATTAAAAGTCCATCGAGCAGCACACACACACACACACACACGCAGTAAAGACCCTGTCAGCCAAGACACACCACAGCCAATTAATGAGCTTCTCCCACAGCCGGACTAAGGTTCCCTGACAACAGAGAACACCTTCATCTTTCTGGATGTCATTGTCATCACCCCTGCCATCATCATATTTCAATTGCATTTCATTAATGAGACATGCCAGCTATTTTTTGTTTGAGCTGGTTAGCAAAACCTACACATCAGTCAGAACACAAAGTCAGGTTGTGCAAAGCAGTTCGGGGCTTGTTGATGAGCGTGCCTCGAGAGCAACAACAGCAGCTTTGAGAAACACTCTGTTTTAATAACTTTGTTTTGATTGATCATTCGTATAGAATTATCCAGTGGGGATGAGAGTAATGTGAACGCCAAAGACGGACTTCAAATGGATTTATCCTTTTATTGATTTATAGGATGAATATCATCATTCTTTGCAAGCCCACAACAGGCACTTAAAATACCATCACACAGCGAACACAACATTACATCGCTTCACAAGCACTGCTCTGCACCGTGCAATCTCTGTTACCCATTTATGTGCTTTAATCTCGAAGCAACCCTTTATTCATTCTTTTCTTATGCAAAACAACTCCGGTGCCTTTGGGTGCCTAAAAATTTCCTGGAGACACACTGTGTTTGCCAATGATCCAGCGCTCTCCTGTGTATTTGTGCTGCCATGGTGTCACCTGTATGCATTGGTCACATGATATGTCGTCCACTGAGAGCTCATTATCTTGCAAACATTGTGCAACAACACTGAGATCATCTACAGAACATTAACATACATTTCGCACTCCTCAGTGTTTGTTATATGATCTTAAGTAACACTCTTTTCATAGCAAAAATGAAGCCAAATTACTGACAACTTACATGGCCATTATACTTGAGAATTCACTGTTGAATAGAAAATTGTTTCTGAGGCTGCGTAGGCTCACCGGTATGCTGGTGAACAAATCCTATTTATGTGCTACACAGGCGACCAGCCTTAGCAGTTCCGTCACTAACCACCCATTGCATGACTTCCTGATGGAGATGAGATTTGTGACGCCAAATGAATTTCTCCTTGAGGGGCAATAAAGTTGTGAATAGAATTGAAAACCGGAGTAATGGCGTAGAAAAACTGCATTTGTCCTCCGTCTCATTGCTGAAATCAGATGGAGAGTGTGTCTGTCTCGATAAGTGAAGAGATAAAATGCTTGTCAAGGGTAACAGACTCGCACGGATGCTTTTCACCAGTGACTAGCTATTACTCTCACCCCAGTCAAACAAATACTTCATCCAACCTGGCATCCTTCAGCACAGTGGAGACAGAGTAATCATGAACTGCCAAAAACAAATACGGGGCCACGTCAACAAGTCCCCACCACCACCACCACCTGCACTTACACACACACAAACACACACAAACACACACATACACAAACATAGACAGAGACTACACAGACTCTTACTGCTGACCCCTGAGAGAGTCTAATTTTCTAGCTTTTAAGTTTCTATCTGTGAGTTGTGATGATGGAGCGGAGCTGCAAGTATCCTGGATGTAGTCCCTTTACCGTTCTGCATTGTAAAGGTCTTTTAAGTAGAGCGGAGCTGTTTTACTGTTGTAATAAAAATGTTTTTTTCCACTAATTGCCTTATGGAGGCATGCCAAAACCTTTTCTTGTCTTGGTTTTGTAGAGCTGAATACAACAGGGCACACTTTGTTTGGATAGGTGGCGTGGACGCCAAGTCTATTTGTTAGGAAATTTAGAAATGTTAACTGTATTGTCGGGGGGGGTCACTCAGAGAAAGACTTTTTAAAACAAAACTGAGAGCTTACAGTTATGTTGGCAGCTCTGTAAACTCATACATAGGGGAAGTGAGAATTTCTGAGTAAAAACTTCCCCTATTCTGAGAAATCTTGTTTTTCCGACTTGTTGAACTGGAATGCAGTTGACTTGAAGTTACACTTTTGAGTTTCGACTTTTGAGTTAAATGGAAAGCAACATCAGGCACAGCTGTGCCTTATTGAGCCTTATTGAGCTAATACTGACATCCACATCCACACATGCTCACGATGGGCTGATATTGAACAGGAGCAATGATAACTGTGTTACTATTACTACTATTTTTGGTTAGCATGTTTATAGCTACTTGGCACTAATCACAAAATGCAGCTGTGGGTGATCGGATTGGCATCTGATTTGTAGGGATTTAGTCAAAATGTATTGAACTAATTATAATTTTGACCTAATGCTGGCAGATCAACATAGTTATTTTAGTTCATCCCAAGAGGTAATTAAACATCTGTTCCTAATTTAATGGCAATCGATCAAGTAAGTGTTGAGTCATTTTACTCAAAACAACAAATATAATGCTAGAAGAAAAGTCAGAGGATCAACAGTGTTATTAGGATGCATCAACAAATATCTGTGCTAAATTTCATTGCAATCTCAGCAACCAAAATATTTCAGTTTTAACTTAGTGGACCAGTTAATAGATATTGCCATTTCAAGAACCAGGCTATTAGCATGGCTCAGAAGTAAGATATAATCAAACACAGGGCTACGAACCCCAAGCCGATCTGATCATCTGCTATTTTTAAAATGCAATTTACACCATAGTGATAAAACAGCTCCAGACTGATAAAGAGACTTAATAGGAAAAGGTATTACATGACACAAAGATACAATTTTTTCAGTTTTCATTAGCATTCATCAGGATTCATCCCAGCAAATGAAGCAAAGGCAAGCAAAACACTTTGTGTTTTGCAAGATCTCAGAAACATTTTGGCACCCATCCAGCCCAAATGAATTCATGCAACTCTCTATGCATGCACCAAGGAGCGTTCAACTCACAGAGTTGAAAATACTCTTGAGGACTAGTCAGGCGCTTGAAGCAAGGTACATAGAATATTCTGCTTTTGAACATTTAATGCCGGCTTACTGTACACTTCAAAGTGGATGGTGCCCACTCTTTCTCCAAGTTCTGATTAGGCAGTTTGTCTCCTGCTTTGTCAGCCATCTTGTCAGTCAGCCCTACCCTCTTAATGACTCCTGTCAGTCAGGGATGTAACTGTCATACTGAGTCAATGGCTGCACTCGTTCCTTCTATGATTGGATAATTAGCTGTGTACATCAACACATTTAGCCATTTTCAGTGCAAAATGTCAGCAGAATAAAAAGAACATGTGTCTCCTGTCACGCAGTGTGCAGAAACTTCTGCAGAGGAGACTCTGTAAAACTTCAGCCAAAGAAAACAGAAAAATCTCATCAAGGAGGAGAAGAATGAGTTGGCTGTTTAATTAGAGAGGAGGGTGGACCAGAGGACAGCGAGGAAGCAGCAGCAGCAGCGGCAACAGCAATAGAGAAATGATGCCCTCTTTTGCATAGGGGGAGGAGGGGAAGAGGGGGAGGGGTAAAGAGGAAGGTGAAGATGTCTTCAGATGTGGCAGCTGTGATGAAAAGAGAGGCGAATGACTGAAGACAAGAGGTGGAGAGTGGAGAGGAGAGGAGGAGAAGAGAGGTAGTGGAAGAGTGTGCATTATTCATCCCTGCTGACACATCAAAATCTCTGATTCATCTGGAGAAGGGCATCAGTCAAGTCACAACCTATCTCTAGCCTTCACTCATCCGCACGCACGGAGAACACAGGCACACGGCAAGCACACACATAATTGCAAATGGTTGGAAAAGGGATAATTATGGGTCTGGCTCACTATAGAGACCCTTCACAACAGACTGAGAGGCGTCTTTGCACAACAAGGCCGTGGCAGAGTTTCTATCAGGTCTATAATTTATTCAGTGTAAATATAAATAACCAATAGGTAAAGTTTTACTCCAAAAAAATATGGGTGCTTGGTCTGGATAATAATGCTGTGTAATATTTCTTTAACCATTTTTGCAGTTATTTGTTATTGCCATTATTTATTATGAGTTTGTGTCTAACTGTCTTAAAATGAAAAGACTATGTTTTGTAGAACTCATTATTGAACTGAACAATCGTTCACTGATTAAAAGCAAAATTACTGCAGCCGATGTGATCATGTGCAGTTTTTTAATTTCAATTCTCTTGTCTCAAGTTCTAATTTCAGACAGTTCAGTGGTTTTGTAGTTTTTTTGTTTTACACAATAAAGTGTAAGTTTTCGATGATATTTTATGATGCATGCATGCATTATTTGTTGCGGGTAGTTTTGGTGTTTAATTATAAGATGTGATAAATTCACAATATGTGATTGTTGTCAATTGACTTATTCCATCAATAATACAGATTAGGTCTGGCCGATGTGGTTTAAACCAGTATCTCAATAGGTATTATCAGAGTATTTTTTTTCAAAGTCAATACACGTCACTTATATAGCTAATGTATGTAAGATCCCATAAAATATTCAGAGTGATGTTAAGTGCCGTGAACTCTGCTCCACATTACATTAGATGAAACTTTATAAATGTGTAAAACAAGAACTTAAACCTCCTGTCTTACAGTTACACATCAAATATGCTCATATAATTTATTTAGCCATCAGAATTTTGTTAAATAATGAACAATAAAAGTTATGATCATATGTCATATATTTTAATAAGATTCTACAGAAATTTCATAAACAATAATGCTGATTTATTGCCCTATTGGACATTATGTATCTCTGCGCATTTCCTGTTAAAACAAAAGGTCAAATTAAAAAATAAACATTTATCGTGCTATTTATCATCCAGGATCCTCTAGCTCTTGTTTTGCAAAATGTCTTGACATCAGTTAAAATACTTTAGACATGATCTGGATTCAAGTTGTCATGTTATCAAGAAATATGTATGTTAATATCAGAAAGGTTATTCTTCCTAATATTGTTCTAATGATTTCAGCCTGGTTGCCCAGCCCTGATGGGTTCATTCTGCATGCTGTCTGCTTTGTTTTCAGCAGCCCCCTGAATAAACAACAAGAGAAGAGCAGCAGACAAAAGCTTACTGTTCAGAAGGATCTGAAAAGGTCAATTAATATCAATGCCTAGACAACAACAAAGTTTCTGTCTGCTTGTAATACAGGTGGCTACGCTCCCAGCATCAAAGTTACATGCCTTGATATTCTCCTTCCTTCCAGCTGTCTGGAGCACCAAAGGTGACGGAGAGTTTGCTGCAGAGACTCTTGACAAAATCCATAGATGAGCACAGCGTGGAATACAAGGGAGGGAAGTGGAGAACGGAGCAGATAGGGTAAATCTGGGAATAAGACTTCAATGAGGCTTTTGACGTGAGACCAAAGCTGCTCCACTGGGAGCACACGTCATCCGGCATATTCAAATCCGAATGGATCTAACTGGTGGTATCTGCTTGGAAGAAGCAGGAAATCACTGAGACCTATGGTTGAACTTTATGAAATGCTATTTAAAGGAGTACATGCCATCACTGATTTCATAAGCTACTGCTTTTAATAGAGGATGAATACCTGTGGGGCCGAGCATCTTCTTGGCTCCACCAAAGAGATGATTTGATATGAGACAGACGGAAGAAATTTGCCCGCTGAATTATTCTGCTTCCACATAATGACTTTTCCCTGTCGAGTCGACATGATGTAAATATCTAGATCCTTGCCCCTTTTCATGAAAGTATGTGGCCTGTGTATTTCTCTCAGGCAGGGAGTGAGGCAGAAATTTCAAAAGCCAGGGAAGAAAAAAAAAATCTGGGGGTTTACTAAAGAGAGGAATCCATGTGTAAAAATGACTGATTAAAATAATTAGGGATGTGGAAATGGTCTGGAACAATAACCAGCTAACGCACGGTGCCCCAGGGAAAATTTCCCATCTGTGTTTGAGAAGGAAAAACCTCCCTCGGATTCACGACCACAGTGCGATTTTCCACTTTGCACAGGCCACACAGCGGAAATACAGAAAACCTAAACAGGCATTTGGTGTGCACATGATTAAATCTCAACCATGCAATAGCCCTCGGACAACGTGTCAAGATGAATCGATGTATCATTAAATTACACCGCCTGTGCATGTGAGTGGCTGCTTTAACAGTAAATCCTACTGCGTATAATTATAGATATATGAGAGGTCTGTGGATTGCAAAACACTGCCTACATGTGCAGATGGGCTTGTTTTAAGTAATGCCTGAGAGTAGCAGATGCAGCAGCCACTCTATTGTCTTGAAAACAGTCTTGCTAAATAAGTCCATCCGCCTTGCCACCTGGTGCCTTTCATACCTATCACACTAATGAGTATAATAGCACATGTAGCCTAGATATATAATTTTCTAATAGCCCCTTAAAAGTGTTTAGTATGACATTAACATAATGGAAATTTACTTTGCTGTGGCATCATTAAAACATCAGTACAATGATAGCATTACTTAGAACTTTCTCTTTTTATATATCCTTGAAAAATCTATAGGATGCAGGTGTTGTAGTTATTTTCATTAGGTTGCTCTGCATTGTTATTGTCTTTATATATTTTTAATTTTTCTAGACTTAAAAAATCTGTCTTCACGTGAGACCCATTACGCCTGGAGGGTGCTTTAAAGGGCCATTAGAAAAAGCCACTTTAAACGAGAGTGGATGAGGAACAAAGGCTCTGCCAGTCTGCCCCGGTCCCTCATGCTGGCCAGCCAACAATAAGGAGGGGGAGGTGAAGGGGGACGCGCACTCACAGCGCTGTTGCCAACCAGCCTGGTCTGCAAAACCCCGCGATCTGCTGTTTTTTTATTTACCAAAACGCTTTAAACAAAGTCTCAAGTGATGCTGACATGAAAGACAAAAGACGCAAATAAGCCTCCAGGCCCTGGAGACAAAAGCTAAACGACTCCGACACAGGAGGAGATTTTTATTAGTTCCCAAAAAGACTATTCGACAAGTGAAAATAACCAGTCTGGGTGGGGTGCCAGGCTGCAAACATCAACTGTATAAGGATGTAGGATGCTGGTTACCTTAGTAGGAAGTGCTCCGTCTTCTTTACTGTCTGGTAGATTCATGTGGGTGGATTTGCAGCTGGAAGCTTCCTCGGAAACAGCAGGGATAAATGTAATCCAGTGGCAGCAGAGCTCCACTCAGAGAAAGGTCTGCCTTTGTGGAGGATGCATGCACGCATCGCCGGCGTTTCCCCACCGCCCTGGCTGTCGACCGACCTCTCGGGAACGCAGCGGGTCACGGCTGCTCCTCAGCCCGTATGCCGGGAGAGCATTGCTGGTCGGGCGGCCTCAGATACTGCTGGTTGATGTCATTGATACTCCCTGCCTTCTTCCTTAATGCCCTCCTCCTTTCCTCCCTCTCTTCTCCTCTCCTCTCCTCCCCCCTCCCTGCTCTTTCTCTCTCTCCCTCTCTCTCTCTCAAGCACACACCGGAGCTCCCCCTCCTCCCCACCCTCACACATGACGTGATGCAGGCAAGATCTCCAATAGCAACCGTATCCCCCCATCAGCCCCTGTTACCCCCATTACCCACACCACATCCCCCACGCACCTCCTCCAGCTCTGGCTGGATCGCTGACTGGTGCAAAGTGGTGGCTACTGAGAGAGGTTGCTCTTGTGTGTTGGTGGCTGATTTTTCCACTGTGCTCCTCAGGGGCTAAAATGAAGATAAGCACCTTGAAACCCCGTGGACTCCCATAATATAGTGTCTAATTATAGCTGTTGGCAGGAATGGAGAGCAAAGAGCTCCATAACTACTCCTGCAGAGCATAACTCCCTCACTAAATTATAGCTGGACACTCTAAAATATAGTTGGGGAAAACAGAGCTCAGTGTGGGACATTATGGGAATATATTAGAAACACCAGGAGGCAGGTAATACAAAACTGTAAAACATGTGCTTCATGTTAATGACCTTTTGTTAATGACCTATTAGACAAAACTAATGCAGTCTAATACAACATACCTGCAATGAATCTTTCTTTAATGCAGGTTACAATGAAATAACTGATTTAGAGATGTTATTTCAACGTTATTGTCATGTGAGTGGGTGCTGTTGAACTATATTAAGTTACACTGAGAGATTTTTTATCTATTAAGTCCTCTCCATTTATATCAATGAGGGTAGGCTGATATTAATCAATCAATCACTGAGTTTGGTGCCCCAAATATATTTATATCTCCCAGATCTTTCCCTCTCTCTTAATGTGGACCAGATGAATCTTCCGTGTTAATTTAATTTTTGTCATTTGATAGGAGACAAAGAGACAATTAAAAACATAGAAATAGGTTGTTCTTTTGTCATATGAACAAAATCCTTTAGGTTAGCAAGAAAAAATGGCATGGAAATAGCAGAGGGTAAACATTCATCCAAGGACATCTGGATTGCAGTTGCTCATGAAATAAATTGAACAATATGATATTTACCTTGCAATATAAACGTTTAAAATACTGTGGAAAATGAGCCTCATGTATATATATATATATTTTTACAGAAGGATTTATTATGACTTAAAAAACTGTAAAAATATCGGTGAAAATTATAACAAAGCCATAAGCTTTTTTTTAATTCTTTTTTTCATAAGATGCCATGTAGGCAAACATAGGCCTTTGTCTTTTTGGATGTGATCTCATTCAGGTCACACAATGTGACAATAACAAGCGCCACAAGGGCAGATTGCTAGGTGTTGGGATTCTGGTTGTGGAGTTTGGCATGACGCTTCAGGACTGTTTGAAGGAGGCTTTCTTCTAACGTCTCTGCTGACCCCGCGTGCCGCACAGAGCTCTGCAAACAGATCCGGCATCAGCAGCTCTGTGCTGCCTTCATTTCTGTTCATCCAGATGCATTATGCATATTCAGTCCTGCCTAATAGCTCTGTAAAGTCATCCTGAACAACTCACTCTCCCTGTCTCACTCTGTGACACAAAGACTGCATGACAGAGTGCGAAGAAGAGATGGGAAAATTAACCAACTGCCACCACTTCTGATTGTAATTGGAAGCTACAGTTTTTGAGTCTTTCTCATGGTCTTGAGGGGACAAAGGCTACCACTCTGACCCATTCTCTTTGTTGCTAGTGACATCTAGTGGGAACTTTTATTATGTGATGTTGCCTTAGCCTGAAATTGAAAGCGTTACACAAAGATTTATGAATCCAGGGTCAGGTATGTCATTATTTCTCTAGCAAATCTCTTTTGTTGGCAGGAAAAACATCACTCCCAGAAAAAAAAAATGAGGGCATTTTTATAGGTGGGGGAGGGGGGTGTACTTCTTAATGTTGGTCCACCCCCTTATATAGGCATCAACATGCAGCACAGGGCATTTTCTCTGATTGTCCCAACATCAGCACAGTTGACTTTGATTTTTTGACATTATATTCTGCCTTTCAATCTGTATTTTAATTCATGCCTATAAGTAGTAAAGATTGCCGCAGTAGCTTTCACCCTTTACAGAAAGGTCAGAGGTCAGGTGAGCTGTAAGTGTGCTCATGGATGTATGATCTTATTAAGAAGGTGGTTGCATGTTATCTCAGGGACTTGAACCCTTCTTTACTAGTTGATGTTTTTCTGCTGACTGTATCAAAATGACACCTGACATTTACAAGATCAATAAATAATTATCTTATAAGATAATAAAAAATTTAGGGTTAAGCTAACTTCTGGCAGTCCTCATATTACTGTCAGAATAACGCACTCTCTGTTGTCTGTGTACTGTCTCTGCCAGTCACACAGTGACCTGTCTAACTGTATAGCATTACAGTATTCCCATTTTCAGAGTTGAAGCTAGGGCAAAGATCCCTAAAATTAGCAGGGCAAGTGCCCTGTCTCTACCATGGCCCTGCAGCAGTGACGTTAATTGCACTCTATTTATACTTTAAGAGTGCAGGACTCAGAAAGATCAAGTTTCTGTTATGCTTTATTTCAGTGTCCCCAGGTTTACGTGAGCTGGGCAATGTGTTTGGTATGAAGTGCTGAATTAAGTGGACACTGATTATTTTCTAAAGTTCTTCTAACGAAATACATTGTATGAACTCTAAAATACAGTCATCCACCTACTAAATAAGATAATTTTATGGATCTGGCTGCCCTGATGGGGTTACAGGGTTTTTATGTCCTGCTATTCAACTATTCAAATTCATTTATATATGTATGATGATGCTCTTGATGCAAACGCTGCAAAAGCACTCAAGCTAAAGAACTAGTGGCACATCAGGGTGCTGAATGAGAGATTTGTTTTCAATTTTGGGATACTTAATGCATAGTTTTCCAAATCAACAGCAAATTTTCTAGATGCAAAAAAGATCACCCACATACAAGCGTACACACATCATGTTGTGACACTGAATTTTATTCAGGCATCTCCAACACACTTTTGTTCTCGAGTTATCATCAGTTAAAGGAATCAGTTGAGAAAGAGAAAGGCAGCGAAAGTTCCAAGCCTGAATGTAAGTTGACTATTTAAGATTTAGAGCCTCTCAGTGTGCATTCAACTTGGTGGTGCTTAGCACAGACAGACAAATAAAACATTCATGACGACACAGGCTGAACAAAAGAGAAACCATTAAAAATAAGACTGAGATGCAAGAATGAAGCCGCCTGTTCTGTTTCTGTGAGCTGCATCTGAGGTTAAAGGGAAAATCCACTCTAAAAAAGAACTGACACATGATCTCAGATAGATTTGTCTAATGGATAAAAACAAGAGGGCTTAGGTTCTGTTGCTATCATCCCAAAATGTCCTGTGTTGTTTCTGATACTGCCTCTCTAGCAGTGTATTATATTTTTGATGTTAATATTACCCAGAAGTAGAGACATGTAGGCACACTTGAGGCTCTAGTTTGAAACTGTCCGTTCATACATAGGCAGAGATTTTAAGAAAACATTCAGAAGACAGCAAATCATTGTCAATAAAACAGCCTCAGGTTTGCGCCATTATCCTGTTAAGAGAAACATGTAAAATGGAAGATTAATCCCCTGTAAAATCTTTTAATGTAGTGAATTTTTGCTTGAAGAATGTTGCCACTGATTGAATTATCACAAACTGCATAGGTTTTAAATGTCTGTGTGGAGACAGTGGGAGCATCAGCCAAACGATGGCACCAGCTCTTTTTACCAAGTCAGAGAGATACCACTCACCCTCAGTCTCATTAGCCTTGTAAAATTGATGGCTCTGCAGGCAGTAAAATTATGTCACAGTCTGAAATATCAAATATCTCCAGGAACTGGAAGCTTCTTGTGTGTCTCACCGTTACATTATTACTTCTGTTCATAACTAAAAAGTCAAGCTAGTTGCTCTTTATTTTGCCATCAGTCTGTAAAAGAACATGGCTCCTTGGCTGACATTTGGCACAGTAAATTCAACACCCTCCCATTTCAAAGAGACAAAGCAGGTGGTATCCGTGAACAAAAGCACATTTGGTTGGTTGGTTGTGTTTGTTCAAACACATCCTCTTTGAATGAATGAATTTGCAAAACAACATAGTGAGCTACCATATTTTTCACTCTCTACTTCCATGCATGTTATCTGGCTTGTTTGTTCAGATTTCTCCTGCCAGTAATACTTTCATACAGTCGAGCCATCACCAAAAACACACACACAAGCACCATCATACCATAAGTCTCCTTTCTAGCAGACACATGGAGTGAAAAATGCATTAAAGCCTACATCAAGTTTGAAGTTTCACCCAGCTTTAAATAGCAGTAAGAACCAACAGTCATTTTCAAAAGTCTAGGTGACTTAACGTTAGAATCAAGCAGTAACTGACCAAATATCAGCGAGAGATTTAAGCCCCGAGGCTGGATGTTTGCTGCTATGGTTTATTCTGAGACAAGGTCGGTAGGGCCAGTAGAGAAGTAAAAGTCAATATGAGACAAAGATGAACCAAAAAAAAAAGTGGAGTGAGACGTTTGTAGGCAGGTCATAGTTAGGTATGGGAGACAAAAGATGTGTAGTGCTGGGGCGCCATATTAGGGGACAGTAGTGGAAGTCAGTGCAGCTCAATAAAAGCCTCCATCTCCTCAGAGATGAGTCCTCTGTAGGGCAGTCTGTGCTTTTCAATTGCACGCGCCGCCAGGCACTGAAGGGTGACGTAATTCAGCGGGTAGAGGGCCGGGTGCCCGCTGCTCTGCTCATCCAGCAGCTCATAGGCTGTCTTCCTCTGTGCATTTTTAGCATCGAAGTGAGCCCCAGCCTTCATAAGTAATGCCATAATCTCCGGACAGCCATTGTTAGCTGCGATGTGCAGTGGCGTGTTGTTCTCGCAGTCACGTGAATCGACGTCTGCACCACACTCTAGAAGCAGTGCTGCCACCGCCTGGGAGGGGAAGCGGCCCACAGGGTAGCGGCCCACAGATGTGGTCTCTTTATCGACGGCCATGTGGAGAGGGGTGAATCCACTCCGACCCCGAGGGTTCAGCTTTAAGAGACGGTACACTGTGTGTTTCTTTTGATGCTCCTGATCTGGGCTGCACTCCAGCTTCTCCAACAGAAAGATGAGGTGCAGGATGATGGAGAGGGCTTTGTTGAACTGAGGAGCTTCTGGTAGGTTGTCCCTCTGTGCCACCGCTCTCTCTACCTCCCTGACACTTTTCCCCAGCACTGTCATCAAATCATGGAAGGAGATGCGTGTTGACAGGGTGCCTTTGGCCCGGTCTTGAAGGACAAAAGAAAACAACTCTGCAAAAGACAGGAAACTTGAGGCTGTCATAGGGCTGAGAGGGTCCAGGTTGCTCTGCTGCATGTCTAAAGCATATTTCCACAGGCTGATGCAGCGTTCAAAGTTGCCTGAGTCAGCGTAGACAGCACCCCTGTAACGGATGTAATAAGAGGTGTCTGGATGGGATGGCCCAAGGATGCGTTCTCGAACCAACAAGGCCTGCATCCTCATTTCATCAGGATCTGTGATCAAAGCTTCTAGTTCCTCTGCAGTGCTCACCTCCTGTGCACAGCCATAAGCAGGGATCGGGGGACCAGGTGGAGGCTTGGCCAGGGATCCAGCTTTGTCCCCTGGTTGCCTCAACTCCATCGCCCTTCTCCAGTACCTCATAGCCCCCAAGAGATCCCGCTTTTTGTCCACAAAAGTCGCCCCAAGGAGTTCAAGTGCATCAATGCGTTCCTCCCTGGAAGTGCGAGGCTGGTGGGCGAGATACTCCACGATGTTGGTGTGACCTGTGACACTTGCAGCGAGGAGTGGGGTCATGCCGTATCCATCTCTCTCCATTCGGGCATTGCACTTTAATAGCATTTTCATGATGTCCAGACTACCTGACTCTGCACAGTCGTGGAGAGCGGTGTTTCCTTTCACGCTCTTGCGGTTAACATCAGCTCCACGGTCCAGGAGGAACTTGGCTATCTCCTTGTGGCCTTTGTAGCAGGAGATCATTAGGCAGGTGTGGCCGTGGCGGTTGGCTACCTCCATGTCAGCTCTGTGCTCCACCAAGTAGCGGACGATCTCCAGGTGGCCATCAAAGCAGGCAGCTCGGAGCGGTGTTGAGTTGGTTAGTGTTGCGTTGTTGACAGAGGCACCATGTTTCAGTAGCGTCTTCACCACGGGGAGGTGACCGGCCGCCGACGCCGCCCACAGCGGCGGAGCTCCCTCGATGGTCTCGCCGTCAAAGTTAACGGCCCCTCCGAGTTCAACATTTGCTTTACAATGTTCAAGGAGATAATCTACAACCTCTAAGTGTCCGTATCGAGAGGCTATCAACAGAGGGGTGCCTCCCTGTGTCTTCTCCTCGGCTAAAGCCTCCAGCTCCTCAGGAGTTTTGTTGCTCAGCAACTTCTGGATAAGTTTCAGCTTACCATCTCTGGCCGCGTTGAAAACCGCCGTCGTTATGTCCATTTTACAGACTCTGAGCTGCCGCGCTGAACACCAACCCCATAACCACTCGTTTGTGGAAAAAGTGTCGTGTCTGTTTTTAGAGAGCAGAGAGCAGGAATCTTAGTTTGGACTCGGTTTCTAGCTCACATCTTTCTGCCATTTTGAGGGTGCTGTCAAGATGGCGTTTGTGTTGTTTGACAGGTCTATGTTTACGATTGCGGCGAGGCATTGTGGGTGACGTAGTTTTGATAGAATTCCCAGTTCATAGAGTAGGAGACTTATTACTTATAAAAAACTACATTTCCCACTCTGCATGTGAGTTAAATGACCTACCAGCTGATGGGTTCGTTTGTTGTGGTTGTTATGGCCAACAAGGGGCTCTGGCTCACATAGACGGAGAGCGCCAGCTGACGCCCTGCTCACAAAATCAAGTGCACCCTCAGAAAGAATACTGAGTTTAATGGTAAACTGATTCCAGTCGCTGTGGATTCGTAAGAACGATACTTTACACAATATAAACAATATTTTGTTGTTTACAAATATACGATACATTTATACTATAAATTATTTCACGAAATATTTAAATTTTTTATCGACTATTTTTTAAATAAGTTATACTATTCTATTACAGACGATATATAGGCCTATGTCATTTTAGTAGCAATCACAAATCGGAGTCAAATCATTTGACCCGATTTTAATCGACAGTTAACAGTGTGAAGCGCAGTGGTTACATGCTGTTCTCATCAGGTCCGGTGGTCAGAGTTCCTGATGTTCACACAGTTGGCCGAGTTCATATTCGGTATGGGAACATTTTGATATCTGTCAGTCAACATTCATCACCATACTGCGATGCACCCCTGTACTTCCATAGCACGGTTTAAAATAGATTTCAACACTAATTTGATTAATTTGTGCTGCAATTGGTGCTAAAATGTCACATGTCCTTTGACACCTTTGAAACTCATATTGCTTTTTTTTCTATTACTGAACAATCTGATCTGAGGAGTTGCAGCCATAAATGAGACACAAAACACATATGTTTCCTCCAATAATATTCCCTAATGATGATAACATTTATTCACAAATTACCAGAAAACTGTGTTTATAATGCATTTTAAAGTAAGACTTAAAAAACAACATAAAGAGACCCTAAACCAACTATTATTTCAAATAATCAGTTTCAAACTTGAGCCTATTTTTAAATGCAAAGAAAGCCAAACTAATCAACACACTCAAATGAAAGTAACCTTAATGTCACAGACCCCGTGGCCGCCTACATTGTGAGCAAACATCTTCTGCTGCCAACAGCTTCAGGCATCCGCTGTCTTGACACAGCTTTTAGGTGATAGCAATAGCACACAGATAACTGTAATTTCTTGAATACCCTGCTGTTAAAAAAGGGGCAAAGATGAAAAGATAAAAAAACATCTATGCAGTAAGTAAAAATGTGGAATTCAGCTGGAAGCACATGAGATAGATATAAACACTGCATTCCTACACAAAGCCACTAGCCAGATATTGATTTAAATATTGACTTGCATGGATCTGTGCATGAACACCAGGCCCCTGCATTTATTGGATTGTGTATAATGACTTTTTCCTCTGTATCTCTCTAAGGTATGAAATATCGCCTACTTTTGTATGCATGAATGCAGCGTGGCATGCAATATACTGCAGCTGTTGATGAAAGTAGCATCATGACCTAGAATTACAATATGTTATGAATTCATAGAGTGAGGTCAATTCTGGGGATTCAAATAATGATGTAGACACAACACCCCTGCTTGCTGACAGCATCACAAAAATCTGAATGCTAGTCATCAGTAGGTCTTTCATAAATTGAATATGGATGGAAATAGATATAATCCCTTGTACAGTTTATAATTTATTATATTTCCTTAATACAATGGGTTCACTCTTCATTATTATTGCCTTGCTGGCGGTCAGATTATATGATATTCATTGCATATGTTTCTTACTGATTTTACTTGAATGAATGATTGGTGAATCTGAAAGTGCCTGGGTGGCATCTCGAGCTTAACTCTGACTATCTATCTCTCTGACTTTCGCCTCTGTCAATACCCAAAAAGGGCTGCCATGCTTAAAATGCTAAAAAGATGATATATTAAATATCACAGTAACATTTTCAAGGTCTATCATGACAAAGTTCTCCTATTTGATATTTAAACCTCTGGCATCATAAATCTATTGCCTTCAGACTTTCATGAGATTCTGATTAAAACATGTTACCGGATTCTGATTGGTGCACAGAAAAAGGTGCTGTCACCTTTGGCTGAATTGTCCCCACCCCTTTCAAAGTACAAGAAAAAAAACAGGCCAGACAGAAATCCTTTATATGAAATAACAAACTGTTCTAACTTTGGCAGAAAAATATCCTTTTCATGCAGGACCTCATTAAAATGGATGGCAGGACTTGTTTTTCACTGCATCTCCTGATTTGATCTGAGGGAGGTGTAATAGTAGGATGCTGACAGAGGAAACTTGTTTTTAATGACTTTTGTATCACAATTTACTGTAAAGATTATAATTCAATAATTCAAGATCATTCAAAGATATTTACTTTAGTATATTATCATTCAGTAATTGTCTCACCAAGTTTACGGATGCAAAAATATTTACTTTTCTTTGCCAGTTTTCTCTATTTGCTTTCAAGTCTGTGGCAAATGAATGTCCTTCAAGCTCGTAGAACATTGTGTCCCACATTGGTGCTTGTGGTGACCTATGTCAGTACTTTACAGTCAAATGGAGCTGGTTGCAGATCATTCTGTGGCATAAGCCTTAGAGTTTTCTCAGAGTGTTTACAAATTTGAATAAAGTTTATTTTTTCTTTCTTTCTTGGGTCAGTACATGTCCCAGCAGATATTGGGAGAAGACAGACACACACAGGTCAGGTCGCTAGTCAATTTAAAGTTTTCTTTCTAAGGTTTTAAATTTAATCATGTTTCTAGGGGATTTTGAAGTGTCATTCTGATGTTTCACCAGTAGAGGAGGCATTAGATCCACACTCAGTTAATGCTATTTATTACTCAATGGGATCTTTCTTTCATGCCTGACAAATATATTAGTGCAGTCTGTAGGGTTATGTTTAACTCCTTGCAGCACAAATACATTTCCATGTATTGACCTAAAAGCTAAACACATAAGTCTAAAAAAAAACTTGAATGTGCAGATAAAGTATATCCAGAGCAGGAGAATGCACTTCCTCATTTGTTTGAGGGGGGCGATGGAGCCATGATTAAACCCTCTGCCATTCTTAATAACAATTTGAAACTCACTTGAGGACAGCCTGAGTAGCAAACGTGTTTTTAAAATTAAACAGGGACTTTGGCTGCACACAGAGACAATATTGCATGCAGAGATTCAGGATTAAAAGCCTCACAAATGACACCCAACCCATGTCTGTCTCAGAGGATCCAGCCTCCGACTTGTTTGCAAAACTAAAAGGCACAGGGGAGCAGAGGAGGGCTGATAATCATTTCCTGGGTCTTGCGTTTGATCCTGAGGAATTATTAGAAGACAGAAAAACCACTGAGACAAAACAGCAGGCTGAGAATGCATCAGCAAGAGTTCGGTGTTTTTTTTTTTTTATTCACTAGTTTGACAGCATGTCACAACATGTAACAACAGTCATTATAACTTTACATTTACAAGTCAACAAAATCTGTTTCCTAAATATAAATTCTGTCAAGTACATAGAGGCTTTATTAATTTTTCCACAGGAACGTGCAAAAACCCACATGTACTAGCACTGCTTTATTACAAAAAAACAGCTCCAGACCATACAAGATCATCATTGTATAACAGCTGATTTGATACTGAGCCACATCACAATCCTCACTGGAGAAGGCAACACCATTTGTAAGTTAATACTTAGAGAAAAACACAATTAAGGACAACAGCTCCACTTTTCACATTGCTAATGTATGGAAAGGATGTAAATAATGGGGGTTTGTATTTCTTTGACCTGGACTAATCTCTTGTGATGGAAACTTGATAAAGCGGAAATTTTAATTACAGTGGCTATGTTTTTTTTTTTGTCCAGTGATGCACATAACACAGTGTGCAAGATGCAGCTCCCTTTACATCAGCATGATTGGCACGCTCTTCACCTGCCCAATGTTTATCAGATCTGTGAAATGGGACAGCAATGTGGCCAGAGAAGAATGGGCTCTTGAGATGTGGAGCTGCTTGTTTTCACCGAAGTCTTGACAGGGGCTCCCTAGGGGCCTGCGAGCAGCTCACTGAGCAACACCTCCCTCTCTCCTAGAAGAACGTCTCTCCTCAGACTGGTTCCTTTGTTCACTACCTTTATCTTCATGGCCAGACTCTTCACCTGTTCCTTGTGAAGCGAGTCAAAAAAAAAGTCCTCATTGAATACAGGATTTCTGCTGTTCTTGATGATGGTACTCCTTTGTTTCTGCTGCTTGCCTGGATTCAGGTAGAGGGCTACGCAGCAGTTGATGCTTTTAAGGTCCGTCTGCCTGTTGTAAAGGGCCTCGGCTGTGAGCACGCGCACCCTCAGCCGAGCTGCCTCCGGATCGTAGTGTGTGCTCAGCCTCAGTGTCCCCCCCTTGTGGAGGTTGATGGTGTGCTCACGCTGCAGGAGGTCAGACGCTGTGCCCCTTGAGCTGCTGCTTTTACATCCGCGGAAGGCAGGAGAAGGGGGGCAGCGCATGCGGCGGCGCTGCATGTTGGGGCTGTTGTCTGCTGAGCTGCAGTCATCAGTGGAGAGAGAACTGTGGCGTGCCAGGGAGCGCTTGGCACGCGACACCTGGAGGGAAAGAGGAAAAGAGAGTGGTAAACACACAGAAACAAGCCTCTTGGTGTATCGAACAAGGAAAACACTTTTATAGCTCTTTTATTAAAAGCTTTGCAACAGCTGACCAATGTACACAGACTCCTCCAGTCCTCACCTTGGCTTTTGTCTCCTGGGTAATGGAGCGCAGGAGGGAGGCGGAGCGGGTCAGGAGAGGGGAGTTAAAGGGGGATGACTCTGCTGAGGAGCAAGTGTCACTCTCTCCACCACTGAAATAGCGATAGGGGTTTGGGTCAGCTGGAGCCAGGAGAGTTCCTCCTTGGGAGCGTCTCTGGGAGTTTGGGGAGGTGAGAGGGCTGTTGGGATCACTGTGGAACAGGCTCTCCTTGCGGCGGGTATGAGGAGACTCCACCAGGGTGGAAAAGCCATAGGAGGTCTGAGCCTTGGGGACATATGGCAAGGACATTGCAGTCTGCGACTGGGGGTCTGCATTAGTGTTAACTTGAACACTGACCCTGTCCGCAGATGCAGCGCCTGGCTCATCAGCGCTCTCTATTTGGATGATGTGACGGTTGGCTGATTTCTGGAGATTGCGGGCATCTCCTCCCAAGCGGGAAAAGAGGCGAGGGCTGCAGGGGTTCTTGCTGATCCGAGCCCTGGGGCTCTGGCTGCAGATGGCATGGTCAGAGGAGGAGGATCGTAGTGTGGAGCAGTGTTGAGGTTCTGGGCTTAGAGACTCTTCTGGTGGGCAACAGATCAGTTTTGGAGGGATGAAGAAATCAGGGATCTTGTCCGGAGTGAGGACATTGGCATAAACAGAGACAGGAATGGCCTCTGTTGTTTGTGGGGTCTGGGATTGTGTCCCACTGCTCTCCACAGAGCTACGGAGCTTCTCCAGCAGCCACATGCCCACACAGATACCTCAGAATGTACTTTCTCTATTACAGAAAAGTGATGCATTAAAGCAAAACAAACAAAATCAACAGAAGTACATCTTTTGTTGAAGTTCATCACATATTAGCCCCCAATCAGACATAAACCTTAAACTAAATCTCTCTGCTTTATGCCTCTGTTTAAAAGTAATCTCTTGAACTGTGCAACTATGAAAAAACGGAGGAAGAATAAACATTAAAGTTGCAGTAAAGAAGGAAACATTTCTTTCACAGTTTGGAAATTAGAGTATTGAGAGCAGTAAAGTAGCTTTTCAATTAAATGTGAAATCACTGCGCAAACGTAGTGAGATGAAAATAACCATCTAATTCTCGTCTAACCGATCTGAACGAGCACTAATTGAGATTTATATCATCTCAGAAAGACAAAGAGCGTCTTTAACTGGTCGACCTACAGCTATTTTCCTCTTACTGGAATCACTTTAAGTCGTTAGAATCTTAATTGCTCAATGAAATCCTTAAAATTGCCTAAATTCGCAGAGGCGATGCTAAATAACTTTTTTTCCTTCAAAACAAAGCCGCATCGAACATCTAACATCAAATTACAAACAAACCTGTTGACTGTAGGACTCTTCTTCCTTTTTATTTCGGAAAAATGATCGTCGACGCGCGCTCGGCAGCAAACCTCTCCAAGCGCTCTGTGCGTAAAAGGTATTTTCCCGGCAGCTGAAGTGTGTGTGTGATCCAAAACGTTTGCCACTGGTTAAAGGCTTCTAGATGAGGTACTCTCGCTTTATATGATGGGGGTCTCTGACTTCTGAGCCAATGAGAACCATTAAACTGTTCCCCACGCGGGCACGAGGGAAAACAATCTAATTCAAATGCTGCTTCATCACCCACAAAGTGTTTCAAATTATGTGGGTTTCATATCTCACACATCATTGATTTTTAAAGTGAGCGTCACACAAGGATTTCATTTAGCGTTCACGTGAGAGTTATTCTCCCATGTGTTGTTGTCAGATGGTGCCTCCGCCTGTAATGCACAGCCTTAATTGGACTTCCTGGTGGGAAACTGGTGGTGATGTGGAGGGACAATATGCTGCGTTCACATCCACCATCTCAACTCATTTCCTTGTAATAGAAGAGAAAGACTCATTTTTATCCATAGAGGGTTTTTTAGCCACAGGTGTTGGCCAGAAGAGTTAGCTTAACACCATGACAAAAACAAAACAAAATCAGCCAACCAACCAACCAAACAAACAAACAAACAAACAAAACAACAAACAAAAAGCTGCATAATGTAAATATTTCTTTGTTTCAAACCTTTTGTGAAGTGTAGTGCTCTCATCTCTGCCAAATGAGCCTATATATCATCACAGCTTGAAGTAAGAAAAGAGCCCACATCATGCCTGCTGACAAATACCTTCACTTGCTTCCAGTTAGTTTTTCTCACCAGTGTGTGTCCATAAATCTTCGGATCTGCCACTTACTTCCATATATTGCTGGGCTTTGTCCTTCCCAGAGCCCTCAGAGGTGTCTTCTTCTTTAATGCTGAACCCTGGAACACTTTGTCTGTTCATGTAAGGATAAGTGTGGTGTTAAACTCTCCCAACTGAATTAGTGTTGACTTTGCCCCTGATCTTGTCCACAGACATGCTTTTATCCACAATGCACAATCCAGAGCTGAAGCAACAAGTCAATGATCGATAGAAAATGAATTGTCAAAAATGTTTAGAATGGATTGGCTCTTCAAATCATTATTCAAATGAAACCCAAGACATCCTTGTTGCATATGCATTTGTATTAATGCATATTAATACATGACAATGCATTTGTCTGCAACTATAACTGCTCTTCTGGGAACCTGTTAGTAGATGCTGTTGTATAAACAGATATGTAATGACGGCGTTGTAAAACAGTTGAATTAATATGATTAATATAATATGATTAATAAGTTCTAATTGATGATAAATACTATTATAAATACTTTAACATGTCCTATAGCTCAAAACTACATAATACTGTGATATAAACGGTCTATTCAGCCTCTCCTACTCAGCCAAATGTCAAATAATCAAGTGAGTGTATGTGTGCATGTTTGTGTATGAGTGAAACAGTGCGTGTGTGTGTGTGTGGGTGAACTGTGGGGTGGTTGACAGAGGGATTGGGTGGTAGTGGGAGTGAGGGAATGATGTTAATTGTCCATTTTAAGCAAAGCTTGGGGGTGGGTGGTTGGGTTTGGGGGAATGTTTTTATCTGTCATTGTAAAGCACTTTGAATTACATGCAATGTATGAAAAGCGCTTTATAAATAAAGTTTGATTTGATTTGATTTATTAGATGTTTGCATTCTGCTAATAAATGCTAATTAGGGAGACAAAGTGTTGCTGATTATTTTAAGTTGTTTGTCTTGATATTCATCGCATTGAGCTGCATCTCGTGTGTAAATTGAAATCTGGCAGTCACTGTTTGTTTGACTTTCTAAAGCAGACCAAATATGCTGTGCCTGGACGGCAGATTTGTGCACAAAAATTATAAAACTTACATAATCTTCTCACAAGGGAAGTCTAAAAAAATCATGATAAAAAACTGAAAACTGAGCACATCTTTAATACGTTCCAAAAAAACAACCTTTTCTTTCATTTAAATGTAACATCAGCTCAAGCAGAGGCACAATGTGGTGCGAGGACATGGAACCTGAGCTAAGTAAAAGTAATATGAACTGATGAAATGGCTTTGTTTTTTAATTTGGGCCTGTTACTGCTCAGAGAAAGCCAGAGAATGCATTCAACCCACAGTGCCTTTTGCCAGGTGTTAAACATGGAGGTGGATCTGTCATGGTATGAGCAGCCATCTCGTAGGAGTCATTTGGACCAGTCAATGTTCTGAAGGGTTTTAAAAAAGGCCAGTAGATGTGGGGCCATTTTACAGGACCAGTAGCTGAAAATACTATTTTTTCATCATTTATCTCAAATTAATAATTCCCCACAGCTTGCTGCGTTACTAGATAGTGTATTTTGTTTATTCCAACATCTACTGGTTCACTTAACTCTGTGCACAAAAGAACGTCAGGTAAGATAAAGCAGAAATCTGCTTACTGTGTATCTGCACTTTACTTCAAATAATTATTAAGATGTTTTTGTGTTTAATCACACAGAGACTGGCTACTTTTGTTTGACTCTGAAGTCTAATGTTTTGGCATTTGCATGCTTATTTCTTCTTGCGGTTAGAAACAGATCTGCTCGGCTGGTTGCACACAAGCTCTTTGTGAATGTTAACGTTCTTCTTGCCTTCAACAGCAAACTTAGATTTTATTCCTTACTGTGTTTGGGTATGACATTTATTCCCAATTTCTTTCCTCCTTGGTGAAAATATTTTTCTCCGTAGTTAGTACAGTGACAAGCTCTCTAATCAAAGAACTTTTTAAAACCAGTTTTACTTTTTCCCTGAATGTTGGTCTTCTTTTCACAAACACGGCAAAAAAAAACATACTTATCCAAAAATCTGAGGAAGAAAAACAAGAGAAGCAGACTACTTTCACTGTAAACGATGATTTACTTTCCAAATAGGTGACAGGAAAATAATGCTTATACTGAGGAAACCTGAAAACACTAGTTCACTTAAGTGCTACGCTACTCTAATGGAGTTTGAGTGGCTCATATGCAGGTGTGTGAGCCAGGAAGACAAATACGTCAGAAGACATTTGGCTGTAATTGCTGTCGACGGCGGCTCTACACAGACCTAAATGAACGTGCAAAATACTTATGCAAATAAAGTCCATTCATGCTCTTTTTCTGAAAATAGATTGTTGTCAACTAGAAATTAGTGATGATCCATTAGATTAGCACATCAGCAGTATGATTCATCCACTGGCCTGATGTGTATACATTTAACCATTCAACTATGTAATGGTTCTATAGAGAAATACTTGATTTTTTTGCCCTTGAGCCAACTATGTCAGCTGATTGTAATAACACTATATAGAAAGCTAAATAAAGGGGGTGGTCTGAAAAAAAGGAAATTACAGAGACAGGCGAAAAGGAACAACAAGGAATCATATTTAGAAAAAATATTCACATCGAGCCTTTGTTGATGTGCATTTATTTATAAGTGCATATAATTGTATTTACATTTCTGTATTTTTAGAACCTTTTAAGCCATACAAGTATTAACATTCCTTTGTGATATCTTATGTAGAATAATCAAATGTGAAACAACAAAGGGAATTCAGCATTCACAGTCTGGTGTTGTTAAATTCTTTTAGAAGAAATGTTTAATCAAGTCTTATCACATCCGTTTCCATTTGTAGGGAAATATGGCCCCGACAAAATTTAAATTTTACTCTACACTTAGAAAAAGAACATTGCTTTTCTCATAACCAGAGATTCTTTTCATAACAGAAATAGACATCTCAAAAAAGCCATCTTAAAGTTGTAAAAGTCCAAATATGTATTTTAGATCCTCTTCATTCAAAATGTGTTTTTCTCATGTTTACGTCCCCTGTTATGTCATACCCAGGCAATACTGACATGCATCAGTGCAAACTTGGTCACGAGAGAGGTGTTTTCACATTACTCTACTGAACGAGGAGATGAATGTGCACTTCCATAAAGTCTGAGATTTAAATGTTACCTCGGGTGATTTGGTTCACCACAAATTCAAAAGTCAGTCGCAGACAATTAACCTGAAATTGCAGCACAGAACAGATTTGTCGGTACAGATGGTGAGAGTTTGCATCAGCACAACCGCGAACACTGTTTATGTTTCCTGTATTTCTTTGTCATTACAATAGGTGGGTTTTTGTGTGCCACACTAAAATCAGAGATCAGAGAGGGCATTAATATCACAAAGGTATCAATGAGAGTATCTGCAGAAAGCCAAAAGTTTAGTGACAGTTACATGACAGCTAGTTGGTGGCCAGAATAACAGCTCAGATTTAATGCAAATGTGGCTAAATGTCGTCTGGGGAAAAAAAAAACTTTTAATTTTCTTCACATTTTATAAATTATTAGTTTTCATATTAAATGGCAGATAAGTGCTGCATGGTATTGACCTGAAATTAAAGGGAGCGAATGTGTGAATGCGTTAACTGAATTATTTTGTTTATTTACCTTCTAATGGGGAATTTACAATTATTATGCTTTTCAATACTACAGTGTTTTATGTGTTTCCTGAGAACATTGTGTAAAAACATATCTCACACAAATGAACACTATAAAAGTACGAATTCTGAATACACACACACACATTCACACAAAAGCAAGCAGACTAATGTGACTCTGTCAGTTTTAATTGGACCAAAGCTGCTGTACTTCTGTTTATAATGAGCCCTTCCACACTTATCTGATTCTTTCCACAACCTCTCAAACCCAGCCCAACAGGACCAAGCACATCGTTCTTGCTCCAATTAAGCTTCTGTTATCTGCCGCAGACTATACCTACAGTATCTACAGTATATCGACACATTCAGCCATGCACGTCACTTCAGCCAACCACCAGCTGATCCAATAATCACCAAGCATGTTTGACATATGAAATGTGGGCTATTTTAGCTCCTGTCCTCCCTAGGTTTCCAAACAGCATGTCAACTGGTTTTACTACATCAACCATTTGCTCAATGTTTTTTCCATGGTTTTGAAAGGCTTTGAGTATAAGAATGGATTTTTTGGAGGTTTTGCAACTACAGACATCCATGGTGCCCAAAGAATAAATCCAAAACACCAGGTTCTGAGTAAAATATCACCAACCATCGCAATAGCTCCCAGGAAATTTGGCAATTACATTCATGCCCCCCTTATGTTGAAATATGATCACTTAGGTGATTTCATTCCCTCTGTTATGTATTTACATCATTGAGTCAAAATCTAAATCACCCTAATGAAACTCTAAAACAAATGACATCCTCATCAGTCTAAGATGATCTATGTACTTTATACAAATTACAAAATTTTAGCATGCCACATACTAAACTAAGACTCTGAACATGGCAAAACAGTTTACCGGTTAAACGTTTACATGTTGATAATGTGATCAGCATGTTAGCATGCTGATTTTAGCATTAAGCTTTAAGCACTGCTGCCCTTATGTGCAGCCTTGCAGCTAGCATGGCTATAGACTTGATTGTTTAAATCTACCATCAGATATTTGCTTCCCTAATTTTGCGTCCATGGCTTCAACACTGTGGCTGCTGCTGTCACAGACGTGTTAAACTATCAGCCATGATAAGCTGAAGTATATTTTACCCCCCCCTGTAGGCGAAGGGGACTGGACATAGCTCCTTAATATAAATGTAGCAGATGTTCATAACTGTTACTGGGTATGGATAATAGCTACTCTTCTAAGTTGATTTAATAGTGGTTGTGTCTCTTGTGTCTGGTAACATTTCCTCCATGTGTCAGATTCTAATAAAAGTCTTGGTGTTTTTTCTGGTATTGCATCTGACTTACAGGCACACATAGAGTGGCTGAATGGTGTTGCTATGAACTCCAATCCGTTCTACATCTAAAAATACCCATTTCCTCAGTAAACAGCACTGGCTCTATTATCTTAAGGTGACATTGCTAGTTGATATTTTTAAATTTAAATATGCTTGCCTAGACAGACTGTACCCACAGTTGTCTGACAGTGATGGCAGAAATCTGAAAACAGAAAAAAGAAATCCAGAAACACCATGTGATTGGTCTATACAGTCAGAATGCTGTTATTTATTTGTTTATGTTATAATAGAGCAAAGGCAATCTATAAACAGGACACAATGCACAAAAAGCAGAGAGGTACTTACTATTTTCAACAGCGTTGTCCTCATGAGTGTGTATTCACCGCTGGATGTTCTCTGGCTGTTATTAGTATGGGCCTTATAGGCAAAAATTGATCTCACATCACAGAGAAAATAGCAGTCCGGTCTGCTCATTTTAGCTTATTTTTTGTGCTGTATGTGCCTGAGGTATAATAGGAGCCAGAGAACCTATTGATTTCTGCTCTCATTACCCAATGACCATGGTTGAATTCTTCTCTGAGAAACTGGAAACTAAAGCTAACCAGAAACTTAAAATGAATGTCAAATGAAATGTCACAGAAATTATTGCCACTACATTACTATGTTTCTGTCGGGTATTTTAGAACATTTTATTTCAAGATTTATATGAGCTACATAAATGCACATTATATATATATATTAGTTATCCCAGAAAAGCTGATGTTGATCAAACTAAAATGCAAAAATTTAGTGGTTGAAATCATCCTGATTACAATTTTTATGTGCTGTCCAAATTAAAGTATGTTTAGAATCAACTATGTTAACAAACCTTTTTTATATGTTTTTTAATGCAATTTGTGCAGATTGATTATATGTAAATAGCATAAATATATTAATATTTTATTTTACTCTATTTTATTATTTTACTGGCATCTGAGGATTTAGTCATTGTTAATTGCAGGTTAACTTAGTGTTAAAGAGAAACTGCAGATTTTACACATGAAAGTTTCTCTAAAGGTGTTTAGGGGAGCTATTGCATATGTTGAAAACAAAAAGTTGTCTTTTTTCTGCAGAGGGAGCTTTGTAAAGTTGGATAAATTGCCTAAGAGAAGTCACTAGAGGCAGTGTTGGTGTCTGAGTCTGAGAGAGAAAATAACACTAGTGTATTAAGTCAGTCTACAAAACTTTCGTAGCTGGCTCTTAGTCTCCATTTGAGGTTTGCAGTTCAAAGCTACTTTAGCCACTTCCAGCATTACAAACCCAAATCTTAGACTGAGCTGTTGGCTGCCTTTAAACAGTCAGTCATTATGCAGTGTATTCCAGGAGATTCGAGGCAGATATCTAGCGTAGAAATCACTACAAACTTAGACCTACATTCACTCCCTATTGAATGGAAACTTTCTTTCGAGTTATTTTATCGTTTGATCTACTCCATAATGTAAGATATGTGAAATAAATTTAGATTAGATAAGAGCCCATAGTAAAGTCAAAAGCTCTCTTTGTGAGTCATGGCCTCCGTTAAGGCTGAGATGAGAGGATGGCAGCGGGTTGAGTCATGTTGATACACGAGGATCGGATTGAGTTTGGACAGAATCCAAACGCTGCACATTCCTACAGCACAAATTTCAGCACATTAGTCAAAAATGAAGCTTATACTGATTAATAATACTAAATATATCAGACTGCACAGCACAAATAATATGCATAATGCTTAAATTTACAGCTTTAATTATGTGGCTTATGTTCAATATGTATTTATAGGCTATATTTATTATGGTATACATGGTAAAAATACAACAATAAAACCATTAAATCTTTGTCTCACTGCAGTAATGAACAGTCTTGGGTACCTGTTTCATTACTGTAATAAAATGAATATGAATGTGTGATGTGCTTTTTTTTATTTTTCTGCCTCTGTTGAAATTGTATGACTTGCTGATGCACATGCGGAGGATCTTGCTTGTAAACCTTGTTAAGTGTCAAAATGAGCACAGAATGCACACTGCTGGATAACAATGTGTTGGTTGGTATGAGGCTCATTTTGCTGCTGTGCAGATCTTCTTCATGGCTCAGAGACAACAGACCCATCTGGTTGGGGGTCACTGGGCACAAACACCAGACACGCACGCTGCTAACAAGAGAGTGAATTCTTTAGTTTATGTTACTCAGCATCGGCCTTTGGAGTTATGATGATAAATTTGTTTGAGAATGGTTGTATATACAAACCAGCAGACCAGTAGCCATGAGGGTACATTGCACAAGTAAACATGGCAAATAGAAAAAAAGAGGAGCCAGATGGAGAGGGGGTGAAGACAGTACAAGATGGAGTTTGTACAAAGTGAAGAGTGGACCTGCACCATCTGTAAAACAGTTGGGAAAAATAGGCTACAGGAGAAGGAAACAAGAACAACAAAAATAAACACAGAAAGGAGAAAGACATTTCATCTGATGTGCCAACCCGAATACACAGCACAGTTGACACATAAAGCAGATGTTCTCGGTTCAGTTAAAGTCATTAAAATCCTCTGAAGGCTCAGCTTCCAGCAACTGCTTAGTCTCGAAATTTTAATGAAATTGCTCATTGCTCATAAAACGTAAAAAGAACCAGAAAAAACTGGCCTGAGGTGCACATTCCGACCCTTTAAAGGATAATTTACACAAACTGTGGCATAAACTCTAAAGAATTCAGTGTATTTACCTGGTGTGGCTGTAGACCTTCATTGATAAACAGAAATATATACAGGAAAATATATAAGAAAATAATGCTAAACCCACATTTGTAAGAATCAAATCATGTTAAAATGTTAAAAAAAATACCTTTAAAGAGGTTTAAAATGCCTTAATGTTTTTAAAAAAGCTCAGATTTCTTTAATGATTTTAACTTATTAGTTGTCACTTATTCTTCAGATGAGCGGGCTAGCTGCTTAAATGAATTGCCAAATTAATTAAAAGACTTTTATTGTGTAAGTCAACCAGACAGAGGAACATTATGCAACGTGTGTAGCTTGTCTCTTATCCTCTGTGGATCATATTCAGTTTCTTAACCTTTTCAAATTATTTGTTCCATTTGCATTTTAGCATCAGCAAACATGAAACTCTTAACTGTGCAGGAATCAATTAAACGCATCAGGAAAAACAACCACATCTGTTCTGTAGCTGTACAATATTATACGCCTATAGCTTATATTAGATGACTCATATGGGGCAATCAAGTGTGCCACATGCTGAATGATATTTCAGGAGTCTTGTGTAAAAAAAAAACCTGTGATATTTTGTGTGACACACAAGAACACTACAACCAGATATCAAAATAACAGCTGGTGTTTTCATGTCGTATCAGTGCATGTTCCCTATAACAGAGTGGAAAGCACATTTTTCAATTTTGTTATCTATAACAACTTAATCATCAACTGCATTAGTCAATAAAAAACCCTCAGTAAAAACTGGAACATTTTTCCAGCACCTCTTAAAAATATTTTGGATGTGTGTACATGTATTACGTAACACTCAACTTAATATTACTTTCTCTCATGTAGAGGCATTCTAAATTTACTGTGGTATATCGGCTATCTGATTTTAGGTCCAAGCTACAATGTCTAATTAAAAGAAATGCCGGCTTCATAATGGCAGAAATTATTTATTAAATTCTCTCAAAAAACGATCACTGTATCAATTACATGGCTCCTAGAAATTGAGCACTCTGCCGGTGTCTAATGGAATTAATCAAACGAAAGTGTCCCAGTGTTTGGAGCAATTTTATTGGACGGATGAAAGTAGGGAGATGAAAGAAAGGGAAGGGAAGCCAACATGATGTCACCCATTAGTTTTGTGGAGCAGCATTTTTAGGCCTTTATTTATTTATTTTTTGTTTTTTTGGAGCCCCACTTGACCAAACTCAGACAAAAGTTGGGGAGAATGCACATAGTTGCCAATGACTGTGTGACACCTAACAGGCAGCAAGAGGCTCCAAGCAGTCAAAATGGCATTGCCCTTAATTATGCATAGCTTTAAGCCCAAATATAATTTAAATGGTTAAGTTATACAAAAATTTACCCACCGTACATTCATTAGGAACAGTAAAAGACAGTAGAGAGACCAAAACCATTCTTGTAACAGACTGGAAACATGTTTTTTCCTTCTGTAAAGTTGGGCATTGTAATATGGGATTCAATGAGGATTGACTCATTTTTAGAGAAAGTGTCAAGTGGCCATCTGAGGAACTGCAGTTTTTGACATTTCCATTTTTGGCTTCTTTTTGCAGCCACATAGGCTAAGCTTGCTCAAATCGAAGGGGTCAAATGACCAGTGACACAAACATAAATAACAATTTCACAGGCTTTGTTTTAAATAATTTGTTACGATATATATATTTGTATATGTAAAATATGTCCAATTTCTGCAGTTTTTAAGCCATGCCAAATCATCTGTTTTACACAGAAACCAATGTATCTTTTAAATTAATTCCTGATTTTTCTCCTCTGTCCCATAGCTGTTTAATAATGTATGTTTTAAATGTGAAATTTATTGGATTTTTTTGTTGTTTCAACAATCAAGAAGTTGTACTTGACAGACGGGACAAAATCCCTTGGTTGTTTGGATCTCCTCTGACTGCATTTACACTTGTGCATGTGTTAATGGCGAGTGTGTTTTCTGCATCCCTTGTGACTGCTTGGCATTTTGACAAGTGTGTGGCAGTCAAATCTGTCAACAACGCTAGCATGATGAATCCTTACACAATATGCTGCCTATGAACAGTGTTTCTCTAGCAGACAGAGAGGAATGAAGGGATGACAGAATGGTACACTGTATATTTCTGACAAGAAGATAAACCCAACAGACTGGGTTCATCACCAAAACAAATAAATCGATGAATGAATCATAGCAGACGCTGATTGGCTCAGGGACAAGAGAGACTTGATGAGTTCCACAATCAACAGATGTCAATACGTCTTGAAAAAATTGAACGATGCCTCTCTCTTCTCTCTTTTCTGAGTCATATCGTCTCCACCAAGTAACTTAAAGACAAGGACAGTTTGACCTCCGGTTCTGTTGAATTAGAAGATTACATGACATAAAAAACGTGTTCAGCATCACACCAAGTTTAGCTTTGATTTCAAAGAGACAAGGAAAAATATTGGTCCTGCAGGATTTCGTGATTTAAAAAACCCCTGGTGACTACTGAAGAAGAGGTGGTGACAGGTCGCCTGTGGCGCTGCACCATTTCTCCGCTGATGTTTTTATACAGGATATATTTTGTTGAGTAAATAGCTTATTTTTAATTCCTTCTCTGCTGCAGAAAAATATCCTGCTGTCTTTGAATTGGTTTCTCAGTGTCCATACAAAGCCCAAGGGGAGAAGAAGGAAATGGTGGGAGAGAAGTACTCAGCTAAAAGAAAGAATTAAATGAAACGAGTACCCTTTAGGCTCCTTTATATAGTAGCAGTACATTCTGAACAATGCGTCCCCCCGATGACTCATTGCACTGCTTCACCATGAAAATGTGAATGATTGCTGGTATTTATTGAATGGCACAGGAGCAGTGAAAGGTAAAAGGTAACAGCTAGGCTGTAAACATAAACGCTGCACTCCAGAATACTTAGAATCCATAATTGGTGGTGGTAGCCTACAGAAAAAAGTAATGATGTTGTGCAGTTAAGATTACATCATAATGACATGCTGTTATTTATATTCTGAGGTTTAAACTCCCAGCATTTCAAACTTAAGTCTGTTACTTTTTAATGCAGATACCCACACTGATGAACAAATGAACAAGTTTTACAGCAGAAAAAAGGTGATGATGTTGTGAAGATGTGAAGATGTGATGATGTGAACATGTTTTAAAAAGATGATTAAATGAGATGCAGAGCAACATTTTGTCAAGAAAAGCTGAAAACTTTAAAAAATCGTCCAGAGACAGGATTGTCAAGCGATTAATGGAGCTAATGTTAGCTTAGTTATCAAGCTAGGTGGAACTGATGAAAATGGGCAACAACAGTAGTCATTTTGGTGGGAAAAATAAACAGTTATCAGTCAAAAATGTGTCTCCTGCTTTAATTTACTGAAATCAGAAACCCATGTTTTTAAAAACAAATTTGGGGTGGTAAATTTTTCACTATGAGCTACATGTCGTGTCATATGTGCGAGTGAGAGGGGAAAGCTAGAGGCAGACAGAAAAGTAATTGGGGCTCAGTCAGTTGTTGAGGCTTGAATGTTATGCCATCCTCTCACCACTGGCATATTTTTTTCTGATGTGAAAAAACACTTTGAACCATCTATCTTGACATGCTGTGTCAAAACGCCGTCTTCTTGTTACAATGATGTAACTGTGAGAAATGTGACACCTGTCTTATAATAAGATATGCTTGAAGAGTCAACAGAGGTGAAAGGCTTTGGAGAACAATGTCAAGGAAAACCTACACAGTATACTTAAATCTTCGCCAACTGTCTGGATTTGATTGCTTTCTGGCTCTCTGGCTTGTTTGAGTCATTCACATGAAATTTTTTCTTCGTTGTACATGAATCACCATTGTAGCACCATCATTTATGATTTAAAAACAAGCCTACACACTTGGTAAACGTGATCAGCACGGCTCCTGCTAGCTTGTTAAGTCCTTCATGATAGTTCAGTGTCCTCGCTGCTGTCTCTGCCCATTATATTTCTTGGCCCACCCAAAGGCACTCACAGTGGCAGCCTAGTGATGAGGGTGGCTGAAATGGAGGAGGACCTAAGGTGGTGAGACAATAACAGGCCACACTAAGCACCACATGGCCCGGGTTTATTTATACTGTTAACACTCCCACCAACTCCAGTTGGAGACTTATCAGCCCCCAGTTAGCTGCATAAAGGTGCCAGCAATCTTTGGTGTTATTAGAAAACCATTGTAATGATTTTAATGGATTATGCTTGAGGTAATGATCAGCCAAAATAATTTATCACTAGTATTCCAGGTTATTAAAAATCATAATGGACTCTTTATTACAGGTTGAGCTTAGAAATTCAAGAGTGTGATTCAAAGGACGTGTTATTGTATCATCTTGTTGTTATGCAAATAATCAGCCTGTGAGCCAATAAAGGATGGACTTTTTATGCTGACAACCACCCACAAAGCTCCCTCTGTACTAATAACAAAAAGATACTTCATCAAATACATATGTTTATTTATACATAGTGCAAGTTGTTTTTCGCACATGCCTTTGTGCGTATGAAGCTTAATCATAAAGGGAAATATGGGGGTATTTAACCACTGAGAGAAAGGATGGGAAACACTTTCTCTGTTGCTAAAGCAACAAGAAAATGACATTGCCATATACAGCCTACTGACTCGAAACTGAGGGGTAAAAGAGATGAAGCTCACATTTCCATGCATTGAATCTTCCATTTCTCTTCAAACCAGACATCTCCACCTGTCAAAGAGCTCCATCTGCCTGCACTCATCTTTTGTAAAATGTCAACTGCGGACACTTGCAAAAAGAGAAGAGGGGTATAAAAATCCAAATATGTTAAATAAAATAATTTCTAAGTCTGACTATGCAGTGAAAAGCCTGTTTTATTTGAACATATTTCTATTTGTTCATTGTGATGTAACTCTTTACCAAACAATTATCCCTTCAATCAAATTTTATTTATAGGATGGTAAACTTACTTTATTATGCTTCACCGCTACAGGAGTGTGTAATTACTTACGCCTCATGGCAGTGTGGGTCTAACAGCTTCAGCAATTGTCTTTATTTTAGTTGAAAACTAAGCTGCTGGTGGCAAGTCTAAGAAATATCTGTGTGGTTAAATAACAGTAGAGCTACAAGGAACTCAGATATATTGACTCATCGTGATCTTTTTTACGGAAAATTGTATTTCTGTATGATCCTGAAATAATGGGATTTGTGCAGGTCTTATATCTCTCTCATATCAAAGTCTCTGTGATGACAATGACGCTGCTGCAGCAGATGTGGAGGAGAACACTTTTTCACTCAGGCGAAAGTACAGTACATTTTGTGAACTGCTGTTTTTTATCCTTAAAGGTGCTAAGAATAAGATGTGTAAAGAATCGAGTGCAACTCAGTAGTACTCAAGATAACATATGTCGCCCACATTTTGAAAGATCGCCTGCACATTTTGTTTATCTTGCTTAACTAAAAGATTTAAACAGCTAGACACTTTTTAATTATGAATAACAATAATTCAACACACAGTAAACTGTTTTAATCAGGTTACAATATTTTCCTGGTCTATTTTTTCATTATAATGAGCACATAAAAATCGTTTCTACATAAAGTCACTCAAGGACCTCTTAAACCAGAGGATGAGAAGAGTCAAGAATGGTTGTGCTGAAAAGGCCTCAGGGGTCTTCTTGATATTTACCAAATGAATTCCTGAAGGAATATTTTGAAAGGTCTTAAAAGATTCCAAAGATGGTTAATATAGGTGGAATTTACAGAGATTACTTTCCTCCACTATCCTGATGTGTCAGTATCTGCTCCTCTAATATGTAAAGGAACAAGACCTGATGTAAACCGAAGGGAAAATTAAACTTCCTCTGTAACAATAATATTTATCAGATATTTTTCAACCTAAGGTTTGTTTTGTCTTGTGTGTCTGCATGCTCAGTGGAGGCAAGAAACTGAGAACAGGACGTCAAAAGAAGGAAACACGAGAAGAAATCACAGTGTTATGGCACATTCTCACAAAGTGATATAAGCGATGAAACACACAAAAACACACACACCCACATTCACACTCACACACACACCCCAGCGATGTTGTGGCAGCTTCCTGCTCAAAGGCTAATTAATCATTTCTTTGTGCATGTGTTTTTGCACTTGTACCTGCACCTTGTGTTTAGGTGAGGATGAAGAATAGAGAGAATAAAATTAATGAGGAAAATCAATTAATTTGCTTGACAAAAAGACAGGAGAACAGCAGGATGTGGACAAAAAGGAGAGAAAGTGAGATGGGGGTGGCAGAAGAAAAGATAGAAGCAGAGGAAGAGAAAAAAGACAAGGGACAATAATAAGGGACGCAAAAGAAATAGCAACGTACATGAAAGAGGAAGGGCACTTTTAAAAACAGCTGCAGTGGTCAGTCTTGCTGTGCGGCAGCAGCTGAACATAGTTCTCCTACTCTCCTCTTTGTGTTACCGCTGATACGCTTATTCCTCTGTTTGAAAGCACATCTCGAGCAGAGGTGTGGTGCTGTGATAGCCAGCGGCACATCCCTTCTTGTAATAGTCTAAAATGACATGAATTCTAACAAGTACATTCCAACTGAGACATTTCTGCTATTGTTTATCTGGCATGACTCATGTCCACTATTTGAACCAGTAACACTGTATCTCATCTGACTACAAAACATTTGCTGAGCAGTTTTATTCATCTATTCATTGACTTTTGGGGACTTGATGCAGCCTCTGTTCCTTAAAGTCAACACAGCAAGTATTCTGTAGCAACTTTTTTGCAGAAAGATTGATGAGAATCAGGCCAGAATCCAGAAGAGAACAGTTACTGCAGCTTGAAATTTAGTCAAAATCAAAGAAGATATTACATGTGCATTAATCATTTTACATGTGCTAATGTACAGATTTTGAACTTTGAAAAAAAATATGGTAAACTTCTCTCTGTGCTTCAGACTTTATGCCAAGCTAAGCTAATCACATGCTCACTCCAGCTTCATATTTAGCATCCAGACATAAGAGGAGTATTTATTTCTCATGTGAACTCTCAGCCAGTAACAAATGAGTTATTTCTGTTAAGGAAAGGCCCATACCACTGATTTAGCATTTGAAGTAGCATTTAAATTCAAGAACAACAGATAAAGTTGCAATATCTCTATGAGAAAACACCGCAGTACTCATTAATCAACAAGCACTAAAGCTGCACACTGACGCTGTGGGAATGGAACACATTAATGCAGGACGTTCACTGTGCACTCAAGCTGGTTTCACGAGTCTTGAAACCTGTGATTTACATATCATATGGAAATGTATGGAAATGTGTTGACTGTCTAAAAGTAGTAATCATGCATTCAGAATCTAAAACTGTACCACATGATTTGGAAAATGGTCAGTAGTAATAAAAGCTTCGAAAGTACATATTTAAAGGGACAGTAAGTAATTTCTGCCACCAGAGGTCTCTCAGTTAGATCCGTGAAAACAAGAGATGCAGTTTGCTGACATCTTAGAGTATTGTTTGTGGTCGAAGGATCTGTTTTTTTTCATTGTTAAACAGCCACTTTTGCAGATGAACATCTATCTGACTGACTGACTAAGTCGGAAATATTCACAGATGAGATCATAAATTGAAGTTTTTACATTTCGATACATTTGCCAACTTCCTTCCTCATTTTCTGATGGGGTACCATGAATAAAACTATAGACTTATGTGAGTTTGAGCGTTGTTGGAAATATTTGGGACAATGTAAGATCACAACTGAGCAAAACGGATAACAGAGATCATTTTTATACATTTATACTGAAGTACAAGATAATACAGCTGTGCTCTGGCTCCTGTTTGCTAACAAAAATACTAAACCAGTGAAGTCTTTGGCACTCTGAACCAGATTATCATCAGTACTTTTCTCAGGTAATATTTTTTCGACCGTTCAGGTGTTTCTCTCCTGCTGCTTCACACCAGTTCCTTCCTGGGATCATGTAAATGGTTAATGAGCTGCACCTGTTTTCCTCCAGACACACTGCAGTGCTCTCTGTTACAGCTGAAGAGTTCACTTCTTGTTTCATCAGATCACAAAATCTTTTGTCTGACACTGAAGAGATTTTTACTGTCTTTATACTGAATCCAGGCGTGCTGCTGCCAAGTGTCTTTTTTTTACCTCTCTGCCTTTAGCACAGATTTATGAAGTTGTGCACAGACTTTTGTTCCTCAACAAAAATTAACCATCACAACAAGCTGGTCTCTCTTCAGTTACTAACCAGCTTGGTCTAACATATATCATTAAACAAGCCATGGTACTTAAATAGTTTTTGCATTCTCTTGCCTGTTTGTGAGTGTTTGTAATTTAAAAAAGGTGATTATAAACATGTTGCATCCATTATCTCCTGTAGCATGATAAACAGAGATGACACTGGGGGAAAAAAATCATGTTGACAGATCATTGAGGTGTGCACTGATCATATACACTTCCTTGCGTTTTGTATTTCTTTCCATGTTACATTATATGTCACATTTTAAATAAAAGAGTAAAAATAAATAAACTCTGTGACATTTCATTGTGTAGTTCTGTGAGCATCACATGCCTTTAAAAACCATCAACAGTCTTTTTCCACTTTATAATGCAGTATTTGTCAAGATAATCCAATGACCTTTTTAAATTAATTTTTCAGCTTAAGAGGCAGGAGAATTTTCTAAACCCAAGAAGGCATACTCGATTTTTCATTTTTTCTGCCAAATTCAAAATCATCAGAGCCATGATACAGTATGTAATTGCCCATTTCCACATTCCTGTAACAGAAGCTTGTAATTACAGCATTTCCACTCCACTGACTTTTTCAAATAAGGGGTTAGGAAATATGTTTGAGGAATGTAGGAACATACTACTTGCAGGTTGATGGTTTTTACTCAAATCCAGATATATTTGATTCAAGTTATTTATATGGTTTAAAGCAGTTCAGTCAGCCAGAACTGTAGGTAACATAAGTTTTGTCTTGGGGATGGATTTGAGAGATATGGATGTAGGATGCGTGTACGTAAGCGGGCTGTCAGTTGCCTGTCAGCACAGCACTGAAGCTTTGAACTGGTGTTCACTCAAGGAAGATGGAGGGATAAGGACGCTGATCTGGACTATTGAGATGCAGTCATGGGAAAACAGACTGCAGAATCTGTTGCCTTGCCAACCAAGCCCCTCAGAGTGTGAGGGTTAAATGTAAAAGACTCTCTGCCAATGCAAATATAGGTTGCCATCTGTTTCCATCACACTTCTTTTGTTACACTTTCTAAAACATTCAAAAACGTACGGTAGGTGCTCATAGCTGTGGTTCTAATTTAATTTTGATGTGAGAGCAATATGCATAACTGGATAGTAAGCCATACGTCTCTCAAGGTGCTAGGATAGAATAGCAAACATATGAGTACTCATGATAGAGTACCTCATGATATGGCACATATTTTATTGCCATTACTGCAGGTGAAATACATCATTGACAAGATGTTTAATGGATTAAATTTCTTAATGCAGAAATATTTATTTAAACTTGTAATTATTGCACTGAATTCTATTAACTTAATAGTAAAAACCTGAATAGAATGTAAAATGAAAAATTTTGTGCATGCAAATGATCAAAAATTCAAATCATGTGCCACTCCAATCACCCCCATGTGTGTCACAAAGCACAATTATCCTGAAATGACTGCCAGCAGTCTGGCTCAGGTGATGCTAATTTTAGCTCTACTTTAAAATATCAGGAAAAACTTTGGTGAAACAGCAAAAGTTTTGTGGCCCGCTTAATTTCTGTCTCTGACTATTAATCTCCAGCGGAGTCGACAGGGATATGGTGAAGGCAGAAAAAAAAAAAGCAAAGTTGTTGCTTAGGAACAGTGAGAAATAACCCTAACTTTTCTTGAAGCATCTGATCTTATCTCCCCTGGTGCGCATAGCTCTGTATGCTTCTGTATGCGTATGTGTGTGTTTGTGTGTGTGTGGCTGTGTGTGTCTTGGGGGTGGAGGGGGTGGTTGGGGGGAGTCAGGTTCAGCAGAGGTTGTTTCCAAGCAACTGTTTTTTTTCTTTTAATATGAAACATGTTTGTTTTTTTCTGTTTTTTTTCCCCCTTTGCTTTCTATTCATTATAGTCTGCTTTTTCATAAATAGTCTTTCTCATCACTGTTAACTGGCTCTCTGGTGTGTGACCCAGTGTAACTCTTTGATGAAAAAAAATGAAAAATGATAAAGCTGTTTTCAATCGCCAGGAAAAGGTTTCAGCATTCATTACGGTTATGAATTTGTGCAGTTATTTTGAGTAAACATGTCCTTTATGCAGACTTTCATATTAACCACCATGCCAGATGTGTTTGGATGCAATGGAAAAAGGCCTTTAAATTTTTACATGGTGGTATTTGATTATGTTATCAACACAGGGAAAACTGTGCTGCGCTTGCATTTTATCTCTTCATTTTTTTATTTTGGTGCAATGCTGAATGCACGATATGATTATATTCCTTTATGATCTCCTAATTTGTTTGGTAAAATCCAGCTTTTCTGCAAAAATACCTGCAGCGCGCATGAAGTGATGCTCAAATATCTGACCTGTAACAGCTGTTGCCTGCTGACCAGTTCTGCCTCAGATCTGAGTGGTTTGTTAAATTATAACCAACAAGCTGTTTTATTGTGAAAAAACAAACATGATGATTTTTTTTATTAGGTTTTCATGCGATATCAAGCCTGTCGCACAGCTGTTAGGATGACATACATTTGTAACGCAGCAGTTTGAAATGCCATCTTTTGACCTTATTATCTTGATCATTATTAATTAAAGCTGAATGTGCATGTGCATATATGTGTGTGTGCATATATGTGTGTATGTGTGTGTATTTGTGTGTGTGTGTGTGTGTGTGTGTGTGTGCACAAAAGGTACAAACACATTTTATTTGACTGCAGCCTTACATGATGCACTTTGCATACATTTTCTTAGTTTCACAGTGTATTAGTATGCAGGTGAACAGCTGTTCATGTGAGTTTATTAAACAATAATTTATTTAAGTAGCACAAAGTAGAAAAAACACATGCACAGCAAAAACCCACTCCATTTTTTTACATACACAGACTGACAGCGCAGGCAGAGTGGCAACTAATTACAGCATCTCCCTCTCTTTCTCCCTCTCTCACACACACACACACACACGCGCGCGCATACACACACCCACACACACTCACTGATTGTACTGATGTTTTTTTTACAGTAGAAGCTCTTTGATATGAGTTTTAATTGGCTGTATGTGAGGGGTTTAATTAGGGTCTTTGAACTGATGTTCCAGGTGGAAACCTGTGGCACATTCTGCATTTTGTCAAAATCTAATTAAAATCCTCTCTCTCAGAAGACATGACCCCCCACACCACGCCTGCACACTTACTGTGCTAACTACTCTGTGTGTGTGTATGTGTTAGAGGGCAGACAACCCACTGCTTCAACTAACAGTGAGTTCACAGGCAGCTTCCCTTTAATTATTCCGGGCAGTTGTTTGGCCTCATGATCTAGCAGCAAGTCAGTTTGGTCGAATCACTTCTCATAAACCTCAGCGATGATGGGGTCTAATGACACGTAACACTGTACCAGTTCAAGTCATCATCTTATTGGACATCAGGTCACTAAGAGTAAATCATTAGAAATGGTGCCTGACCTTCTCCACTCACCTTCCTTTCATGTGATAGAGATACATGTCACACTGGTAAATCTACCACATGAAAGAAAAGGCCAATATTGTATTTTTTTAAGTTATTTTTTATCAAAATGGTTTCAGAAAGAGATCTGACATGAGATTGTGATTCAACCTGACAAATTCTAACCTCAAACTACTGGATAGTATTCCAAACTACAACATTCATGTTTTTACAGTGTATATTTAATTACATTGATATAGTCATCTTAAAGTGAATCATACACCTACTGTTTTTTGTGAAGATTGTCTGATATTTTACATCTTGTCAAGTTTCTGCAACAAACTTATTGACTGATTGATATGCATCAGATTTCCAGCATAAAACATCTTCCCATATGTTCTTCATATCATAATAAAACTATCTCAGTGGTGAAAAGTTTGACTTTGTTGGATCCCTCACTAAAACAATATGTTGCATTAAAATAACTTAGTATGCCGTCAATAAACCACTAGCTGTTATGATCATGGAAGAAAATCTGTGTTTAACTTTGAATGGGATTCCCCTGTAATTTTAATTTATTTGTTATTTATCTTTTTTGTGCTTAAGCCTGCCTTAAAACAGAATGTACTGGTAATGCAAAAGGAAGACCACCCGAATAATAATAAATAAATCAGTGGTCTTCATCTCTAACTGATAACCTGTTGGTTTAGACATTAAAGTGACTCCTTTGTGTGTTATGTCTCCCCTCTATTATCTAGTTTCAGCTGGGAATACATCCAATTAAAGAAGCAAAATGCTGTTTCATGGGGACTTTAATTGTGGCACCAGCCTGACGTCAGACCACCTCAGTCTATTTCAAAGCAATGTCCCAGAACAAGAACGTGAAAAGGAATAAGTCCTTGGCCTAATTTAAACACAATGAGAGGCATGCAGAATATATGAATATGTTTTTATTGATCCCCATACACAGTTATAGGGATCAATAAAACTGCCTTCATTCATCAAAGAAATTTCAATAAAATCTTTTAATATCTAAATATTCTTCTTTTTTCTGAACACGCTCCATCTGAAAAAATTAATTTTATAAACTTGCATAACAACCTTTCCCAGTTAGATAGCGCCCTCTGTTGCAAAAAGATTAAAAATGCACCACATTTCCATCTGGCCAAGACTAAACAGCTTTCATTCCTTTTAGTTATGATTCATGTGTGCCAAAGTAACTGCTAAATATCAAGTTCACAACAAAGTTACACCACCTTGTACAAGCATTAGACAGAAGTGAGAGCAGAAACATAAGTGCAAAAACTAAGAAGGACTGTTGTTCGTTTTGGATATACAGCAAGAAATATTATTAATACATATACAAAACTACAATTCTTTTTAACCTGGGTTAGTTAAATCAAGTATCCTCATTATTTAAAGTGTATAAGCACTCTTAAAATATCCAGTGATCCATTATATCTTGATACCATTGACATGATAAGAAGAGATAAGAAATATTACCTTAATTTCACATATTTATTGCAGTACACATAAAGGTACCAACAAGGTTAAACCTGCAGCAGTAAAGGCTAGAATATTACAGCCTACTGTTCGTGTACATAAGAGATTTAATATACTTGAATCCTAGTAGACAGAGGAGTACATTCATTAACTGCAGTGTTATGTCTGTCTCTCTCAGCCTGTCAAAGCAGAGGCTCGTAACACTTGTTAGGTAATTGGACTTGTCTCACTTTCTTATCACACACTTTTTGAAATATTGCCACAAATCAGTGTGCATGCAGTTCTATTTATATGCTATCAGATAAGTGTGCTTCATTAGCCCCTCACTAAATATGAGTGTGTTCTGTTGTATGCATGCTCTCTGTTGCTGCCCAGAGTTTCCAAGGCAGCTGACTCCCATGACACAAACACGCATAGGCAAGAAGTCAAATATTCCCAAAGAGACCCAACCACATGGTTCTGCCCTGGTGCCACAAGCCTCACACTCAACCTGCAAGAGGGAAGAAAATCTGTTATTGTTTCCTGTCATTGTCGTATTACTTAGAGCTCCAACCCCACCGAACACCACCTTCTCAGCATCAAATGGCAAACACTCAAAGTTTGCTACTGGCTGCTGAACGCAGTTAAGCAATTAGCAGCTAAAAAGTCAAATAAAGATGTTTCACTCAGGAGTTGATTGAAACCAAGACAGGAGTTAAAAGAAATACTGGCCACATTATGCTGAAGAAAGACCTTTGTTCATCAGGTGGCAAGAAAGACAGTGGATGGTGCTAAGACATTATGTGACAGAGGTGGTATGTCTAGACTGTTTTTGTCTGGAATGGCCAGAGTGAGGCAGTGAGTAATGTAGAGGAGGCCTAACGTATGTGCACACACATACAAATACACAAAATAAAATCATAAATAATAAAATGAATAATACTTTTCTCCCAATAGGATTCCTTTTTTTAAATGCAGTGTAATGGATAAATGGTCATGATATTAATGTAGCCTCTGACCAGTAATAACATTGTAACATCAGTTAAACCTTCACAGACAGAGTCAAGTCCAGCGAATTGATTGTAGAAAAAAAGTTCAGATCCTCTATAGATGAAGCTGGTGGGGGTTTTTTGTTTTATTGTGGCACCATTTGTAAATTCTGTCCCTTCAAAAGAGTTTCCCAATGTTTCATTTGTCAGCCCAGTCTCTGTGTAGTTAGATAAATTTCCAGTAATTAAAATTGCCAATAATCTGTGGTTATGATCAACAATCCAGCTGATGTTTTAATGCAATGGAGTTAATGCATTGGTTTGCCTGTGCTGACATTAATGATGACACAAATGGGTTAAAGTACACTGAGTGTTAGGCAGATATTAACTTTCTTACCTTTCCTCCCATTTATCAGATTCTTCTTGTTTATTACTTTACTCGTACTTACCTTTGCCCCTTGGTGTGCTTTCATGGACTTTAGCCTTCACAAACCATCAGTACCTCACTTAGGTCTCTTGCTTAGTCCCATACACCTTTATTATTTCCATTCATTCATTCAACATCACATTTGAATCCAAAATAATTCTTTTTTCAAAGACTGAGGGCCTTTCAGGCTCTGTTTTTGTAAAGCTTTTTTTTAGATGTGTTGAAATGTGTGAAATATTTAATTCATTATTTAAATATTATGTAAAGTCTGAAAGAAAAATCTCACTACTTATTTTGTGTAACAGCATTGATAATCAAACCTAACCATGAAACACAATACCTTTAAAATAATTTTTCTCATTAAGATTTTAAATAACAAAAGTACTATGTGGAATGCCTTTTACAAATTTTCGATTTGTAGTGTAACAAAATCCCTCTTAAATATAGCCGTTTTTTGGACAAAATCCCTAATCCAGTTAATTTTTAGAGACACTCTTAATGTGGACCTTGACCTACAAGAAAAAAAAATTATTGAATTACGTTCCTGAATTAATGATATGTGCATTTCAGTTAATCAACTTATTTTTTGTCTCCTTTGTATAAAAAAATGTACTTTTGAATAGTATGTTATCGTTGCATCAGTTTGGATGGGGGGGCGGTCGCAGTGGCGCTGCGCAGTGGGCGGAGTTAAAAGATCATGTGACATCTGTCGTCACCCTTATTGTGACCGCCATGTGGCTCAAAAGACCAACAGTCTTACTGGGTTTGATTGGGAGCAGAGGAGCATTGAGAAGTATGGTAAGTCTGTGGCGCAGTGGAAATATTCGTATAGTATTTATGTCTGCAGTTGTTGAAACATTGATGTATCCGCTTCGTTTTGCTAGTGAACGAGATGAAGGTCAGGTTTAGGTTTTCTATATTTAAATGCAGTGCAGCAGACAAATGGGTCCGATGTTGATGCAAACACTAACGCTAGCTTTGTACCGTTTAACCTGAGGTAAGATATTAGCATTTTGACGTCCGTTAAACGTTCACAGACGGATAACAGTTAACGATTTATCGCTCCAGCTTGACTCGGGCAAGCTAATATAATGCAAAAGATTTTTTTTCCGATAAGAAAGCCTAACTGGCGTTGTTAGCTTGATGTGCTGTTACATTAGCGGCGATTTACCGTTAAGGGTTTAGGATTCAGTCAAAGTTGCCTGTAATCCGTGGAGATTATAAACCAGGTGATTTAAATTAACAACAAATTGATAGAAGCTCCTCGGTTCACGTGATCCATTTTTATTTCCTCATTTTCGCCGCGGTTAAAGCGACAATTTGACTACAATAAGACAAAATCAGGTCAAAAGATTTTGTGTTTAAAATGGTCTGCCCTTCCTTGAATGAGTCACGAATGCAGGTGATCTAATTGTCGGGTTTTCACCTTTCACCTTCACTGCCCTTCCTCGAGTTAGCTATCTGAGTCATCTTATTTTTTTTCTTGGGCTTGTACTTACTTTTGCCCTTTGGTTTGTTGTCAATTTAGCCTAGACAAACTACAAACATCTTAATCACAAACTCACCCATATGCAATTGTAATTATTTACCTTACAGTGTGCTCAAGTGGGAGACTGGCAGAGCGCTAAGTCAATATATGAATTCTCTGCCAAGGACATTGATGGCAATGAGGTGTCTCTTGAGAAGTACAGGTAAAGTTTTCTTTTGCTCTCATTACTTGTATAGATCTGGTTATATTTGTATAAAGTTTGAAAGAACAGCAGCAGAGAGAATTGTTTCCTAAATTTTACATATCACTTGTTTTCCTTGCCAGGGGGTTTGTGTGCATCATTGTAAATGTTGCCTCTAAATGAGGAAAGACCAAAGTAAACTACACTCAGCTAGCTGAAATGCACGCCAACTATGCTGAGAAAGGTTTACGCATCCTGGGGTTCCCATGCAACCAGTTTGGAGGGCAGGTAGGGAAAAAAAGTGCTGATAACATGGCTTTTGTGTCATACGTTTTATTTTGTGTTTATGAGATTAATGTTATCACTGTTGTTGTTACCTGTTAAACTATTGGCTGCTTATTTTAAACCTTTCCTCCAGCTTGCTCTTTTTTTGTTTTGTTTGGTTTTGTTTTTTGATGAAGAAATCCATAAAAGAATCGGAGTCATTTTGCTAATCATAAATCTTTCCATTTTGATGCATTGTAAAGCTTTATTAGCTTAGTTGAAAAACTTATTTCTAATTTTATAACTTGTATTATTCTTTGTATCATCTAGGAACCAGGCACTGATGCGGAGATTAAAGAGTTCGCCAAAGGTTACAATGCTGAGTTTGACCTCTTTAGTAAGATTGAGGTGAATGGAGACAATGCTCACCCTCTGTGGAAGTGGATGAAGGCACAGCCTAAAGGCAAAGGGACCTTTGGAAAGTGAGTTATTGCCCTGTGTTTCTGTTTACTCACCAAAAAGTCTTATGGGGTTTTAAACACAAAATGAATAACTACCTTAATTAAACACTGAGAGTGATTAATATTCGAGCTGATTCATATAACTGCTTCTACTCTGTGGACTTAATCACGGTTTAGTTTTTGTTTTCATCACTGTTACTGTTGAGTATTAGGTGTTTGCTGTCATTTCTAAGGCTACATGCTCCTTTAGTGTAACATGAGTCATGTGTGAGAAGGTGGTTTGTTTTGTTTTCATATTCAGATCATCCCGCAAGAAAAGTACTCATGACATGATGGATTAAGTTTAAAAAAAAAAAAAAAAAGGATGACTAATTTGTTTTTATGTACACTTAAGGTCGTTTACTTTTACATTGTTATCACTCATTAAATCTCAGGGTGTGTGAAATAAACATTTAGTTAGGACTGGAGTGCCTATTTATCCCCTATCCAAGCTATAATTTGGTTCTTAGAAGGTAATCATAATTGATAAGCATAATGGCCAAAAGTACAAGAGTAGGACGCATGTTGGTTTGGTAAACCCTGGAATATGAGCAGTGCGTTATAAACATCCTGTTCAGTTTCTATTACTTCATCCTGCTACATTCTTCCTCACTTCTCATTTGCTTTGGCTGAGGTTGTGAAATATTTCACAACTGCACAGAAGATAGCATGCTATCATGGTCTGCCCACCCTGGAATGCAGTCACAGTGGATTACAAATCAGTTGTAGGCAACTTGACTTCAGGTGCTCTGTGAAGGGCTGAAAGTGCAGTCTTGGTGGGAATGCATGCAGGTTCTATTGTAATAATACAGCACAGGATATAACTTGCCTCTCATGACTGATACCCAGAAGATAACCAGTAATTTCTCCTTTCATTTAATTTAAAAAAGAGTTCATAACCTGTAGTTTATGCATACCTGAGATATGAAAGGCAAGATGTAGGGAGCAAAAATGGGTGATTTTTATTACAAAGCTCTGACTTAACCACATCAGCTTGACATAATTACTTTTTCACCCCTCTCAGTACCTTGCAGAATTTGATTTGCAAATGGCATTCATATTGTCATCTTCTGAAACTGTAAAAAACATCCGCACAAGAGACATGTTTGGCACTAGTCTACACTGTGTGGATCTGCCCAGCTGCAGCAGTTTGGTGTCTCTAGGCTGATAACAGCACCTCTTCTAGTTTTTCTGCTTCTTCTGTGTTCACTGCCTGATCACAGGCCAGCTTTAAAGGTGCAAATCATCATCAGTTGTGAAAGCATACTGACTTCATTGTAACAGCTCATTATAATCACTAGCTGATAAATGGCTCTGAATGGTATCATTTTCCCATTAATGCCCTATCATTTCTGCACAGATTCATGTTTTGCATTCTTGCATAAAGTTTATTCTCTTTTAAAATCTTGTTGTTTTTCCTCTTTTCTCTTTTCAGTAACATCAAATGGAACTTCACAAAGGTAATTTACGACATAATTTGCTGCTACCCCTTTTTAATAAGCATCTTAAGTTAAGTATTGCTTCATTTTCTTGTCTCAGCTTCATGAAAAATTTGATGTTTTCCTAATATTATGATGTTATATTACTTTACAGTTTCTGATTAACAAAGAGGGACAAGTGGTGAAGAGATATGGCCCAACAGATGATCCTAAAGTAAGTAAATCTCGTCCTGTTTATACATTTCTATGAATGGAGTTTAATGCTGCACCTTGCGTATGATGTTGACGTAATAGTTGTTTTTTTATTGTTTTAGTTTTATTTTGTTTTTTATTATTATTATTTTGATTTAATTTAAAAAATGTGTTAGTCTCAAAATTTGGGAAGCATTCAGCCTACTTTTTATCCATGTTGTATTCAGTTGTAAACAGTTCGTCTCTGTCCATGGTGCTGCAGTTGTGCCATTCCTCCTCTGCTATCTCTGCCATACTTATTGTATTTCTCTTTGCAGGTCGTGGAGAAGGACCTGCCTACATACCTGTAACACTGTCTCCCATGTGCTCGTTTGACTTCTGACCTCTCCCATGGACTTCATGGCATTGATGTGTGTGTGTGTGTGTGTCTGGACCAGTGACGGCCTGCCTATAAACCCAACATTGGGGAGGGCAGGCCTGATGACCTATAGCGTGCAACTAACATCCAGTACCCACACACACCAAACCCCTAGGTCCATGTGAGAGGCCATTCACTTAAGTAGAGGCACTTCTCATCTTATTTCAAACCCCAAACAACCATTCCTTTTTCTAATCCGAATGCCATCTAGTCTATTCTGAATGTTAAGTGACAAGCTTGCTCATGCGACAGTCTTCGGTAGGGACATAAGATGCCATAAATGTCATAGATTTCAGAAAAACTACTGATAATATTATTTGCATGTAACTTGTTGAACAGCCCATTATTGTGTCTGTAACTGAGGAAATCGGATAAAATATGCTGTCCTGGACATTTGTCAATTTAAATGCACCTATTAAATCTAATTTGAGTAATAGTACTGTTGGCTTTGTTATTGATTACAATAGTGGTCTGCTTTTTTGTTTTTCAATGTATTTTGAAGTAAATTTTCATGATAATGTTTGACTGAAAGATTTATTACACAGGTTCTCAATATTTTGATAAATTCTCAGCATATTTTACTGAAGAGGACTATGTATTACTAACAAAATTAGATTTTACTAAAAAAAAATGCAATTTAAACCCAGTTGAACCATTTTTTTATTATTTATTAACGTTCTTCTGTGTTTTGCACTTAATAAAACATATTTAGTGATGCCAGTAATTAATCAGATTAAATTACTCTTGCTCGGATGGTACAGAAAAATCCGGATAAATACCAATGGGAGTGCGGGTTGTATATTAAAGGCAGAGTCAGTGATTCTGGAGAAAGAATGTTAATGTTCGAACTGACCGGTGTTGTGCCGTCGTATGCACCCCTGCCGTGAAAAGCACCCCCTCGCGGGAGCGCGCTTATGCCGCTCCACTGTTGGGAAAGTGAAGCAATTCGCCTCAATATCGCAAACAAACGCTGGGGGAAATACTGTTTCGTGATTTAAGTGTTTGTGAAGGGAAAAGAAGAGAATGACATTGGCTCGTCACACTATTTAAAACTCATCTAAATAGTGCAAATGTTCCTCTTAACACAAAATCAATTTAACAAACGCAAACCAACATCTTTCAGTATGATATTGTGTGGAAATGTACCCCAGCTATAATTACAAAGTGATACGTTTTTTT
>JAPZDY010000004.1:9313064-9326267 GCA_029783645.1 Ctenochaetus hawaiiensis | reverse complement strand
ATTAATAAAAAGCAATGGGCCTTTTCTTTTTTGAACCCAAGTCTTCGGATTCTACCCAACTTTATTGAAACTGGCTTCCTCATTTACTAAGTTTAAATGGCTCTTCTTCCTCCATGAAAGATATTCAATATAAATAAATCCCACTGATGTTGTTTGAGTGTTTATGTTTAATATAGTTCTCCTCAGTAAAACAGTGATGGGATGATCATTTTCAGAGTTTAGTGACTAACCTGACTGTAATGTCTAATATTACATATACTTGCAAATGTCACAGTACAATTTCAAGTCTCTTGACGTGTAAATCTTCCTTCCCACAACCGGCCTGTTTGTGCTCAATAGTGTATACACACTTGCACTGTACAAGTAAAAGTAAGTTCCTTTTAAGCTGCTGATGAGCAATGCCATGTGAGTGGGTAGATATATTAGTCTTTTTGTTGGCTGTTTGAAAGCTTTAATGGATCCAACACAATTTAAAGTGCAAGTCAGACTTTCACAATCCACTAAGTGTTAAATTTAGGATGAAATGACAAACTCAAGTGAAACAGGCATCTGGCATGAAATGACATTTTCAAAGATCTTTAACAGAGAAACAGCTGTTTTTAATTTAAACAGAGAAAGCTTAAGGATGAGTAAAGTCTGCTGTTGTATGTAGAAACATTCTTTTTAAAGATTTTGGGGCAGATTGTCAGGACTGAGGAGAGACACCAGCTCAAACTTTAATCTTTGTTCCTTTATGTCTCTGCTCTCTCCAGTATTCTCTGTGTAACGAGCCACTGATCGAGTTGACAAATCCAGGAGCTAGTGGCTCCATATTTTATGTTACCTGCGATGACGAGTTCATCATCAAAACGGTTCAGCACAAAGAGGCCGAGTTTCTACAGAAGCTCCTTCCTGGATATTATATGGTAAGCTGTTTCCAAGTCATTTTTAAAAATATGTTCTAACATATTTTACACCCAAAATATGTGGAAATCATATAGCAAAAACCTTTGGGAAATTAATACTTTTTAGCTGCAGGCACAACAAAGGTTTTCCTTCTACAAAATTACCTTTCTATTTATGAGGGGGGTTTGGAAATTTAAAATCCCACAGCATTAGGTGTGTGTGTGGGGTGTGGGTGCACCTGAGTGCATGCCTAAGAGCAGCACATCAGCTAAAACTTCTCGTCATCTTTATCCTCTTTATCCGTTTCCTCGTCCTGGCCCAGGTCAGCCATGACGGCAGCAGGTGACTTTGTAATAGATCTGAGCTGAGCTGTTGTTCCTGACAGAGACCTGAGCTTAGTATTCCTTAACAGGTTCAGCATGCACACAGCAGAGACACAGGAATTGGCTAAGGCCCATGGATAAGTCACGCTGTTTGGCAGGTGCATGGTACCACGGCCAAAACACATGGACTGCTCAGATTATTTTTAAATTATGTACAATATCTCTAAAATTCTCCCTGTTTCTCTCCCTTTGTATGCCTCATGAACAACGTTCTCCAGAACTTGAACCAGAACCCTCGGACTTTACTGCCAAAGTTCTTTGGTCTCTATTGTGTCCAGTGTGGAGGCAAGAACATCAGAGTTGTTGTGATGAACAATATTTTACCACGCTCTGTACGCATGCACCTCAAGTTTGATCTGAAGGGCTCCACGTACAAGAGGCGAGCATCCAAGAAGGAAAGGGAAAAGTCCAAACCTACTTATAAAGATCTGGACTTTTTAAGTGATGTCCCTGAAGGCCTCACTCTGGACCAGGACACGTACAGCGCGCTGGTCAAAACTCTGCAGAGAGACTGTCTGGTGAGAAAGAGACAAGAACAGGAGATGGAGGAGAAATATTTGTAAAAAGTTGATTAACTCTGAGCTTGTAACTGTTTCAATATATTATGTCTGTGTTTCACATCAGGTTTTGGAGAGTTTTAAGATTATGGACTACAGTTTGCTGCTGGGGGTCCACAACAAGAGCCAAGCAGAGCGAGAGCGTCAGTCTCAGGGCTCGCCTGCAGGAGGCGGGGACGAAAAGAAGCGAGCAGCTCAGAGAGCCTTGTACTCTACTGCCATGGAGTCCATACAGGGAGGCTCCACATGCAGGGACACACTCGACCACGATGACACGTTAGTCACCGTTTTATAGTTTTTACCTTTATTATCTCATTACATTTACAAACAATGTTTCCTACAACTAATGTTTCCCCATCTGTCTGTAGTATGGGTGGTATTCCAGCTGTTGGTGGTAAAGGAGAGCGCCTCCTGCTGTTCATCGGAATTATTGACATCCTGCAGTCCTACAGGTAGACAACAAATAGGTTCAAGGCAGTTTCACGCTTCATCTTTCTGGTATTTTAAGTGATGTCTCAGGCCAGATTTTCTAGAAAATTTAGTGGTTGCTTTACAAAATGAAATAGTAAAATAAGTAAAAGTAAAATTAGAGTAATTTTTTTTATTTTAATGAAAGACAAACCACTGGTTTCTAATTAGCTTACCAATTGTCTTGACCAGGGTTTTATATTTTCCTAATAAATATGATTAAAGTTACAGTAAAACATTATCTTGTTGTTCAAAGAGATTTACATATCACCTTAAACCTCCACTTCTTCAGTCTGAGGTTCTGCTTAAGGTTACACTTGTCATCTCAGTCTGTCTTTCACTTGGCACTTCAGGACAAAATAAATGACAAAGGCGGATTTTTCTTCTGGCATCAAAGTCAGGAAATGATTAGTTTTCGGCTTACGGTAATCCAGGCAATATGTGTCTGCGAGGAGTGATAAAAGATGGAAAGAGATCATGTCATTCTATTTTTAATTAAATACAAATGGAGGATACACAGAAGGCTTTGAGTTTTTGTCAGGACAAGCGTGGACATAAGAAATGTGTTTGATGCTTAGAATAAAATCAGTTACTCAAAAAGCACATCAGTGTTTATAAGTGACTGCAGCGACTTGTTCAGTCCTGAGTTGCCAGGTAACCCCACCAAGTCACTGAATGTGTTCGTCTAAATAATTTAATTGTCTTGTCGGACAGACTGATCAAGAAACTGGAGCACTCTTGGAAGTCCCTCATCCATGACGGGGTGAGTAGCTGTCACATAGCTGTTATGTAACACTCTTTATCCATGTAAAACAAACCTCACTAACTCCCACCCTTAACCCCCCCACAGGACACAGTGTCAGTTCACAGACCCGGTTTCTACGCTGAGAGGTTCTACAAGTTCTGCAGCACCATTGTCTTCAAGAAAAGCTGCTGTGAGTTTTGCAACCGTTCATGAGCTGTACACGCTGAATCACCAGGACATTTTTAAAACGAGAGCACCTTTAACTTCCACTGCTTTTCACAGCATTGCGATCATCTCCATCTAAGAGAGGACGTGGGGCTCTGTCCATGTCCAAGTCCAGTGCTGGAACAGGTTCCACTGGGCAGCGTCCCTCAGTGAGTGATGAGAGGCAGGAAAACCTGGAAAACCTGGAGAACTTGCGAGGAGCTCGCAGCTTCCCCCTGCTGGAGGACAATGGTAGCTTTTTTTCCTGTAAATTGTATCAGTCCAAAACAACATACAGACATGACATGTGACACACAGGGTTCAATAAAGCTCTTATTTACATGTTAATACTAAACACTTAAATATGGTAGTATAGGACTGTTTGACCCGTAGCCTCAATCAGTGTTTATGAAAGCCCACTGCCCTTATCAGAGCTAACAAGGGGAGGGTCTGCACAACTAAAACACTGCTTGAATAAAACTGCAGCAAAGAAGTGCTGAGTGCTGGTTTTCCCTTTATATATCAGGTCTCTCTGAACATTGCACACTTTTAACTTTAATTGTGTGCAGCTGAGAGCTCCATTCACTCTATAATTGAAATGAAGTGAGCCTTTATTGATCACTGTGGAGAAAGAGAAACGCGGCAGAAGCTCAATAGCGATAGCAGCAGAGTCAAAGCATTCAACACAGTAGCAGTCAGAGAAACAGAAAAGCATAAGGTTAGATGTACAAGCATGTATTATATACATGCTTGAAAGAAATCAAAAGCATTTTATCATATGAAGAAGAAATCAGTGGGTGCAGAACTGATTGACTGAGGTATTGTGTTGTGTAGCTTCACTACAGGTTGTTAGAATTAAAGGTTTGAAGGTTTTAGTTTGATTATGCCTGATTTAAAACAGTTTACCCTTTTTTTGTTTTTCATATTTTATTTTCAGCTCTTGCATGCACTTCAAAATGTCTTTTTTTAATATTTCTTGGTAAATCAGGGAGAGAGCCACCTTGCACACCTCCCTCTTTTGAAGATGCAACCACAGCTTCCATTGCGACCACGCTCTCCTCTAACAACTCCTTACCCACTACCCCCTTCGACACACCTGAGCACCCACGCTACAGGAGACAAATGCATTCTCCAAGTGTTTCCAGGTGAGAAAAATGCATGGATATGTGTTAATGTATGCATAAAGACACTTTTTGTCAAAAAAAGCTCAGTGTATGCTTTACCATCCCTGCTGAAATCACACCCTGTATTGTCCTGTGTGATTTCAGGTCACAAAGAGTTGAGGTCCATGGGGAAAAGCAGGATACCATAACAGTGGAGGTGGAGCTCAGGTATACACATATATAACAAGACCTCACACAGTGCCTGTGTAACAGTATTTTAACAGCGTAATTTTCTCTTTTTTCACACAGTAAAATCCCAAAGAGCACGGAGCTCACACAGCTGACAGAAATGACCTCCCCGAGCCACCTGTCACCTAATCATCAGCCCCGTGTTATCGCTTCATCCACCCCTTCTTCTTTGAGTCCATCCTCTGCATATTCCTCCACCACTCTTCCTCCTTCCTTCATGTCTTCCTCCTCCGCTGCTCCATCAGCCAGCCAGTCATCCTCCACACTCTCTTCATCCATCCGTCCATCCACCAAACCACTCACCTCTCCCACAGCAGCTCAGTCATCAACTCTTTCTTCTCCAGTCTCTCGTTCAGCAGCACAATCCACACTTCTCACCTCAGCTAAAAACGCCTCCACTCTTCCTCCTGCGTCAGCATTTACTCCCATCTGCCCTGCATCTCCTCACTCCTCTCACCACCTCCCCTCTACACCTCCTTCCTCCCAGCCTCCGAGCCCTCAGGTGCCTCGACAGGCGCCACATGCATCGTGCAATCAGCTGTCTGTGTCGAGCAGCCACAACTCATTGGATGGGGAGGTGCAAGTGTCTGACATCTACTTTGTAAGTCCTCATTATCATGTGTCAATGCTTTAGTTTTTGTTTGTAATGATTTTGAAGGATCTAATGTACAACAACACTGCAGGAAGCACTCCTGAGAGTTGTTCTGTTTCAGTCCTCTTCCAGAGAGTAAAGATAATTTTTCCCTCCTCTTTTCTTTCTTTTATCCACTGGGTCTCTTGCAGTGGCCCAGTCAGGACAGCGTGGTAGAATTATGATGGTGAGGGGCAAGGGTGTGTGTTGCTGTGTGCACGTACAACAGGGTTGCTCACGCTGTCCAAAACTGCTTTTTCCAGAGCACGAGGCTTCCATCGGTCATAGTTCATGCTTTTGAATGCATTAGCAAAACACTGGGGTTGTCTTTCCCACACAGCATGATGTGTTTATATCCGTCCGTCTGCATTCATGTGCCCTGTCAATGCCATGCACAGCTGTCCATTACTCTCTCTTTGTGTGATTTTTTTGTCATATTACATTATATTACTGTCTTTCCTTTCTCTTCTCTATTTAACTGCATCTCTCATCTCACATCTTCCCTAATCTTTCTCCTCTGTTGTATCATAATTAATTCAATTCACTTTATTTTCCTGTGCACATATTGTATGCATTTGTGTATTCATCTGTGTGTGTGTGTGTGTGTCTATCCATCAGTATGCAGATGGCAGATATTGGGTGTATTCTCCAGTTCTTGGCCGTCGTAAGCTAAACCCTAGCTCAAGTTACAATGTAAGTCACCACAAAAGTAGCTAGAGTCATTTGCTCCACTTACCATGGCATTGCTGCGAGCTGCCCCATTGGGACTGTCGCAAGTGCAGCTGCTTATGGATCTTCAGAAGTTCTTCAAAATAAAGCCACAGTGCAATTTTTAATAACTTATTTGGCGTAAAAGTCTTCAAAAAGGACATTGCATATTAATATCTGCAGCTTCTGAAGGGCCATCACATGCATGTAAATGAAGCATGCATATTTAAATAATATCTTACCAGTAAACTCTTGACTCTGGACTTGCATTTTGTCAAGTGTAGCCCGTTTTGGCTTTGTGCTTTTAGTGATCCCTCGAGCCTCCCACCATGCAGCCCTCAAGTAGCAGATGAGCTGATGATAAGCTAACTAGTTTAGTGCTTAGCTAGATAAATTATTCCTTTCTAACTTTTGAAATCACTTGTTTCTAAAAGCTGCACTTTAATGTTTAAGTTTATTTCAAGTTATGCAATATTTCTCTATAATAGTAAGGGTTAAATACACAACAGTCAGTGCCACTAGATATTGCACTTTTGCACTAGCATCTCAGACCAAAAGAAAAGCATGAATTCACCCAATAAAACTGGAATATTGGAATCTGAACACACTCTGCTTAGGAAACACAGATCAAGATGTCGAGCTAGGCAGTGCTGATCACAAAAAGACCAAGATTCTGTCACTGTGTCGTCTGTTTGTCTCCTCAAATGTTTAAGAAATATATTTTAGTGGACTCTGTAGCTGTATTATGATAAAATTTGTGACCCAGCTGCCATGGTAAGAGTAAATGCAGTGATGACAGGGAGGGACTCACATGCTTACAGTCGAACCGAGAAGCTGGCATTTCAACACACATAGAAGGAGTGTGACTTCATCCACTTCTCAGGCCATTTTATCTTTACACAGCAAATTGGTTGTAAACAGCTTTATTAATATTCAAAGTCTTATATAACATTGAAATATTTATGACTTAAAAAAAATGAAGTTAGGAAAAAAAAATCCTTTCTAATTATTATTTATAAAGAGTTTTACTGTCAAAAACTCAGCTAATCTGCTTCATCTGGGCTGTGTGTTTGATCAGATGGGGTTGACAGTGCTGGTAACATTTGCACACAAACCCACAGCTATTGTCAGATTTCAAATGTTTGTAAGCTCTGATGAGTGCACAGAAGTATGTGACATCACCTTTTTCCAACTCAGTCCCTCCCACCTCAAACCACAGAGAAATCCCTGCTGTGAAAGTGCTGAAACTTTTCTGACGTCTTTCCCATCTGTCATGATGAAGACCTGAACATAGAACTTAAGGGGTTTTAAACCCATTTTTACCACATATATCATCCTTTCTAACTGAGACATCTTCTTTTTTCTTAAACTTAAACTGCCCACTTGACAAATCTCCATGTAGAAACGAAACAAAGAGTAAATTGTCCTTGTAATGAGTAACGAGTATTCATGGACGGACCATGAACACGCTGTGTGCAGTTAAACAATTCACTTTGATGCTAATTGAAGCTCTCAAATATGGAAAATTGCACCAGGCGCTCTTCACTGTCTAAAGACTGTCTCTATTAAAACATCTTTTCTTTCACCTCTCTTATCTATCTCCTCCTCTCCTTTTTTCTGCTGCTGCCCTCTGCTGGTTGTATTCCTTCTTAGCAGAATCAGGAGGATCGCAGCTGGGTGTACTCTCCTCTACACTACAGCTCAGGGTCCAGAAGGGGCTCAGATGGGGAGAGTGAGACAGTAAGTGTACACTCCATTCTATCATTATCATGATTTATGATGATTTACAAAACAGAGATGACTGTTCTTTTTCTCCTGTAAGTATTTCTCTCTCTTACCCCTCTTCATCTGTCTCTCTTCTCTTTCAGTAACTCACAGTGGAGACAGCAGTGATGGGTGGAGGCTGTCTCCATGTACAAGAGCTGTGAGGTTTTGATAATACAGCCACCAGGACAGTACAGACAGTACGCGCATTAAAGCTGATTGCCCAAACTGCATGTGAAAGCTTGCTTGCCAACAGAGACCAAAAGAATGAACTTATAGAAGCAGCTATTTCAATAATACAATCATTCACACACTCACATGCAATTATACACTCACATGCAATTATACAAACCTACAGAAATTATATATTAATATATCATGAGAAAAAAATTAAATCCTGAACAATCTGACCGTCAATAAGCAGAAAAATAGACTTCAATCACAGTCGGCTGAGTGGCACTGTGAGGGATTTTGGTGGCTGCTGAGTCAGATTTTATCGCGGTGTTGCTGCTGCCTGCTGTTTAGATTTTTTTACTGTTCATGACTCACACTGCACTGTGCTAGCTCTGGCTATGCAATATCGACATACGGATCATTGATTTCCCTTTTTGACAGATGCTACTACAGCCACCTCTGAGTTTATTCATGCATTTATTTTTCACGAGGGGCGAGTCAAGGCTGTATACGAATCTATTTTTAGCACTTTATCAGTGTACCTGTGGCTGAGGTCTTATGAAATTGTTCATGTTTTGCTTTTCTTTCATCAGTGGTTGTTGGGAAACACTCAAACACAGTTATGTTGTATGTGCAGTATGTTCTTTTTTTGTCAGTGGTGTGTTGTTCCACTTAAGGAGCTTTGATCTGAAAAATGAATGGTTATGTTCAAAATGCCTTATTGACAAACTAATTTTCATGACTGTTTTTGGTATTTTGGTCCAATGTTATCATTAAAAAAAAAAAGTAAAGAGCATTTTACGGTGAGTAAACATCCCTTGTTTGAAGTGTATTCCAAAAAATATAGCAAACATGCATTTACACCTTTTTAAGGTTAAGAACCAAAAGATCAAGAGGAGACAAAAGAAAAAAATATATTTAAAATTATTTGTAAAATGTAGATAGACTGTGTGTGTTTGTGTGTTTGTGTGTGTGTGGGTGTGTGTGTGAGTGTGTGTTATACACATGCATGTAAGTCTGTTTGTGCCCTTATGTGTCTGTCTGTGCATGTGTTTGCATGCATATTGATGTGTGACTGAGAGATATGTTTCTGTTCTGCCTATTTGTCTAATTGTCAAAAGATTGTTGCAAAATTGTCGTTTCAGGCCATGAAAGTTGGAACCAGCTGTGAGCATGTTGGCTGTGTGAAAAAAAAAAGAAATATAGATAGTCCAGTCTGTAATGATGCTGGATTAACAGTAAATTACCAAATTAAACAAACTGAGCTAAACTGCATTAACCTCAATTTTCTATACAGTTCAGTAAGAAAGGAAATCTACTGTTTCCTTCTTCCATGCATACAAACACATTGCAACAATATGACCATGATGAGACTTCCTGACTGTGTCTATGGGCACTACTGTAACATAATACTGTATTATTAGAGTCTGCTGAAGCTAACTTGCCTGTTTGTAGGCAACAGTGTTTGTAGCTGATCACTGTGGAAAAGAGAATAAAGATTATATTGTGTAAAAAAAAAGTTTTTTGTCCATTTTTGATACTTATCTATTATAAGCAGATTCACAAACTAGTTGTTGTAAAATGTTATTTGCAATATTTGCCCACTAGATGGCACCATAATGTCTCAGAAAGTGTATAATTAAATTGCACAAACATATGCAGCATAAGAGCTGTCTGTAGGCCATAATTCACTTTGTTTTATTGACCATTAATGCATTATATATTAAGTTTTAAATATTAAGTCTTGATTGTTTGCATTTTATTTTTCTGCACTGGCTCTTCTGCTAGCAAACATTTGAATAAAACAGATAAGAATCAGTAAAGCTTCGGTCAGAAGAGCCCTCTAAGCCGACTATCTTCAGGAACACAAACATGATATATGTGCAAAAACAGAAGAAAACAAGTAAAACATGTACAAAAAGGTATAGTCAAGTGAGAGTAAACACATGATGCAGTCAGTCGCTGCCACACAAAGACATTTCAGTAACTGCAGTGTGTGTGTTCACTGTATTTCTCTTTGCTGTGTGTATGTGTGTGCTTTTTGTGTAAGCCAGGGTAACGAATGTCACTCAGGGTGACAAGTCAGCCATGTCGGGGCCATGATGGAATGTGTGATGGACAAGGATCAGCAGCCACCTTCCCAATTGTCCAGGAATGAAATTGTCCCTCTCTCTTGGTTTCCCCCTTCTTTTTGTCATTTCTCCTACCCCTGACACACACACACACACACACACACACACACACGCACCTAATTCCTTTACTACCTCTCCTGCCTCCTCAAGTCCATCTCCCTGACATTCGGCAATGAAGGTATTTTTCCACCAATCTAATGGTACAACAGATGGATAAAGGTAAAAAACTAATAGAAAACCTTTTTTATTGTAAATATGTCATGAAATTAATTAAGGATCCAAAGTGAATCCATTACCTTTATTCCTCTGTTGCACAGATTCTCATTGTTGTCCAAAAGCATTTATAATGTCAATATTGAGCCATACTGCTGCACTGGTTACTTTAGTAACTTTGCTGATAAAAAAAAATAAAATATGCTCCATGTGTGTAATAAACTGCATCTGAAAATAAAACCTTTTATTTTTTAACAAAAAGCATGTATTCCTTTTTTGTTTTTGAAGATTAATCCCTTTGTTGCATATAAATGAGTATAAGCATGAGAGTAACAGATTTAGATGGGCTGATATTTTGTTGTTATTTTGTTTTTACATGGGATTTGTTAACAATCACAAAGCATAAAATATTACAAGCTTTATTCTCCGAGCACTGATGGGAAATTAGTGGTGGAGTTTGCATATCCAAACTCATGTATGTCAGAGGGATTGAAGTGGATATGAGTATCTTTTTTTCTGTCAGTTTGCCTCTGCTCCTCCCCTGTTCGTGCATGCTGGGGTGGGCATCAGACACCTGTGACTATGAATGGGGACAGTATCCCTGCTATTATCATAAGAAAGCACACACACACAAAACTTAAAATAAGGAAACCGTATATACAAACAACCATCTAGACAAAGTTCTTGAGTTCTAATTTTAATAAGACTTTGTGAACTTAAAAGCAAATTACGGAGTGGCGGCATGTGTACCTGAGGTGAAATGGCCCGTCGCAAAGCTGAGCTTTCATCTGCAGGAAACATAAACAAATGTCTTTGTTCTTTCAAAGGAGAGAGGGCCGAAAGCTACAACAAACAGGGCCAGTATGCAGTGTGTGTGTTTGTGTGTGTTTGTGTGTGTGAGTGTGTGTGTGTGTGTGTGTGTGTGTGTGTGTGTGTGTGTGTGTGCGTTCATGTGAATAAAAGAAAAAGATACAGAGAGAGAGAGCGAGAGAAGAGAAGGAAAAAGAGAAAGAGATCAAAGCAGGGGAGGTATGTTTTTGAATCTCTGTGTGGGAGGTGAAGCCTCACCTACCCAGAATGCCTTGCCTCCCTCCTTACAGCCCACTCAGGTTTGGAGAAGCATGGCTTCTGTAAGCAGCATTATGATTCTCCCTCTTCGTCAGTCATCACCAGATATTCTCAGACAGTCTTGAATCTGTCACTAGATGTAAACCAGCAGCAAACCTCTATTTCACACACAGATCAACATGTGTGTTTCATCCACTGCAGTCCTGCAATGAAAGGAACAAAAAAGAAGAAACTACTAAATCTGAACAGAGGTTTGGATGTGTTCCTCAGCAGAAGACTACCACTAGGATGGATCAGAGCCCTTCCCCCCTTCTCCCAATCTCGAGAGGGGATCGAAGTGTCTCTTTTCAACTCAGCGTGAGAAGCTGCAAACAGATGTCTGTCTGTCCGCACACAGGGAGCGTGGTGCCCTCTCACACGCAGATGAAAAGCCATGAAAGTCTCTGTGGTGCGTTGTCAGTGTCTTAAGGCAGTGTTTATCTTTGTCAGGCTGAAGAAAACAAAGCCATCGATTTCTAATCCTAATCCCCTTCTACTGCTTCTCTCCTATTGATCATCTATCCATCCTTAATGAGATGGAGGAATGGAGGGATGGAGGGCTGATGAAGGACAAAACTTTCCCTGCCGCTTTCCCCGCCGCTTTTCCCTTCCACTCATCTCTTTTCAATCTGTCTCTCCTGCTCGTGAGGGATCACACTAAGTTGACGTTCTTTAAGGTGGAATGGAAAATAAACGCAGCCTGGTGATTTTGTTGAGGTTTATCAAAGCTGGAGGCCTGCAGAGCTGTGGAGGTTTCGCCTAAATATTGAAATTGGATGACATGGATGAATGCACTAAGCGTGCAGAGGCACATGCATGCATACACAGTGAGAGTGGATTGAGTTTCAGTCCAATCACCAGTAGCTTAATGGTATTTCTGCCTGTGCAGTACAATGTTTCTGAGTCAGTGATATTCTCTGATAATGACCCGACCAACCACTGAGCACAGGGTGAAAAATCTGATTACAAAAGTGGCATAAGGAGCTCTATTGCGCTTTATGTCACCATGTGATCTTTACATCTAGATTAAACAGGACGGGAGGGTGTAAATACAGAAAATACAGAAAAAAGTGGATTTATAACCTTTCCAATCAGAGTTTTCACAATAAATGCAACCAGAGCAAAACAAGGAAAGAGGGAAAGAGAGAGAGAGAGAGAGAGAGCGAGAGAGAGAGAGAGAGCAATTTGGTAAAGGTCCAGTGTGTAGGAAAGAAGAAGATCTTGTAGAATATGAAAGGAACAGAATTAGTTACATTCATAAGAACATTTCAATCAGTGCATAATCACTGAAAAATAAGAATAATATTTTCACTGCCTTAGAAGGAGCCTCTTGTATCTCCGTAGGCAACAGATCTTTGACAGATTCAAACATGTTACACGTTGCCATGTTTCTACAGTAACCCTAAATGGACAAACCATACACAGGCTCTAAAGAGGACCTTCTTTACAGGTTTGCATTCACCGTAGGTTTTCCTACAAGCTTGGAAGGGGAGACTGAGCATTATGTGCAGTGTGCAATTTAAACTGCTAAATCCTACACACTGGACCTTCAATAACCTACAATATAAAAAGGTGACCCTCTTTTGATGACAGATATCTTGTTCTGCTTGGCAAGGCGTTTTTGTTTGTTTCAGCCAATTTTTTTTTTTTTTTTTTTTTGGTTTTATGACTCACACTCTCAGCGTTCTCATCAATCTTGTTTGGTTTTTTAAACATAACCTGCTCAGCAATAGACAGCAGGGAAGAAAAGCTGACAAAAAACACAATGAAGCTTTTAGCTGCTAATGAGCAACATATTTTACTCAGGAGTCGGTGGAAACCAAAAAAGAGCCAAAAGGAGGACGACATCATCAGAGGGACATAAACACATCTCCAAATGA
>JAPZDY010000004.1:9273054-9285307 GCA_029783645.1 Ctenochaetus hawaiiensis | reverse complement strand
GTCAGATTCTTTAGTCCATGCACTCCTTTCTGTAGAGTACGAGAACATAAGAGCGAGTACGCATGAGCGGGAGCATGAGCACATGGTCACGTCTTTGTGTTTGTGTGTTGTTTTACGCTATATATGTGTTAGTCTTTGAAGGGTGTGTGTGTATTGAAGGAAAGAGATGTAAAAAAAAAAAAAAAGAAGCTGTCATGGGGTATGATGCCTCCTTGTCTAGTCTCTTTAAGAGTCTTTGTCAGCAGACAGAAATCACAGCTGTCAGAGGAAAAAAAAAAAGCTTTGCACTTGCCCCAGCCATACAGAGATGTTGTTTTGTGTGTGTTTGTATATGTGTGTGTGTGTGTGTGTGTGTGTGTGTGTTTGTAGCTGATGCGGAAGGTGGGGGGTGCCTGTAATCAAAAGCTCAGTGCGTGCAGACCAGGACCCCGTCAATCAAGCAGCATGTGAGAGAATGAGAGCAGGGTGACTGAAGAAATAAAGAGTCAAGTTCACCAATAACTCTTAAACCAACAAAGAGGTGAGAGAGACACTGAGCAAAAAGGAGAAAGAGAGAGAGAGAGAGAGAGTGGAAGAGGAAGGGAACATGCATGTCAGATCACAATGTACCAACAACAAAAAGTACAAAAAGATGAGAGGATATCATACAAAATAGATATTTCCAGGATTCATTTTGGCAACTGCATGGTAGTAAAAATTCCTTAAAAATGACACCCACCACCAAGCTGGTTTATGCCTTCTCATGTGCCAAACACGACGCCAGCAATCTCATATTAGCACTTAGGCTTGGTGAACAACAGCACATTTCAAAATCTGTGGGATGATTCTTTACAGTTTCCAGATCAAGTGTGTGCTAGTGTGTGTGTGTGTGAGTGTATGATGGACTGAGTGTGTGTTTTCTAAAGAGAGAACAGGTTGTAAACTGTATCTGTAAAATAAAAAAAAAGAAAAAATAAGAAGAAGAGCTCCCACTCACCCCTCCCTCTGAAGGACTGGCTGCCCATTTCAGCTCTCCTGGCACTGTCCTGGTATCCAGCAGGGTCACTAAAATGCATACACACACACATATATACAAACACACACACACACAGAAATGCAGATGGTTAAAGGCCAAACAGCCTACAGTGCTTCAATAAATTAAATACATAAAATCTTCAGGAGTGAGAAATGTCTTACATTTTTACACTTGGAAGACTAAAAGGCATACCAACCAGCTAAATAATTGACCTTTGACCCAGGGAAATAAACGGAATTAGCAGGATGTTTGTCTCACATTATTTACTATTGTCATCACCATCACATAATATCAGATAAAGAATTTATATAGATTCAAATTATAGATTCGAATTATACTGTAGCACCCATTTGACGATGACTACCCCTATTTATGCATCCAAAAACAACCCAAAAGTATTTTGAGGTTTTACTAATCACGAATAGAAGATAAGCCACATTAAAATGTATACTGCAAAGTGCGCTACAGTGCCCTTATTATGAAGAAATATCCAAGAAACAAAAGATTCTCGTGACAGCTGCGGAAAGAGAGAACATGCAGCTGAACTCTAAAAAAGCCCAACTCCGCTGAAAACCATGAGGTTGAAAAAAAAACAATAAATGAAATTTTTCCCCCCCCAAAATCCAACTTTTTAGCTTTTTAAGTTTCATACAGGGTCGCTCTGCTCTTTAACATCCTCGGACGCGCACGGAGCGCACGCAGCAGTGTCTCCCAGCGTGCAGGAGCGGAAAAACCGAATGTGTCACACAGCTCAGACGATTCCCTCCGTACTCACCTTCGTTGGGTGGATAAATCCTCGTTCTCGAACTTGAAACTAGTGTTAATATGCAGATGAAGGTAGAAAATATTCGCTGTAAATTCGGAGCCATGTGTGCAGCGTGAAAGCGTGTGTGTTCCTCGTTGGCTCCGCGCGCTGGTTGAAGCGTCTCCATCCCGGTGGGAAAAGTGTGTGTGAATGAACCCAAGTGTGAAAGCGAGTTGGATGCAGCCGCGGATACTGGGGCGGTCTCTACTCAGATGCTTCCCTTAATGGTAATTCAAATGACATGAGCCAAATGACATACAGTACTGTGCTTCATATCAGCGTCAATGCATCATCTGTACTGTCTACTTATCTGTGATCAGAGGAAAGGGACCACACTGAAAGGCTTTTAGAAATTATGGATACAATTGGTAGGGAAATTTGCAGGATCTAGGTATTAAAACAGGGGCAATGGGAAGTAACAGCACATTTCCAGCACATGAACTGACTGTAATAACTTAATGAAATAATGGCGACATTTTAATTTCAAGTTTTCCTCGGTCCACTCAGGACCCCTCCGTTCAACCACTAATCTATGATACACAACGGAGAACAAAGTTGACAAATTCACAACTCCTTCGGTTTGTCGGTGTCGCACGTCAGAATGTGACATTTAGCAGCGATAACCCTGAGAGGTGCCAGAAGGCGCGGGGTCATCAAACGTTACATCATCACGTTTTGGTGTTTCTAAATCGCGGCAGCCTGTCACATGAATAACAAAACATGAGCGTGTCACAGTTTCACGATAACGAGCTGAACTGTCTGAATTTGGTTTCCTTCATGGCAACTGAAGCCGATGAAAGCTCTTTGTCCTGAGGAGCACAACACTGAAGAGTGTGACTACAGCGCCACCTGTTGATGGCTGATAGGGAGGGAGGAGAAACCAAATAAATGCTCAGGGATTTGAGGAGGCTGTTGGATATTTTAAGGTTAATAAAATGATGATTTGGGGCTTTAAACAACCCCTAATATCTGTCAACTACAAATTTATCATTTTTATTGATAAACCCACACAAGTATGGATGTAACAAACAAACAGGCACAGGCTAATGCTTTCACAAAAAGGCAGTTATAAAGAAAAAGACATATGACTATGGCCTCTTGTAGAAGCTTGTTGGAGCAAACAAAGAGCAGGCCCATGACCCATCCTCCTACACTCTCCCTTCTCTCAAAGACTCTGGTAAACAATTGCTCTCTGCAGAGACACAGCTTCAAGAAGTAAATATTTTTATTTACATTGATCCAGTGGGGTTTTCCTCTGTTTTGTTGTACATTTTAAGCACAAAGGGTGAAGCAGAGACGTGCTCCACTTCCTTCAGTCCTGTTAAACATGTACAGAGGCAAGCTCTCATAACCTCTGCTAAAATAAACGAACAAACAGCGCCCAAGAGCAGGTGTTTGGCTGATTTCAAGTGGAGTGCTTTAAACAGGGAACTGTATGTCTGTGTGCCTGCATTTGCATGTATGTGCTTGTGTGGGTCCCCATCTCAGTCGGTCTCCATCTCGCTTTGTCTCTCTATAGTTGCTACGCCGAAACCATCTCGATCCCCTGTAAGGCATCATAATGGGCCCAGGAAGAGCATCTGGCGCTTTGAGACGCCAAAAGCGATCTCCCCGCTTCAGCCTGCCACTCTTACCCCATCAACCATAATACCGTTTTCACGTTTCATTCTCCCACAGCGCCACGACAGACTGCGCAATCACAAAGACCCAATTAGCCAAGACGGGATCACGATTTCGGTTGGGGACCGACGGGCCAATCGCATCGGGCAGCGTACTGCGAGGGCCTATGAGGCATCGGCGCAGGTGGGTGGAACATGGCAGTGGGGCGGAGGTGACACAGTGACACGGATGGAGAACACTCCGTTGTCTCTGGTCATTTGTGTCACCGAAGTTTTGATTGATGACCGTTGGGACGTTTTTCCCACTCTCCCCTGAGATTCCCAGCTCACTGGAGGGGGTTTCCACCACCGGCCCCCAGCTTCAAACCCCTACTTTGAGTTTGGCCCCTAGCCCTACGCCACAAATACACACAGAGAAACACGCACACAGAAAAACACACTCACACACTTACTTTTTGTTCCATTTGGGGCCCCAGATGGCTGCTGCCCACACATCTGTATTGTAAAGCACTAAAGATAGATCCTGTGTCTGTTTTCATTTGTATGTGCTCACATGTGAACCTGCCTTCATACACATCCACTATCTCCAAGTTTCTAATAATGGTGAAGAGAAACAGAAAGGACAGGAAGAAATGAAGCAAAGTACATACGAAGTAGCCAAATGTAAATGCTTGAATGTGCGAGAGAGTGTAAAGAGAAAAGCCCGAGGGACGGTAGGTGTGTGGGCGGCTGAGAGAGATGAACAAAAGAAGCAGAGAAGAGAGATGAGGAGCAGCGCGCTGCCAGTGAGGATTTGATTGGGTGGGTGGGTGGCGATGGTGAAGATGGGGGGACGTTGGTGTTGAAAAAGGATCTTCCCTCAAAGCCTCACTAAGATATTCCTGGAGCGAGTTGGGGTTTCATTTGGCTTGCAGTCCTAAACAGAGTGCTTACATCCTACTGGGAGCTAAAACCATTTAATATTCATACAACTAGATTGATATTCCCTGTGTAATATGAAAGATAATAATCAGATTTTCTAAGTCTTTTCAGTGTGAGTGTGTGTGCTTGAACTCCCTGGGTTCACAAAGTGTCATTAGCATGTCCAAAGCATTACGTTAGTACCCAGTTCTCTGCATAACAGCTGCTAGTCTGGCAAATTACTCAGTTTATGTGTGCATGTGTGTGGATGTGTGTCTGCGTTTATGCCCATGTGTGTTCAGTACAAACAAAGAAAAAAGCAGACAGACGGTTTCATCAAAAACACCAAAACACCAAAAGTGTGCGTGTGTGCATGTGTGTGTGTGTATCATGTGCTCACTTTGATGATTGAGGAAATCTCCATCAGCATCTTGCTTTCAGAGCGTATATGTGTGTTTGTGTACGTGGAATGTGTTTGTGTGTGATTGCATAAACACGGTGTCAGAGTGATGAGATGTTCTCTACATCCATCTGTTCTGCTGGCATTTACATTTTACAGAGGGCGACAATAGATGAGAGCTAGAAAGAGAGAGGGAGCACAAGAAGGACAGAGATAAACAGATGAGTGAAGAGATTCTACAATAAAGTTGGTTTTAATTTTGTTTGTCAAAAGAGCAAAAAAATCACACTCTGGGGTCACGTGTGGAGGCTAGAGGCTTCATTCTGGTATCATCTTTTAACATGTGTGAGGGTTTCTGAGTGTCTGTGAGAGGATGTGTGAAAGCACAGCAGCAGCGTGTCTTCCTGGGGATGTGGTTACAAGAGTGTGCATGTGTGTCTTCTTGGACGTATGTAGTGTGCACTCAAGAAACAAAAAAGAAAATATCATTGTTCTGTTCCTCCTTATCTGCTGTCTCGGTGGAGAGCCTGTGCTGTTTCCCCCCTGAGCGATGTGACCCAGCTGTGATACCACACACCCTAGTCTCAGCAGATAACAGACCACCCTAAAAATACTCGTCTTTCTACCACTCTACCACTCATCTTTTCTGTTCTCCTCACCTCTTCTGGCTCACTGTATCCTCTGGAGTCCCCCTGGCCAGGAGTGAGCTCTGCCAGACAAAAATACCTGCGGGCTCTTCCTAATGTCACAGAGGTCCTTAAATTCTATATTTTCCCTTCTTCTTGTCTTTTACTACTCATTCTATTGGAGGCCACGGATGTTACAGTGTCTGCTTGAACAGCACAAGTTCAACTCAGACTGTTACATCACAAGTTTTCTTATAATTTTTCCACAATAATTCCTCATCCCCCCCGCAGCTACTTCAGTCACCCACACTCTGGACACACAGGGCAGATGGGATGTAGGAGGAGACGGTGAGGACAGAATCTGCTGGGCTCACATAATTATACATCAAGTAATTTGCCCTAGCTTCTCAATAAAATATCCATGAGTGCATTGTTTTCTGTGCCTCACAGGTTCGACGGTCTGGAACGATGCTAATTATGATAAACCAGGCTTCTTTTTTTTCTTTTTTTTTTGAAGATCATGCCATAGCCAAGTGCTTTGAGAGCTTTCTCATCTCTCTGCTGCCTCCCTCGCTGCCTAAACCCTCCTCTGTTGCTGAGTGCTTTTAAGGATGCTGACAATGACCCTGTCTGTAGTTTTGAGGAAGTTTCTTGATCATTTAAAACACTTTTAATCCAAGCTCCTTTGCCACATTTGATGTCAGGGTAACAAAGCTGTCGTTTTTTTTTTTTGGTTCTTGTGTGCCTGTTTGTGTGTGTGTGTGTGTGCATATCCTTGCCTTTCTTTTGGCTCAAACCCACGCAGGTGACCAGAGGGGGCCTTGCGTGGGTGGACAACTCAATGGCGACCCCCTCTCTTTACCCTCGGCCTCCCTGCTCTCCCCTCCTCTTCCCTTTTTTCTGGCCCTCCGTCCACCAGTTGGAGTCCAAAGTAGGGAGGGAGAGAGGGAAGAGAAAAGGTCCGTTTCAAATCCGCCCTCAAGAAAACACACATGGTCAAAATTTTGTGAAACCTAGAACAACAGCATGATCTGGACATTGTTTCAGAAGGCATGTTTTCCTTTGATCATGTAAAAGAAACTTTAAGGTTAGAGACAAAGCATGAAGGTGTGAGGAGGAGACACTGAGTTGTTCAATGGATTAAAGAGTGAACAGCATTAATAGTTAGACTTTTTTGAATATTTTTTTAATAACAATGAGAACAATAATTAGGTTTAATGTTAAAAGAGTTGCTAGTAGTGAAGAATGACAGAGATTTATCACTAACTCTGCGTGTCACCCACAACTCTAGAAAGAGTTTTGACTGAACGCCAATGAGGCTCCGTTTCTGCTGAATGCTTAATAAGCATGGGTTTGCTAACATGTTAGCCAGTCAGGTTGATAACATGATTATTTTGTCAGTGTTGTGTTCACAGCGTGTTACACTGCTAAAAGTGGCAAAAAAACTCAGCTACTGCTTTAAGTTTTTTTCTTGATGTGGCTTCATGGATGTCTCTCTTCTACAAATCATTCTAAGCTAATAGCTTACATCTTACAATTTGGTTACTTGCCGTATACATTTTCTGGTATTTCAGACTTAATAATTTTGGGCTGCAACTAATGAGTGGTTTCATCATTGGTGTATCTGCCAATTATTTTCAAAGATGACATTTTAAAATAGCTGGGATCAACAGCTCAAGAAATATTCAGTTTTCACTGGTATAAAACAAGGAAAAGCAGCAATGTTTCATATAAACAAAGTTGGAATTGAATTTTTGGCATTAAGCTTAAAACTTTAAACTTTAACTTCATAAATTATTGATGGATTATCAAAATTATTTCTGATTCATTATCTGTTGATTGACTAATCAAGTATACAATGAATTGTTTCATCTCTAAAATGACAAAAAAGTCAATTTATCAGTTATGAAAATAATCATTTAGGGCAGGGATGTAACCTCACTAAGTGTGTTTTTTGTGTGTTTCTTTGAGGAAGTTAGAATGAAGATAAAACACTGTGTTTTATGTGTTTAATAGAGGATTATTATAGATTAAGATGGACAATTGTTCAGTTTATCATATAACCTTTCCCTCCATCATTAGTCTTAGCAGGTCACAGAAACATACGCACAAACACACAGAGACAGGACTGATTGAAAAATCAGTGTACAAACTGCCCCTAAATGTGTGAAAACTGTGTCACATACTGTGTTTATGACATGAGATGTCTTGAATGGTATTCGCCAGGGGGGAGAATGTTTACGTGACTCCCAAAGAATTGCTCTTGTATTGTTCAATTCAATGCTGCTGCCAAATGACTTTAATGTATACAAGTGCTGACACAATCTTATTCCACAGTTTAAGAAACAAAAAAAACCCCATTTGCATTCAACATCAGTCTCTTTTTTTGTTATGACAGATCTTCAGATTGTGTGGGACATTCACTTAACATCTATTTTTATGTCTTTCTTGACATCCATCAGTGGCCCATACCAACAGTGCCTCCCCATGGGTGAAGGTAGCAAAAGCTGCTGTTAAACACCCCTAACTGTGGCGTGAGTTTGTGTGATGTGCTAATTTAAGATGTGTGGGCCTGGCTGCCAAGTGGGAGGACAGAGGAGGTTTCTAGGAGGGCGCAAGTTGGGCAAGTCCTCACAAGAACATAATGAGTCAAGATCTCTGAAACTGTCAGGAAATGACAAAGCTCAAAACCATCAAAACTAAATTATGCTTCCTGGTTTAGACAAAGTGATGTCTAGTCTGTAACAGCCAGAAACAAACCCAAAGTGTAACCATATAAACTTAATATCAATAAAATGTTAACATAGATGTTCTTAACTGACTAAAATCTATCAGCACAGACAAATAAAACAGCTATTTATTTGTTTATGTTTTTTACAGTTATTCACATAGAAATGTATATGTGCATTCTAAATAACAGAAACACAAAGCAGGAGTTGTTTGTCATCACAGGTGATTGCTTTACTTTCTAATTAATTCTAGTGGATTCCTGTAAATTTAAAGATTCATTCATCTTAATGAGAAATGTCACTATAAAGTTGAGTCATTTCAGTTCATGTCTGGAGGCACAGAAGATGAAAAATCCACTGCCATACACACACCTATTAATCATAACCATAGCTCATATGGTAGGAGTCATTCTACCGGTAGCACGCCTTCTAAGCTCTGACAGAAATTGTTGGTTACTGATGTCCCTTTAAACCAGACACACTAAATTCCCATCAGCTATTGTAGCCCTAAACTAAAGATGGCCTTCACACTTTCAATTTACATGTGAATATGCAACAAAAAATGTTTTTTTAAATAAGGTATCAGATGAGAATTACACTAAAGATGCAATTACATGTGCATACTGTATGTGGTGTAAATGATATAAGAGAAAATCTGTGGTGACTGCACAGCTTTTAATTGTTTCAGTCATGAATGTTGCTCTTACAGTGTTTAACTGTGCGAGAGGTGCTTATTTTTATAACTAGCTATTTACAGCTTATACATTGAGAGATTCTATAGGGTGTTTACAACTTGAAGATGTTGCATTTATCTAGGCCAGCTGAGCTAGATTTGGAGTTGTCAGCTTCCCACAGACTAAATAGGTCACACCTACAAAGAGGGGGGTTTCTGACAAGCCCTCAAACTCCATCATGTCTCACCACAAGAAAAAAAAGATTGCTGATTGTGTGAAATTCCCTGACCCCAGCCTAAAAATACAATTTATGACAATGGCTATTACTGTCACTTCTGTTGGCAATATAAAATATACTAAGTAAGATAAGGGCAGTTTTTTTTGTGCAAAAAAAGCTTAACATACAGCAGTATAATGTAGTTTTGGAGAAATCTAAATGAAGTGACGATTGTGTAATAATTAGAATCATGCTGTGCCGTATCTAAATAATTTCACAACATGATTATTAACCCAGAAAGAATAAAAATAGACAAGAGTCCAAGGAAACAGTATGCATACGTGCACCAGTTTCACCATAATAATCTCACGGGCCCTCATACCTGCATCAACAAATACAGGTGTTGCATAATGGCACAGCAGAAGCTTAATTTGTGATCAAAGTGCACCGTTTGCAGCTTTGGCTGCCATGATGCAATAGCGGGCTTCCTGTCCCCAATTTATGAGCCACAGGTTATGAAAAAAAAGTGTATATGTATTATATATATGCAGAGGTTATGCATTTAGTAATTGCTCGGCTCGTTCCTCGCACCGTCAACATGGCTCCCAGAGGTGTGATTTCGATGACATGCATTTTCCTCTGCTTCACACTGAGCCTGCTGATTCCAGCTCCAGCTGTCCGTAAGTTTATTTCATCGTATTTGACTGCTCGTCATTCAGATTAAAAAACTGTAGATATCATATTTGGACTATGAATTGATCAGTTAATCATGTGAGAATGTTTGTGTGTGCAGTTGGTTCTGGTAGATCCTGTTGTACAAGATACAGCAGGAAGCCAATACCTTTCCAGCGTATCAGGGGCTACAGAGAACAACCCATCACTGGGAACTGTCGCATCACGGCGATCATGTAAGACTCTTTGCCCCAAAAACATCAAAACTCGAATCCTGCCAGCCCATATCCATTCATCTAATTATGATAGCAGAATTTATGTTCATAAATTGTATATTAAAGCTTTAAAAAAGGGTTAATTAACAGTGATGGATTCTATTGATTGGATTTATTAAAAAATAACCCAAAGACAAAATAATTTCCACGCAAGCTGTATAGTTTTTAATTTGATAAAAAATCCAGCTACAACATAGAGCTGGATATTAAGCTTAAACATCCTATTTGAGTATGGATCAAAATATGTCTAATAGTATAAAGAACTGAAAGAAGGGACAGAATACTTGCTCGAATAGTAAGTCTTGTTTACTTGATCAGATGTTGGTACCTGAATTTAGGTGTTAGATCAGCACGATTATCAAACAATATCCTTTTACCTTGCAGCGCAGTAAAAAAAAAAGAGAGAAGATAGGACTCTATGTCTAAAACAAAAATGAGCAGAACTGGATGATTTTTTAATCCTATTTTGACACATTACACATAGTTAAAAACAGGACAAAGATAAATTTATTTTTTTTAAGCCATTAACTTCATTCATTTTTGTAAAAAATATGCTTTTTCTGAATTTAATGCCAGAGACATGTTTCAAACTACAAGCAAGGATGAGATAAGGTTCATCACTTTGTGAAATATATGATTATTTAAATTGGCTCAGAAACACTGAAACCAACTGGTCATCAGTAAACACATTTATTTGCAACTGAAGCCGTTCTGAGGCTCTGCACAGTGACACAACTTTTTGGTATCAGTGTTGTACAAGACACTAAACTAAATGTGTCTCACAATTTCAGATTCTATACAGTTAAGAAGATGGAGGTATGTGCAACCAAGGAGGATGAGTGGGTGAGGAAAATTCTGGAATTACTCAGGTAAGAGACTCCCTCTTACTTTTAAATATTGCTACTTTAAGTTCAGACATGAATTTTTCAAATAGGGCAAAGTTGTGTTTATGAACAGGGTTTTCTTTTTGTTTTGAGGGTAATGCAAGTCAAAACTTCTCTCTCCTTTATAGTGCAAAACTGAAGAGGATGTCCAAGGCCGGCTCTGCTGCAGGTCAAACCCCGATGAGGAAGGGAGGGCATGATGGAAGTCCATCTTTCTTCGGAGCCACAGGAACCTTCCCAACCAGCACTGAAAGTTTCTATTAGCAAAAAACAGATTTTGGCCTTGTAGAGATTTTGAACCCAAAAAATTTGGAAAAACTGAGCCTGTTGCAATCAAGTCATGTTGGCATTATTTTCTCTGAAAAAAGTAATAAAATGCAAACTGCTATTACTTGCTTAAATATATGCAGCCTCTGCCCCAATACTTCTTTAATCAAGTTGTACGGAAAACAGAGAAGAACAGCTTTGAGACTATTGATGTAGACCTTGTGCTTTGCCACTTACTAAATGTTTAAGCAAACATTTACCTTTTTAAAATCATAATTTTGTGATTATGGTGTTTTATTTCCTGCCGCGAATCACCTGTTTAATCAAGTTAATGTGCTAAAATATACCTTGAGCAGTTCTTATAAACCAATAAAGTTACATTGCAGTACTCCAGCGTTGCTTCACATTTATTTTTCCTTTACTTAATGTCTCACTAATGTGTGTCATAATAATTAAATGTTGCCATCTTTGTTTTAAAATGAATCTTTAACAGTGATTAAAGAAGAAATAGAGCTTTAAACTATTTATCTCATACCATACAAATTTTCAAGTGGTTTGTAATAACATGAGTCTGGAAGGGGAGAGCCCCTTATCACATAAAGGCTCTATACAACAGATAACACACTGAGTAGACTATTTCTCAGTGTGGTGTACGTTTTAGATGTGTGACATGTGTGCCTGGATGCTGCCAGCACATCTGCTGGATGGCGTCCTGCCCTCTGAGCTCATGCAAATGTGTGACATGACTGGCAGGGAGGCAGTCTCTTGTGCTATTTCAGATCAGCACCCTAAGCGCCTTGTGCTCCAGTCAGGCAAGGTGACTCCCTCAATGACACGCTCTTCACATCTAAACCATCCTGAAGTAATTGCATGTCCCCACTAGATGGCAGAATTGATTTGTAAAAAAACTCCTCCTCTGCCAGCTACAACATGAAACCTCAGTAGACATTTCTAATGCTCAACTATGTTTGCTGTTGTGTTTTCATCATCAACAAATAACATCAAATGTTGACAGGAGACAAGATCAAGCCAAACAGACTGGATAATTCATCTTTTTGTGTGTTTATGTGTGTGTGTGTGTGTGTGTGTGTGTATGTGGTGGGGGGGGTGCTTGTGTGTGTGTGTAAGTGTGTTTGAAATGTGAGGACATTCAGGGCGACCCTCATTGTC
>JAPZDY010000004.1:9251953-9267084 GCA_029783645.1 Ctenochaetus hawaiiensis | reverse complement strand
ATTGTCCACTCCTCTCCTTAGATTTGGTAAAATGGGCCGATTAGCAGGGAGGTGAAGGCCATTTTTTTTTTTCTATTGTGTTGCTGCTTTGTGTTGAAATAAAAGAAAGTAAGAGTAAAGCACTGCAGCACTCATTCTGCAATAATGACAATTAGCTTAATTTATAATGTAATTAAAAAAAATAAAAGTGTAAAAACTGATAATAGTGATGTTAGATATTGTTATTTTACATTATGATGCTTTAGATAAGAAGGCCCAAGTTCACAGCAAATTTTTCTGTCATTTTTTCCATTTAGTCTTGTGTAGTGTGCATCAGAGGTGGCTGAGTTAAACAGTGTCAAACACTTGTTTTTGCAATAGAAATGTCAGAGTTGACTAAGTAACTGCTGACTGAAGAAGCTTTATTCCACTTGTTCGAGGGCTGCTGAAGACAAAAGCCACTGATGGAGAACTTTGCCAGAGCTCGTCCTCTATGAAGGAATAGTATGACATTTGGAAAATGTGTTTATTGAGTCTCATGTGGAGACTGAGGTGAGACTGATACCACTTTTACGTCTGTCCTTCAAGTATTTATCAAGCCAGAAGAAGATTAGAACAGGGATGAAGCAGAGGAAACAACTGGTTGTAAAGAATGTACCTGCTAGCTTCCCCAAAGTTCACTGCTTAACAACACGTTGTTTCCTGTTTCTTTAATCGGTGCAGCAGAGATCTTAAAATGAAGTTTTGTTTTTTCTTGGCCAGTTTCATATCTAAAGGCCAGCATGTATTTAATCTGCTTAGCAACTAGCTTTATGCAAGAAAAACTAATGAGTTTATATCTCAAAATCTAAAACAATTTCTTTCGGTTCCTTAAAGCTTTTTTTTTATCAAAGTTTTTGTATATTTGCCTTGAAATGCAGATTTGGACCCTCTGATGCAGTTGTCTCTTTATGGGGAGTCTGACAGTGGAAAATTACAACAGTCCAGAGCTGCTTGGTGCCAGTTCTTACTTGTGCAAGACAGTTTGAGATGTAGTATTAGAGCAGTTTGTGGTGCTGTTAAATTGTTTTGCATATTATCGACAATGTAAGGGTTAGGGTTAGGACAAACTCATACTCTAAAATGATAATAAAATCTAATCAATACATCATTAAAACTGAACATCAGAACATTTGAGAAGACAGGATTTAGTGTGTTAGTCTTCAACCTAAAAAAACAGGCAACTGAATGTATATTATGATCCGTATTAATGTCTACCTTTCCTCTTTTTCTCTTTTCTTTCATTTGAAAAGTCCGATCTGTGAAGAATATATCTGTTGATAAAGCTCGCTCTGATTTCAAAATTCTCTCCCTTTTCAAGGATAAAAAAGAAAAATGAAGGCAATCATCTACTTCTCTGTTTTACTCCTCATTTCAGTCTTCTTTGTGAGCCCTCTCTCAGGTGCACTAGATGGAGCTCTTCCCCTGCACTGAGCGGGTGGGGAGTGTGAGCTTGACAGGCTCTGAGAGAGTCATCCAAATTTAGCCTAGTAGTCTAGAGTGGCAAATATACAACCACTGCAACCCTTAGGCTATAGCTGACATTATTCTGCTCTTCACGGCAATACAGTAAGTTGTGAGGCTGAAGAGATAAAATGTCAGCTGGCCTTGAATAATTTAGACTTTCCATCTGACAATACATTGCTTAAATGCCGGCAACTGGCTTCATATGCTTGCTTAGAAAAGTGATTAAAAACCCGATGTGTGTCTTCTCGCAGGCAGGTGATGAATCCACCAATTGATTTTCTGTGTCTGCCCGTCAGTCATTTGCCCCCCTTGGTTGGTGGCGTTGCAGATGAGACCATGCTTGAGAAATATTATTATTAGAGGAGGATCAAAGAGCATTTGTCCCTTTTAGACCACTATGCTTATTCATGGCTCAACTGCAGAAAGGTCTCCGTCTCTCTTCATCTCTCTTTATCTCTCTGCTTTGATCATACGCTCTTTTCACATCACACCCTCTTGCTTCTTGTTTCTGTCTTTTAGCGAGCATGCACTGACTCTCTGTCTGCAAAGCGTACATCCCATGATTGCCCTTTTCATTCCCACCATCACTTTTTTTTGTTTTACCGCCCCTGCAGACACCTCTCCACCTCCATCTTTTCAGAACGTTTTGCCTACAGCCCTCTCTTCCCCCTCTGTGACACCCCACTATTCGTCCCTCTGCTGGGTTAAGCCGGGTCATTTTAAAGCCTTAATGCCTGAATGTGTGTGTTCTTGTGTGTGTGTGCATGAAAAAAAAAAAGCATGGTCCCTCCTGCTTGAGCTAGATTATTCTGAGTTCCTGACCTCTGGGTGGTGAGAGGGGCCCGTGTTTGGAAACACAGGCACTTGTCTTTGTCTCTCGAACCCAGTGGGGGAGCTCGACCGGGGGCCTCTCTTGTCAGGCGAGTCCACGGACGCACTCGGCCTGTCCTGGGGCTACCGGTCTGTCCTCAGATCTTACTGCAACCAACTTAATATTAATACGGCGTGAATAAGCGGACAGCTGGTTGAGCAGGCAAACTCTCTCAGGACACATGCACACAACAACAGGATGTGTTTGGCTTGCAAGCGAAAACATTGATCCTGAGTCCCCTCACTGTGAGTCAATCTGGCCCCAATAGCCATTCAAGTGTATCTGCGTGATCTGATGTTTCCCGATAAGAGAGATTCCTCCCAGGGTGTGCATATGAGTGTGTGTGTGTGTGGGTGTGTGTGTGTGTAAGAGAGAGATATTGATTGTTGAGTGACATGGCACTATAGATCCCAAGCAGCTGCTAAGAGTTTAAATGAGGCCTTTGGTATATCATTAAATCTCTGCGATAGAGTCAAAGAAAAGTTCATGGAAGTTTTCCCTTTTCATCCTCCGAAGCGTGTGTGTGTGTGTGTGTGTGCGCGCGGTATGCATTGCATCTTCTCTTTCTGTTCCCACACTGTAAACACATCCATAAAGGTGAGGAGGTTGGTAGGCCAGAGGTAAGGAAGCCCTGCTCTAATTGGGGACCGTCAAATCGATCACCCTCTTTCTAATTAGGGTAAAGCTGCCTCGACCTTAGAGGTGCAGAGGCTCAGCTCACTTTGAACTCCACATCAGTTTCTCACTCTTCTAAATATAACCAAAGACTAGCACACCATAAACAAGGCAAAAAGTCGAAGCTGGCTTCAAACTTCGCCCTCAGTGCTTTCACAGGCTGTGTGAAGGTGAGAAGGGCCTTTCATTGCAGTGCAGGATCAATATGGTCATCTCGCAATTCACTCTTTGCTCCTGAAGTTTTCCTCTGAAAACATTTTCCTAAAAGTAAAGAACATCCCATAGATTTTTATTGAGGTATGGTACTTAAAAAAAACGGGATTCAGTGGCAAAGTATCATAAGTGCAACCAGTGCAGTGCACCAGGGCCCCTGACAGATGGAGATTATCGCTGCAAAATTATTATAGGCCATGTTGATGGTGTTGCTAAGCCTTCAAAGCAATCCTTCAGCAGCAGCATTAAAACTACTTTACAATGAAATGTGATAGCTTTATGTACCACTCTCCTAGCTCATGCATTACCTCACAGTTTTGTAGTTCTGGTATCTGGTATGTGTGTATTCATGAAGGTATTCTTGTGTTGTTGCAAAAGGGAGGATCCCAGAAAAAAAACGTGCACTGGGAGACAATCACAATTATGATAAACTGATTCTGTGATTGGTTTTCATTTTAGAGGATTCACAGTATTTGGAGCTGATGCCAGGGACAAGTCATTCAAAAAGGCCAAAGAGGATTTCATGTGATCATCCAGTTAAAGATGATGTCTCTAAAATCATCTCTGTATTTGTTGAGCGTGTCAGCACTGAGAAGCATCAACTCTCTACTTCACACAACTCTATTCCATTGTAGTGTTTCCAGAGGACAAATCCAAGGTTACTGCAAGACTACTTCTGTTTTCATTCACTCTTAACACTCAGGGCACACTTTTATACACATTCAAACAGAAGAACTTATGCACACACACACAAACACACGCAGGCACACTTTCACACGTACCCTTCCAGATGGCAGAGGTGCTGTGGTTATGAGCGGCGTTACCACAGGTAATGCGATCACGGCGCAGACAGAATGATGTGTTTATATCATCGAGAGTGAGACAGGATGGAGGGAGGATGGAAAGCTGCAGAGGATAAACATGACGTTAAAAAGGGGTGGAAGGGTTGAGATGTGGGAGCAGACGAGAGGAACAGAGGAATGCACACGGCAGGAAAGGGGGGATAATGAGAAAGAATGGAAAACGGATGATGAACGATGAGAAAGTGAGGAGAAGACAGAGAGGAGGAGGGAGTCTGACTGTCAATCAGATTACAAACCAATCATTTGACAGAGGATTGCTTTGACCTGAAACCTGGCGGATCACATTCGCTCCTACACACATACACACGTTGGCAGATGCACTCAGCGATGTTTCCACGCGGTTGTATGGAGATAAATGTGTCTCGCTCACATCCAGCCTGGTGTTAAGTGCACGTATTAGGGCATATCAGCATTCATGTATGTGCTCCCAGTGTGTGTATGTGTGTGTGTCTGAGTGTAAGTAAGTGAATGAGTAATGAGTGAGTGATGGATGGACGATAATGCACATTTACTCCCTCTCATGAGGGCTCGAAGCGCTTAGATGTCTCGCCTGGCTCACACAAAAAACGCTCGCACAGAATGTGTTTGATAAGACGTCTCCCCTCTTATTCATCGCACAGCTTGCATAAATCTCCTCCCTGCTCCGCTTCCTTTTTTATGTTTACCTTTCACTACATTTATCTCCCTCCATATCCCTTATTTGGGCCCTTTTCTCTCCCTATCTCCCTCGCTCACCCTTGCTGTCTGTCTCCTAGTAATGGAGCTAATTTGTTTAGCACACAAAGAGTGTCTGTCCATTAGCGCGGGCCTGCCTGTGCCAAGAGAGACGGTGACAAATCACACCAACATGTGTATCTGCTCCGTGTACACAATTGTGTTTGTGAGCGTGTGCGAAGAGAAGGTGAAAGCAGAGCCCACACTTCCTTTGGAAAGTGTTTCTTCACAGTTGAGAAATATTTAACTTTGAATCAAGTGTTATGTGTAAGGAAGAAAAAAAAGGGGTTTCTGCAGCTTTCAGCCACCTCGAGCTCGTTGTTTGTGTTCGTCAGACTCAAGCAGATATTTGCCAATTGACAGACTTTTCTCCACACCTGCACTTCACTTGACTGCATTAAGGAAGCACAGCAGGAAATTCAACTGCCTTTGTGCTACTTGTAAATGCAATTATTTCTTACCACTATTGCTTCCTGCCCTTTAGCAGATAAAAGTGACTTAATGCAGCTTTAATAACCGAACGACACCATGTTGCTAGTTGCTCCTCAGCAGTGAAAAACTGTTTGCCGGTCTTTTTATCTTACACAAGTAGCCTGTTTCCTTCACACAGACTTTACATTGGCCAGGATTTTAAAGCTCAAACTGTTTTCTCGTATGATACTTTATGTTGGTTTAGTTTGGTCTATGTGTAAGTATAAAAGAGGGATGTGAGTATTAAAATCAGTGTGACTGCCATGAGAAAGTTTTGGCAGTTAATATCTTGTAGAGGTAGATGTGGTTCAGCTGAGAGAAGTAGAGTCATGACTGATGCCAAAGTTAGGATGTGACTGGACTGGGCACATCACAGCAAAAACAGATCACAACAAACTGTATATATATTTGTACACCTTTTAAATTGAATTTCCACATCAAAAAGCAGGTAGATCTGACTCGATGGCTCCCAACGAATGATGAACGTGTTTGCAAGCAAGAAACTGTGACCCGGCAGTGAGTTAACAGCATACACACCTCCCCAGATAAGAATGGTTGCATCCACTCTGCGAGGTTTAGATCAAATTTTCATGTCTAATGCAAAACAGACCATGAGACACTTTTTACGGGCTTGGCTGCATTACATTTAAGATTTACGGCAGGCCTGGGTTTGCTTGGCAATTTCGCGGTGACCAACATCCTCCCAAAGCCAAAACGTAGAATCCAAAGAAAACTGAGAAATGTGTCATTTTCACTGAAAATCTGTTGGACGCAGATTTATTTCAACAGAAATGATTTTTTTACTGTGAAGTGTTATGCATTTTGTCTTCATAGCTACATCTACCGAGATGCAGAGATGAGCTCTACCATGTGAGAAAGCAATTTTTAGTCAACCATTGTCATTCAACACATTTGATGCTAAAGCACTTAAATCACAGCTCCTGTGAGGCACGAATGTTCTCAAAGCTCTGTCAGAAATAGCCACCTCTTTAAATCATTTATCCCTCCCTATAGTCACTCATAAGTAAGCAGTGAATTAAGATGCTGGTCACTTATGAACTTGAAGTCAATACTCAGGCGTCATACAATGAAAATCCATACACAGTGCATGAATTTTACCCCATTGCAACGAAATGATGGAGACAAAATGAAAAAACAAGTAAATAGGGAGTGGTTTTGGACACAGCCACAGTGTTCATTTGTGTGAAACATTGGACATCTTTCGCAGCAAACATTTTGACTCATTATAGTCGGGAAAGCAAAGGTGTTACTGTTAGCATCATGATGGATCTGTTAAGCACCCCAGTAAGTCACATCAGCGTGACAGCGACTTCGGATGACTGCCAGGACCCTCAAACTGAAGCAGCTCCATGAAATTCAGTCATTTATTCATTCTTTTATTTACACTTTTGTTTTTTTCTTCTGCCTATTGTTAATCTAGTTCGTAAATCTAAAATCATTTCTTTGTAGGAAATAATGACAACTTAAGCTTTTTCCTCAGCTGCTGTCTCACTCCTCCGAACATGTCTGGCATAGTATCGGACACTATTGGACAGGTAAATAACTGTCAGCGAGGCATCAACGACTGGAAATCCTAATAAGACCGGGGACCTGATGACAGCAGTTCTGTGTGATCCATATGTATGACAGCGAAGCCTAAATCCTTATTTATATTCTCCTTGATCTCAGCCAGCGTATCGATATGAGACACTGAGCAAGCAGGAAATGATTGAGCTCTGAGTCGGGCTTCTCTCCCTCCTCTCTCTCTCTCTCTGCCAACAGACTGTCAACATTTGGGCAAACTCCAGTTCGTCATGATGACTCCCTCCTGCCGTCCCTCTCTCTTTTATCGCCTTTGATTTGATGCGACCCGCTGAAGCAAATCACATAAAAGTACTCCTTTTTGTTTTAATTAAATTCAAGGTAATGACAGGTATTTTCTTTTTTTTCATTATTTTTTTACAAATGACCTTGTTTTGGCTTTGTTTCGTACAGATTGTTGCTCATCTCACCTCCTGCGGTGAACCTGCATGTGTTTTATTTGTTTTTAGCTCAGAGGTCAGCTCAGTCAGGAATGTGATACAGGAAAGCAAGGTCAGTTTTCATTGATTGTTAAATCATTCCTCTGTTTTGAGAAGGACACGTTTGAGACGGTAAGACACAGACTGCTCTTCCCCCGCAGACTTACGGTAAATATCCCTCCTCTGGGCTCAGCTACAAGCCAGACAACGCTCACTTTGCCTTTGAGTCAGCAGTTAGTCTTAGCAGAGTGTGTGTGTGTGTGTGTGTGTGTGTGTGTATGTGTGTGTGTGTGTGTGTGTGTGTGTGTGTGTGTGTGTATAAACCCACAATATTTTGTCTCTAGCAAACAGAGAAAATTCAGCCCAGATGAGAAGACACTGGGAGAAGTGTGAATATCCTCCTCTCACAGCTTTTTTATCTGTCTGTCTGTCTGTTTGTTCTGTTGATCTGGCAGCATAGCTGGTGTCACTCTCAAGGAGATCCTCCTCCTCCTCCTCCTCCTCCTCCTCCTCTTCCTCCTCACCACTCTCTGCTTGTGGGTAGAACTGGCAGAATTTCCTCCCCGAATAGCTGTTTTTATCTCTTCTTCTTCTTCTCTCTCCCTCCATCCCTCTGTCCCTTCCTCCCTCTATCTCTCTGGTTGAACGGCTGTCTGGACTGAGCTAAAGGGTTTTTTGGGGAGGGAGTTCCACAGACCTGATGTTGAGATATTTTATGTGCACACTCTTGCTAAAGTCAGAAGTTTTAGGATTGGTGGCCACAGCAAAAATCATAACCTCACTGCCACACATCTACATCTACACATCTACAGCAAGCTGCAGCGCAAATTGACCAAGCAAGCAGGGGATGTGGAAGCGAAGGTTTAGGGATTGGATGTGTTTTTGCTGATGGGAGGGCATGAAGATTTCAGGGTGGGGGTTGCAAAAGAGGGCTCTCGGCCCGCGTATGCAACTGAGACAGGGAGACAGACGGGGGCAGGGAGAGCTTTGTGCACCAGCCCTTTCCCACACTCCCTTTCACCTTTTGTTGTATGGCAGCACTAGGGCTCTCTGACATGACGAATCGCTCTGCCTGCTTCACTGGGACGGTGGCAGCAGGATAGTAAGAGTGGAGGGAAGTAAAATGATGTGTGCAAGTATGTGTGTGTGAAAGTGTGTGTGTGTGAATGTTTTTTTTTGTGTGTGAGTGTGTGTGTGGAGCCTTGTCCTTTAATCTTCCTGCCTGAGACTGCCTCCACTTCCCATCCTCTGTCCTGCAATTCTCTGCTCGTCTGTCACCGGTCTGGAGCAGAGGAGTGGAGGTCTCAATGCTTTCAGCTCTAGATGAGCAGATTCCACAGCGGATGAGCCAGACACTGACTCACACGCACACACACACACACACACACACAAACATGCTCATGCTCATATGCACTCTAATGCCTCTGCCCAAATGCCAGCACCAAGCTGTTGCCCATAAAGCGTTCAGGCTGTCACAATAGAGACATTACCACATGAGTGAGTGGTTTTGAATAGGGCTAAGGGTGTGTGTGTATATAGAGTGTGGTGGCTACGGGGGGAGTTCCTGGCAAGGCAGACGACCCTGTCATCACCTCTGCCCCTTGTCAAACAAGTGATCGCCGTCACTGGCACATGCAAGCAACGCGCGCACACTTGCACACACTCCAGCCTGTTGCACTTGTCCAAGTTTCATCTTTACTTTGCTACAGTCCTTTTTTTTCTTAGACAGGAGCTCTGGGTGAAGTGTGTTTGAGTTTAAGGGAGGGAAAGAGCAAAAGTAGGGTAGCTGGTTAGCTAATCAAGATGGATAAAGTAAATGGCTGTCCTTTTTAGGCAGAGAAGGGTGAAGGGTGAGAATCCAGAGGTCTAAAGAGGAGGGAACAGGAAATAAAGAAAAAGAGCAAAGGGTTAGGAAGAGATCAGCACTTCCTTACAGAAACAAAACCTGTGAGAGTCAAGAGAGTAAATTTTGCAAAACGACAGAGACAGATAGAGTTATGTGTAGAAGGGTGTATGGAAACACATGATATGTTCAAATATGTGTTACTGTCTCTCAGACCTGTCAGTGGATTGTCACTGCATGTGCTTGTGTGTGTGTGTTTGTGTGTGTGCAACCTTGAAGTGTCATTATGCAAAAGCTACTCTACGCTGGCAGGATCACTCCTTTGTAAGTCATGGCAGGATGTGTGTTCGGCTGCATGCAGATGCGTGTTTCTGTGTGTGCATGTGTGCGTGCGTGTGTGTGCATGTGTGTGTGTGGGGGGGGGGGGTGACAAGGGTTTAAGGGGCCATGTCACGCTGTCACTGCTGGAATGCATGACAGCAATGTTTTGTCACCCTACGGATGAATGCAGCGTCATGGCAGCAGAAGAAGAAGAGGGAGGAGGAGAAGAAGAAAGAAAAAGGGAGAAGAAGAAGGAGAAGAAAAAAAAGGACTAGTATTTTTTTTCTTCTCCCCACACTCAATGAGGAAATTAGGTCATCCAAGTAAAGCCATTGCAGGGAACAAATCATCATCATAATTGGACCCTTAACAAATCTGCGGAGGTGGCTGCTTCACACACACACAAGAAAAAAAACACAAAAGCCGACACACACTTCTGTAGCTACACACATTGCCAAGAGGGGGTAAAACAGAATTTCAGCATAAATCAGTGTATGTTTGACAGTTTTATAGCTCTTTCAGGAGCCTCATTTGGGACAGAAGCGTGATAGAAGAACGTTACTCGTGGTAAATATAATTGTGGTCATGATCCTTCCATAAATCACGGCGTGGTTACCTCACATTTGCCTGCAGGCTGCATGGAAAATTCCCACAGCAATGCGTGACCTATGGGATCTCTTTGCCCCATTCTATCAGCTGTCCTGAGCATTTATAGCTGAGAGGAATGCATAATTAGATTTTAGGATTGGTTCTAATTTCACCCAATTTATGACCAAAACCATACACGGAGATCAATACTTAGATGTTAGAATTTGAGGAGTTGCATGACTTTTTGGGAAGTAATCTGCCTCACAAATTATCACGCTGTAAATGTTGTACATTTTCATACACCATACAACTGGCTACCGGCAGCCCTTATGAGAAAAAGTCTGGCACATAATCCCCCAGTAAAACCAAGATTTTTCACTTTTTTATACTAGTTTTTATTTGGGATTAAACAAATAAGGTATAATGTGTTAATAAACTGGTGCTGGTGCATGGATTTCATTCCCTTTGGACAGAGCCAGGCTAGCAGCTTTGCGTTGCTTCCTGTCATTAAGCTAGCATAAGCTAAACAGCTGCTGCCAATAGTGTTATATTTACCACAAAGACATGAGTTGTTTGGACTGATCATCTAACTCCCAGCAGGAAGGCAAATAAGCACATTACTTGTCAAATAAGCCAATGCCATTACATCAAGTTTCCCTACCATCTACTGCTGTTAACAAGGATGAATTGATCGACAAATTAATCAAATTATTCGTCAGCAGGTTGAATTTTTTGTATCTGTGCTGTCACATTCTGTGTTGACCTTGCAGTTAAAACAGTATTTGGGGGCTGACAACGGAGGCATGAGAAGTACCATTTTTGCGTGCAAGAAGACAAACACAGTGGAAGCGTTTAACCACAGAGGATGCGTGCCTCTCTTTAAGGCATCTTCTCCCAGCAGGGGGTTTCGCCACATGAGCTCCGTCGACCTGCCGTGTTACACAAGACAAAGACTGAAAGGTTGACCTTGCACCACTCTCAGTTCTTCCTCCCACAGTTCACATGACAGGCTGCACACTTTATTTATTCATGTTTAAAGACAGCCCGCTTGACACACCAGCATCAAGATTCCCACATAAACACACACACACATACGAACACATAAACACTGCCGACATCCAAACTGCACACAAACGCCTGTAATATAGGCAGCAGAAATCGTAGAGTGTTTGATTGGACTCTGTTGTGCATGTCAGTGTTGTCTGCTGTTCTTAACATCTGCAACCATATCAACAACTGGGCAAAGACAGGAAGGCAGGCCTGAGCTGACACTAATCCAGTAATTGCCATGTGCCCATGTCGCTTATCAAAATAATTGACAGTATTTTCTACAGTGAGATGGGAGTTGTTGTTTTTTTTCCTAGTGTTATCCAGACTATTCTGTAAATCTCAACAACAGTAATGAGATGGCAAGCTTTGTTGTGGTTTGTTCTCACCAAGAATGTGGCTCTAAGTAAATAAATTTCAACTCTGTTTTTACTGCACTGATATTTTCCTCACTTCCATCTCACCTACATGAACTAACAGCCTGTGATGTTACGATGGTTTGATGTGAATTAAATCTTTTGGTTTATATGGGTGATTGTTTTCCCTAAGGTCATGAATTTGCTCATTTTCAGTGAGTGCGTCATTTTTTTTCTGCTCCTGAAAGCGGAGGTGGAATACACAGCTGTCATTGATTGATCTAAATAGGGTAATTACTCATTTGCTATAAAAACAGATGAGCAAGAAATTATATCCAAGTAGTTTTTGATATTTCCCCTCTGAAATCCTTTAAAAGAAATACAAAAAAAATCGTGGAGTGCCAGGAGAGGATTGATTTTGCTGTGACATTTATGGACTTGTATTGTATTTGAAGTTCCATTGTCCCTGCCTTTCAGTTATAAAGGCCTTGGAAGACTACAAAATTTTGATTGTGTCCTTGCAGCACTGACAGATGAATGTGTCCTTAGTAACATGTTTGGTTGAAGAGTTTTATCCCTCTTTTTTAGTCACTCTTTTTTTTTTTAATCCTTCAAAAACAAACAATATTAGGCAATATCCGACTAAATCCCCTGTTCATACAGACGCTCTTTGCTGTGTAACCCCATGGTGAAGCGTCTGCCACCCCAGAGCCAAGCGGCTGATTGACAGAACTTGGCTGGCTGTGGACCCTCCTTCCCAGCGTCTCCTCCTCTCTCCCTTTCTCTCTCCCTCTCTCTCTCTCTCCCTCTCTCTGCTCTCTCCTGTCCTCTCCTCTGCTCTTTCCCTCTTCAATCGCAGGGCTGCGCTCACCGACTCGACACCGCCAACAGGGATGCAGCGAGGGCGCAGCGCAGCCTGAAAATGGCACCACCACGCGTCCTGTGGATCTATCCATCCCTTTTCCTCCTGTCGTCTCTGCTTCTTTTTAACGCTTTGTCGCCGTGCCGAGCCTTACGGAATTACCCGGAGAATGAAGGTGGGTGTCCTGGAGGGTCGTGCGGACCCTTGAGTGGACTGTTGGGTGGATGACTTTGGTTGTGCGCTCGTGTTGTTGCGGATGGGGAGCCCCCCCAAATGCCGCGCGGGTTCCTCTCGCCGGGAAAAGGAGCGGAGCGGCCGTGACTCCCGTTAAGTGCTCGGCTTCGTTATGAATCATGCATAAAGAAAAGCGGGGAGAGGGAGGGAGAAAAAGAGAGAGAGGGGGGAAAACTGTTCGTCACGTTTTTTCTTTTCCGGGCATATTGACATTAAATTTGTATGACATATACACATGCTGCCACGCTGAAGATAGAGAAGGCTGATGTGGACATTTCACTTTCTGACATCGGGAAAGCTTCCTCACATTAAAGCGCCTATCTATTTCTCTTGCATTAGAGGAGCCTAACTTAAAAATATTACGCCAAAACAACATTTCCATCCCTGTCACAATCTCTCTTCATTATAAATTATCTTTATTATAACAAACTGATGTTTTTTTCTGCTGTGAACTGTAGCCTACTGGAGCCTACAAATGAGGAACAGCAATTACATTAAATTTGTCACACGCTGCTGCTGAGCCTCTCTCAGTTATTGTATTAACATCGATGCTCTGCTTGAAATTAGCCAATGCATTTACTTACTAACTACTCCTGACTGCTTACAGGCAGGAAAACATGGGAGATGGCTTGTTTAATGGGGAAAGTTGCACTAAATGGAGGTTGTGTGCTGAAGTTCTATTCGCAATAATTGACTCATGAAGCAGTTTGAAGGGTGTTTGAAGTAAAAGATTAAAGTGTGTGTGGTGCTGTTTTGGGCTGACTGGCTGTCCAAAAAGTGTGTCTAACTGGAGATGATACAGCTGTGACTTGATTGTCATTCTGATCATTTCATTCAGTATTCCCTAAAGCTCCAGTCAAGTCTTATTCTGCAGCTCAACAAAGCTTTCTGTCTCTGTTGCAAGCTGCATGATTTTGCCTTTCATTGACATTTTCTGTCTTTTCTTTCTGACACACACACACACACACAGACTGAAACTCTGGGCTTTTACATGGGATAGATAAATAATAATAATAATAATAATAATAAGATCAAAACACACACAGTGACAGGCCACACTGGTAATGATGTGGACGGGATCCTCCGTCTCCGGCTGACTTAACAGTATAGGCTGCTTGTACGTACATCACACTGAATGTATGTCACAGCCCCGAGGAGTTCACACAGAACAAAGGCTCCTGAGGAAAAGATAGGGAGAAAAAAAGAGAGGATGAGACAGAGAGTGGAGGAACGACAGGAGGAGGAGTGTTTTTAACAGCAGGAGACCATGCAAGTAAGGCGGGGGGGCACCAAGGCACAGCTGAATTATTCCCTAAAATGAGCACAAATGATGAAACCAACTGGAAGCCAAAGGAAACTCCTGTTGATTTCGATAAACGCACAGGGGTATTTGTTACTTGCCGTACATTTTGAGTGTGTGTGTGTGTGTGTGTGTGTGTGGATGATGTTCAGCTTAAGGATTTTGAAGGCGAGTGATTATTCAGAAGGGTTTCTCATTTCTAATACACACTTCTCAAATAATTTGCCAGGCGGTCGAAACGTCTCTCTGTGACTCGGGTCATTCACCTCTAGTTATTTCTCTGTTCTGCTGTGTCAGACTATTGGTCTAATTGGCTTTTAAACCCATTGCCCAACTTATATGTGTGTGTGTGTGTGTGTGTGTGTGTGTGTGTGCAGGCTGTGTGCACACCTCCTGAAGGGGACGGTAATCCCATGAATTCATTTCTGCTCTACGTTTACCTTTCGGCCTGCCAGTTTCCTGCTGTGACTGCATGCTTAGTTGAGTGATTGCTCATGTTTGTGCCAGTGTATGTGTTTGTGTGTGTGTGTGTGTGCGTGCGTGTGTTTACCTTTTGGTTGTGTATGAGTGTGCACGTTCCCCACCCACGCATCTCAGTAGTCGTGTTATTCCAGGAAATCCTCCCTCTGAGTACGTCTAGTAGCAGAAGCGAGGCTGTCATAAAAGGAGAGATACAGCTCTCAAGGCTCAATTAAGAACACAGTCCCTTTGATAGAGCTGCTAGTCTTATAAGGGAAATAGTGTTAAGCTGTCAACAAGCTTAGTTTACTACCAGAGCTATTGATCTGCTCCAAAATTGTTGGCATTTACAAGAAAAGCAGTTTGTGAGGGGGGTACAGGCGGAACATGGTGCTTTTGGGGAAAATTGACAGAAAGGCTGGAAACAGCTGCTAACTGCAGACCGGGCAGCACGAGACGTAGAGGAAATGGCTTCATTCATAAGTTGTTGTGATGGAGAGCATCCTCCGAGGGTCTTTGTTATGAACAGTGAAAGGAGGGAGAGGAGTGGAGGAGTTTCGAGCACCAGCAGAGGGAGCCCAACACACCGTCTGTCTGAACCCCGAGGGCATACTGATGTAACAGCAGGGTGGATGCTCACAGGTCTCCCATGGCTCCTTTTTCTCTTGCTGCCCTCCTCCCCTCTTTACTTTCTATCTGTATCCCTTCAAAAACCACGGAGCGACATGTCATCCGTCTTTTTTTTTTTGCACCTAATCCTCTTTTTTCGCATCCTCCTTGGGCAAATTCCTGATGGGGAGACGGAGCA
>JAPZDY010000004.1:9190031-9203578 GCA_029783645.1 Ctenochaetus hawaiiensis | reverse complement strand
GATATCCACTTTAAAGGCTGGTAAGAAAACAAAATCCTCTGAAACACATTCATCAGCTTGAGCTTCGAATCCTTAAAATGGTGAAATAAGTTTTTTTTTTTTTTTGAAATTGTCTCCTGATTACAGCGTGCTCACAAATTGTACCAGGCTTTTGCAACTGACAACTGTAAAATTACCGCTGTGCTGCACAACTCTGATATCACAAAATGACACCTCTGCACCTCTGTCTCTACATATATAATCATGCATGCATCTTTCACAGTGCGAGAGTGTGGGAAATGTGTGAGGAGGAAGTGTGTATGACAGGGTGAGGATGACTAATAGGCCTCGTACTGTAGATGTGTGCGCAATAACGTGTGGGGTAGGGGGTGGGGGGTCTGGGGATGAGTGAAAGGATGTAGGAGGTTGTTAACCTCATTGAGATCCCCACATGTCACACGTGCTACACTCAACCACAGTACAATACACACACACACACACACATATTTGTACACACACATGCGCAAGCAAATACACACTTTCAACTCACATAAGCATGTGTTCCTATGTGAGAAGGCTGGGTAGGAAGTTGTAGGGTTTTGGGTTTGCACTCTAAAAACTCGAGCAGATCTCACACACACACACACACACACAAACACGTCGCTCATACAGTACACACACCGCCAAATGCTGTGATCACACACGTATAAAACACCTTTTAAACTCTCTCATTAGCAAAATTGCATGACACACACTTCAAATATGGGTCCTCTCATTATAGCACAGCAGGCACTGATCTGAAATCTCTCTCCCAGCGCCCCCAGCAGGCTCTCTGTGTCTTTTCACTTTTTTTTCACACCTTGTTGAACTTTACTCTCTCTTTGTTGCTCATGGTTTCTTCTTCTCCTCTTTGTTTGCTGCAGTGAGCGTCGTGTTGAAGGAGAGGCGGAGCAAGGACAGCGTGACTTTGGCCTGGCAGGGTCCGGAGAGACCCAATGGAGCAATCGTGGAGTATGAGGTCATCTACTACGAGAAGGTGAGAAAGACACGCACACACACAACCACACACAAACTCATTTTATAAAGGGTGCTACACTCATTTTCCACATGAAGAACATTGTAGTTGTTATGCCATATTTTTTGGTTGCTAAGTGTCAGTGGAGTGTAGCGGCTTTAAAGGGATGGTTTGACATTTTCTCGCAGAGTTAGAGAGAAGATTGATACCACTCTCATGTCCGTGCTGTAACCTTCTAGCAACTGATTAGCTTACATTAGCACAAACACTGGAAAAAGGGAGAAAAATCAAGCCTGACTGTGTCCTAGGATAAAACGCATCCACCTGCCTGAATCACTGAAGCTCTAAAATTAACAACTCATATTAATTTTTACAATCTATGTAATAAACACCTTAGTCCCCAGTTTTAAGAGGAGTTATTTTCAGGATTATTTCTTGACCAGAGCTAATTGCTAGGAAACCACCTGAGATTCCGGACAAAAGCAGGAAAAAAAATCCCTTAAATATACACATTTTTTGTTTTTTTCAGATTTTAGTTTCTGCATTAATAACAAATTTCATATAACATTAAAGTTTGGAGGTGCTGGTCAAAAAATAAACAGATTTTTAAACAGCTCCATGGCATTTTCAGTGTCTGTGCCAAGCTACGTGAAACTGCTGCTAGCTGTTGCAGCTGTGGGCTAAATATTTAGCCTACAGATACGACAACTGTATTAATCTCCTCATATAACTCTGAGCAAGAAAGCAAACCAGCATATTATCAAAACTTGTCAAACTTTTCCTCAAAGTGTAATGCTAAAAATTCTAGAGCAACACATGAACATGTTTAACGTCATTTCTCTCCTCTTGGTCTCTTCGAGCACACCCTGTGTTGGGATATGGGTTTAGCTTCAGGGCCTGTCTGTGATGAATTGATTATCACAAAAAAATTCTCTCTTTCTTTAGCTCTATCTCTCTATCTCCACCACCGTATACCTCACTTTTTCTCCCCCCACTGCTCACACCAAGCCAATTAACCACACATCTGTCGAACAAACCTTGTAAAACACGGCCAAGGTGATGAAATTAAGCCTCTGTGTGTACGTGTGTGTTGGCAGGCATTAAGCAGTAAAATAGTGTTAATCCGTGTTGTAGAGTGTCTTCCATTAGGTAGAGTATCAGCCTCTCTGCAGGGAATCAGCTTACTGACAGACACACTTACTCTTTATTCATCCTCCTACACACATATTTGTAAGTGCGCACACACACCTGCAAGGTAGTCGAAGAACGAAGTGGAGCGGGACTGGAGTAACTATATATTGCCCAAAGGTGCAAAGAGAATAAGATCTGGGACTTGACAGATGCTTGAGTATAAATGCGACCAAATGGTCCAGTGATGAACAAATGAAAACTTAGTGAAGTGATTTGAGCTTTCTATTATTTTCAGACTTTCCTGTTTTCTTTCTGTCTCTCTCAATAACACAGTCCATTGCTCTTTCACTAACCTTTTTGGGTATATCTATAAATTCAGCCATTTTTTACCCACAATCACTTTATTTCTCTGACACTTAATATTATTCAGCAAAGTCAATATTTAATCCTTGCCCCCTTGCTCTTCCCTCCACTCCAGAATCAGCGGGAGCAGAACTACACAGTCCTGAAGACTCGCTCCAACATGATGACGGTGGACGGGCTAAAGCCGGGGACCACCTATGTGTTCAGGGTCAGGGCTCGAACTGACGGGGGCTACGGGAGCTACGGAGGAGAGATTGAATTAGAAACCAGCCACGAAGGTACGGAGATCAGTAAGAAATACCTGCTTACTGAGAGAGTAATTCCACTTCTTCTTTATATTTTTTCTTTTATTTCTGTGTAGCTCTATTCAAATCATCCCCTTTAACTTAAAATTATCCAAATTAGAGGAGAAAGGGACGGTGAACAAGCAGAACAAAGATTAACTGCAGAGCAAAGATATCTTACATCACAGGATAGAAAGAGTCTGATTCATCCCTCCTGCAGGTGAAATCAATTCCACCGGATGGTTATAAAATAGCTCACTTTTCACCGAATGGCTTCTTCAGTTCGGTTGTCTGACAGAAAAACCTGGCAGTTTTTTTCTACTGTACATTTTTGAACCACTGGCTTGAAAGTATCCAAGAATACGAATCAGGTAAAAAGGGAGACAACCCAATTTCACCATGAAGGAAAAAGAATCTTCAAACTTGATTTGAAGTTTTGAATCACAGCAACAACTGGAAGGAAATCCAAAGGGTAGAAAAAGCTCATGATTAAAAGCAAGAATTCAAAACTTAGAATGAAAACACAGATTGTACTCTGATATTCTTAATTTAAACTTGAGTTGACAAAATACCACTTGGATGACTGTGGTTTTCAGACTGGTTTTGATCCATGCAGAGCAGAATTTTGTTTTCTTGTTCTACTGATTGGAGACTGAGCACTTACAACTAGAAATGTGTTTCCTACTTAAACATTTGTAAAGAAGAGGATGAGACACAAAAGAGAAATCTATTCCCAGTTCGATCAGGGTCAGTGGAGCCTGACCTCACACACACCACGCTGTATCTCTCATAATGTTTTCAAGTCTCATTGTCGCTTTTTTTTTCTCCTTTGTTTGCTGTCATCTGCTTTCATTATTGCTTCATTATGAGCTCCAGGATTTTCTGCTTTAGAGGCCCCATAATGTGCCCCTTCAAAGTGAACATTGATTTCCAGACAGGCAGGCACGCAGGCAGGCAGACAGGGGATAAATCAGTTAATGTATAGCACTGTGCTATAGATTGACTTTGAAGCATACAACAGGCACACATTAGCCTACTAATCATTCAATAATCAATAAAAGTAATTCGAGGCTGGGTTTCTTCTTCTATGTCTTCTGTGTGACTGTAAAAAAAAAGATTGTGGCTTTGCCTGCAACTTCTGAAGCTCAGGTTGGGTGTCAGTAGTAAATACAGCTGCTCCTGAGCCTTCATACAGCAGGTTCATGATCAAGTTCAGTGCTTTAAAATACAGGATCTGCTCGATTCGATTGACCCTTCAGCAATCATATCAAGGTTATCTAATCAGATCAATTCTATTGACTGTTAAAGAAGGGTGTGTACGTGTGCACTGGTAAACATAATAGGAGATCGATGCTTATCTGTGCCTGCCTGGGGGCATTCATTTAGCTCTCCAACACCTACACACTCATATATATATATCTATATGCATACACACACAGAGGCACGTGTCCTCTCATGCTTAGCTAAGCCAGATAAATGGGGCATTTGTTTTGATTAATGGCTCGATTGGTGTGGCGTGAAAATCGATGCATCTTTGCAGAAAGTTCTCGGCGGTAGCCTTGTTATGCGCGATGTTAACATATCCATTTGGACAGCGCGGGCCGAATGGGAATGGCTTTCACGTCCGCTCTCATAGCCTCATAGGCGATGCAGAGAGGGAGAGCGCATTTCATCAAGGACCTTACTTACTATTCCATCCACCTCCCTCGCCCTCTTTTACTCATTTGCAGCTCTCTCTTTTTTCCTCTCCTTCAACCTCTGTCTTTTATCTCCTTTTCTATTGCTATCATATTTCATATTTCATTCACTCTCCCTCTTTCTTCACCCCCAATCACCTTGCTGTCTTTTTTACTCCTTGCCTCCCTTCATCTCTTCCCCTTTCTCCTCCCTTCCCATATCCCCAGCATCTTTCCATTCTCCTTTATAGTTTGTTTATTAAGCAACTATCTACTCTTTATCCCCCATATAGATGTTTTCGCTATTGGAGATCCTAACCAGTCCACCATTCTGGCTGTGTCCATCGCTGGGGGAATCGTTCTCCTCATCTTCCTGGTGACCTGCTTTGTTGTCAGTGGAAGGTAAGGTCAAAAAGATACCATTATGTCCTCTGTACATGATAAGTGTGGGTGTTGTACACACCACAAAACGGGGTGATAGTAAAGTGTAGTGTAGGTTTACGTATCATAAATAAATTCATTCATACACACGAGGGTTAACACACACACACTTAAGCAGATCCTCCCTCTTGGTCTCCCCTTCATATCTTTTTGCCTCTCTCTGAAGGATTACATGTGGGTGTGCCACAGTGGGGCCTCCATCTTTGACATTTACACACTGCTGCCAAAGCCTAACTAAAGGCTGTGTTATTCTGTATGTGAAGAGCATGGACTCCCTGTGATCACTCTCTTTGAAGGTTAGGCTGCCGTTAATGCCCTGTCTCAAAGAATGCCAAAGAGGAGAAGGAGATGAGAGGGAGAAAGGTAAATAAAAGAACGCCGATTGGTGAGAGGCGAGAAGATGAAAGGTTTGGAGTTAGGAGAGGGCTCTTTGGAAAAGGACAACTGCAGGAGGAGGAGTGAGAGGGGCAGACAGGAGAGGGGACAATAGCAGAGGTGAGAAAAGGGTAGGAGAGGGGATGAGAGAAGGGAAGAGGAGCAGAAAGGCTAGAAGTCGGGAGGAGAAGAAAGGAGATGAAAGGGGAAAAAAGAAGGAGGCAGAAAAAGACAAGCAGAAGGGATGGGAGGAGAAGATAGGAGAGGAAAGGAAACAAGAGGAGAGAAGAAAAGAGGGAATGATAGGAGAGGAGAGAAGGACTTGTAAGAGGGGAGGAGAGGAGTGGATATGGAAGAGGAGAGAAGGAAAGGAAAGGAAGGAGGACAGGAAAAGATACAAGAAAAGAAGAGGAAAGAAAGGGATGACAGGTTGTGATTTACCGTCCCTGTAACTAAATGTTTATCCTCTATCAGCTCCGACTAGATTAGCCACATGTTAAGAACTACGCACACACTTGCACACGCACACACACTCACACACACACTAATGTACACACACTAAAAACATTACTATTGATTCAGGTGATTGCTTATCAGGCTGAGTGCTCTATTCACTATTGACTAGGAGGAATGTAATCAGTGGAGACTGTCCCATGTGGCAAACACACACACACACACACACACAGAGCACATAAATGCAAACACATCCTCATTTTTTTAATCAGGGGGGAATTTTGAGGATGCGTCTGTAAGAAGCAAAACAACCTGTTAAACATAGTGCGCTGTAAACACACACACGATGAGACAAACACACACATACACTCGACTAATCAGGTTTCACAGGCTGGGGAGGTGTTAACTAGGTTTTACAGAGGGGTCGATGCACCGCCATCAATTTCAGGTCTCTCTCTCTCTCTTCGCCTCTCTCCCTCTCTCTCTGTCTGTTTCTATTCGTCTTTCATTTAGATGTGGGGACGCTGGGGAGGAAGTTGTGTTAATTACTGCTTTCTATTAAACAGTGTCTGTCAAAACGCATGTGCATTGGTGGAGTGTGTACCATGTTTGTACCTGGGAAATGAGGCAAGGATCAAAGCTGCATCACTAGAGAGACAAATGCAAGGGAAAGAGAGCTCGAGGGGAAGAGAAAGATGGACAGAAGAGAAGTAAAGGAGAGACACAAGTGGAGGATTAAATGAGAAGGTATTACAGCAGATAGGCAGTGGGAATGACAGACTGCGGAGAGGAGCGGGAAGGCAGTAGATCTGAAAAATGTTTGTGCCACTGGAGAGCTACATTTTGAGATGGTGTGAAAGATAGAGAGAAAGAGGAGGAGGCTTGAGAGAGATGGGAAGAAAAGGAGATTGATGGAGGGAGGAGGAGGAGAGCCAGCGGCACAAAGGGAAAAGGAGAGAGGTGCAAGGAGCGGAAGATGAAAAGATAGATCACAAGTGTATTTGAGAGAGGAGGAGGAGGAGGAGAGATGATGGGTGGGCGATTGCACTTTTAGGTGCAATAGGAGTGTCATACTCCAGGTTTTGGAAAAACTGGAGGAAATCTAAAAAATAAGAGTGGTCTCTCCTCTCTTGGTGTCCATCCTTCCCTCTTTTTCATCTATTAAAACTCCCATCTTATCTGTCAATCAGTTTCTCTTTGGCTCTCTGCTCTCTTTTCACTCTGTTCAGCTCTCTCTACGCTCCTGCTTTTCTCCTCATTTTGCCCCGTCTTTGGCACTCCGGCTTTCATTTCCCGTTCCCTTCTTGAAATTTACATTTGGATGAAACCCCCTCCATAATGTATCAAGATTCTGATGTATTTGCTCAGACCCGTTCAATGCGGACAATGATTAAATTGGAATTGAAATTGACACTGAGAGCCAGCAGGGGTTGAAATGATTTCCCACCAGACATTTATAAAGTCCCTTTTGTCCCTAAATGCCAGCTGTTTAAATCATTTCCACAATAATCACTAGACTGGAGTGAAGTGCTGGAGAGCTTTTTTGTACTTGTTTTACACCCAGCTCACCTATTGAAACCACAATTCTTACCACATTTTGAACACCCTCGTAGATTTTTATTTAATCACTAAACAATAAAGTAACTAAGCACATGCAGTCTCTCACACACACATACACACTCCCTGCAGCCTTTGCTGGCAGGGTACTGAGCAGCTATGCCTCATAAACGGGCTGATTTGCAGGCCATTCTGTTCGGTCCTGTTCTCGTTTAATAAAGTGCTGTTATGCTATTGTTACCGCAGGAGGGAAAACAGGAAAAAAACGTCGAAAGCTCCTCAGACGCAGCATGGCGCTGACAAATCACACCAGTTATTGCTATGTGCGTGCCATTATTGCTCTGCAAGTGTTTGCGTGTGAATGTGTGTTTGCGTGCAGAGCTGGTGCGTTCGTCCTCCTGAGGGGGCTCTGGCAGGCTGGCAGGTGCGAGCGATGGGAGGCTAGCAAGCGACTGGCATAACCATGGATTTAGCAGATGGCCTTTCAGTCAAAAAAGCGCTCCCTCTCTCTCTCGTCTTTGGTCCTCGCTTTCTCTCACTCCTTGTTAAACACGTTACAGCCTCTGCCTCCCAGCATCTGTGTTAGTGTGTGTCTGTGCTCCTTTGTTTTGTCTTCAGTCTAATGATCCTCCAGCCTTACAACCATCTCTTTCTTTGAGTGGCCGCAGGCTTTGGTTTTTTGCCAGATTCCTGTGTGGTTTTTTCTTTGTTCATGTTTTTAATGTTGGAGTTTTGGCGAGAAGTCGACATGAAGTTGTTCTGTCTGTGTTGCCTTTTTGGGTTTGTTTTTTTGTTTCTCTTTTTAAGTTGTCTCATCTGCTTCGTGCCTCAAAGTCTGCCTTTATGGAGTGCATCTGTTGTCAGAACTGGAGATATTCAGTAAGAAGTCAAGGGCTGCAATCTGTTCAAGGAAATGCCTGAAAAACTTAAGAAATAATAAGTGATTGATTGGCTGCTAAGATGAAGTTATTTACTAAAGCTACCCTCAGTTTTTTTTTCACAGCAAGAAGAAAAGTTTATTTCTATTAGAATACTTTTAGAGAAAAAAACACCTTTTCTTAGCAGAGTTTTAAACAATTAAGAGTGAAAGGACAGGAGAGAAAGACTCGAGGTGAGTAAGATGTCATTATAACACAGCTGATTCTGGAAGAAAGACTCCTCAGTCTCACTAATAGACAGCGGCAACAGCTCTACCTTTTTACCACAATAGCACGCCCTGTTAATGAGCATGTTTGTGAACGTAAGCTATTTTACCTCCGCAGCATCTGTTGTGCAGCCCAGGGTTATTCTTAAAAACTTAATGACACAAAAGAGAAGAGGAAGGATGGAAGTAAAGAAAGGGAGGGAGCATGCGCTGATGAAAACATGCTGTTCAGAGAGGAGAGAGCGAAGTTAAGAGGTAGTGAGAGAAAGAGGCTCGTGAGACGCTGAAGAACACTAATTGAGTGTAAAGTCGCTGAAAAATGTTTGCATGTGTCTGTGTTTTTTTGTGTGTGGTGTGTGCGTACTCACTTATTTGGATTTCAAAGAAGATGTGATGAACTGAAATTACAAACACCAAAGGCTAAATGTAAGAAAAAGTCAGAGGGAGTTTTTTCAGTTTGGATGTTGGAAAGAATAAAAATCCCAAATGCTTGGTTTTTAACCACAACATTAAAAAAAAAAAAACAGGAAATGGAAAATAAACAGGAATAAAGGCACAAATAATAAACCCATGTTTGCTAAATGGCACTAAATGTTAATTTGAGAGAAGAAATCAGCCAATGCATTCCCTCCCCTGTGGGTGGTGTTGGTCTTTTTGCTCGATAATAACACTAATAATGATTTGGCAGCCAGGAGATTTTGCGACTACAGATCTAAAACAAAACAGTTATGAGGAGAAATGAGCGTCTGTGTGCACGCCTGTGTGTGTATTTGTGTGTGTAGATGCGACGACAACAACAACAACGATGATGTGTGTAATGTCATTAGACAGATTTGCATGTGTCGCTTGAATGCTGGTACTTTCAATTAATGCAGCTAAGCTGTAGGGTATAGCTGAATACAGCTTTGTCTGCAGAATGCCTCAAAAGTAGCTTGCAAACAGTGCAATAATAGCAGCTAGTTGCCGCAGGTGCAAAACTATTTCGCACAAGCTTTATGCTAATGAGCAGATGTTGCAGTGGGATTGATCAAATGTCCTATAAACATCAGACGGATTCAAAACTGTTTTTTTGGTCGTGCTTTTAAAGTTTATGGAGCCGTTGAATAGCTTTGTCGGATCAACACACATACACACACGCACAAGAGCACACTACGATCATGACCAAATCAATTTGTGTCTGTGTAGTATCCTCATTAAGGGAATTAGTTTCACACTGATCTGTTAGCAAATATAAATATACACTTCACTTAATGATACAGATGACATGCTCCTCTGCTGCTGCTTCTCTCTTTTGCGGCCTCTATCATTTGACCTTTTCACCAGCTTGTTAGAAATTCTTCTACATTACACCAATTACCACAGCCCAGCTCCACACCTCCCTGCTTTTCCCTCACTCACTTTGCTTTCCTTCCCTTTACCTTCTTATTTTCTTTCCCTCTCTTTTTCCTTTCCTCTCCCCTGCCTTTTTCCTTTGCTTTCCTTTCATTTCGTTTCCTTTCTCATCTCCTTTTTCCCTCTCTTTTTCTTTCCTTTTTCACTCCTTTTACCTTTTTTCTTTATTTCCCCTTCTTTTGTTTCTTGCCCCTCTTCTTTTTCCTTTCCTTTGCTTCCCTTTCTTCTTTCCTTTCCTTTTAATTAGCAATCTCAATAATGAACGGAAGCTAAATGAAATGTTTCCAAACAGCGTGTTAATGAAACATAGACAGATTTATTAGTCATAACTCTTCTGCTAATCATTTTCCCTCTCTAATAATTAGCTCGAGCTGAGTAAATCTTTTTACACTGTGGTCAGAGAATGTTGAGCCGATGCCAGACACTGCCAAGATGGAGAGAGAGAGAGTGCAAGGTGGCCAGAAGAAGAAATCTTAGCCGCTACATCACCCAGACTTTTTGCTAGTTTGTTTTTTTGTCATGCCGTTTTGACTCTTAATTAATTATCCACAATCAGCTTTTATTATACTCATAGTTTGTTAGCACCCGAGCAGCGAATGTGTTTTGCTTTTTAGCTCAGTGAAAACGAGGCTTAATTTTGCTGTGAAATAATGAGAGTGAATTTAATTCATTGATTTCATTCTCAGTAATTATTTTTATTTAATAGCTTGATATTAAATGGAATCACCATTATCATGAGTAATGATGAGAGCAGACACACACAGCAGGGTGTATATATGTGTGTGCGTGTGCATGTGTGTGTGTGAGGTTGGGTCGAAGGGGGGTTGTGGAAAATAGAGGATAGATGTGTAATTTCATTGTGTCATGCAGGGGTGACTAATGATTTACTGATTTCATTTTTCTACTCATTCTGATTAGCAGTGGGAAAATAATGTGCAGAGACAGGAAATGAAAAGGGAGAGGAGAGGAAAGAAAAGCCATTTAAATGAAAAGAGGGGAATGGAAAGGAAATGGAAGGAAGGCAGTGTAAGTAAAAGGAGAAAAAGAGAACATAGTATGTTTCTGAATGGATGATCCCCTCTGACTCATCCTTGTCTCCGAGTGCATCCGTTTCTCCTCACGCAGCCTGGCCTCTAATCCTATGAAAGGTGGCCAGTCACATGAAACAAACCGGGTGATACTACACAGCTCAGAACTGCACAGGCTTTATTAGCTCCCTTAGCGTCACAGGTTAAAAAGTCCAAGGTCGTTCACTCACATGAAGTCTAACAGTGTTTCATCTTTTCTTCCATCACCGTTCATCCACACACAGCTTTGTTACCGTTTAGTTCGTCTCTTTTGTCCAACTTTGTTTCAAGGTTATTCCATTGTCCGTATTTACCATTTTCACTCTCTTCTTTTTCCCTGCCTTTAGTGCATAATCATGCTCTTTATCCTGTCCTGCCAAAGTTTCCCCTCGTTTGATCTCTTTGGATGGCTCTACTTTTTTGTCATCATGTGTTGTTTCTGTTTTTCTGCCCTTCTCTCAGCTCCCTCGATGTCTCTGCTTCACACCCTTTACACTTTTCGCTTTTTTCTACTTCTAAATTCACACAGTGTCTCAGCAGACACTTTACATAAGGCAACTTTTGTGAACTTTGGGCCAATCGACTTAAAACACATTGAATCGGAGCATACAGTAGCTTTGCCTTAATGTGATGATGTGACAACCCCATCTGTATCTGACAGAGGTTATTCTCTTAATTCAACACTGCACCATCAAGCTTTGGCAGGCCAGGCAAAGTAAAACGACAGCAGAAGCACTTAGCACCAACTTTTAATATCTGAGGACGTACAAATCGGTGCAGCTCAGAGCAAATAGATGTTGTCTCTCACTCTTTATAGCCTGCAGTTACATTTAGGGGGAAATGGAAGCAAAAGCTAATAGAGAAATAAATGAAGACTTGGCATAATAGTTACAGTATAAAGAGGCATTCTGTTTTATTGCACATTTTGTAAACTTTTATGGAGAATGTACAGTCAGGCTGAATCATATACACACAGGACTTGCATTTGATTTTCCAGCAAACAACTAACTAGGTCTCAAGATTCAAAGGATTAACTTAAAATTGCTGGTGTGCAAAAATTATATAAGATGTATGTAAGAATATGAATACAAGCTGCCTAAAACATAAAGATTTAAGGATGAAAAAATATAAACATATATCCTAAAATGCTGAAGTGCATATTAGCAAATTGTAGGTGGGCTGTTCATTTTTCCCTCATTACTACTGAATTAAAAGTGGATTGAATGTGTTTAATTAGAGTGTGTTTTAACTCCCTACACACATTCACGTTACATTTAGTGAACCACTGACTGCTCTCATCTTCTCCAATTTGCTGCTACATCTTGCTGTAGTTGGTGCTTTTTCTCTCTCTCTCTCTCTTCCTGAGGACTCGTCCTGCAGCCACACTGTTGACTGACACTCTTCTCTTTGTTATCTGCTCTTAATCTGTCTATCAACTCTCTTATCCTTTCTCTGCTCTCCTCCATGGGGGGTAAGCTATGTGCTGATGGTGCTGTACTTTGTTGTTGCATTGTCCCTCCTAATCCTTCATCCAAGCAGCCGACACTCGATGTCTCCATCCCTTTCTTATATCTTTCCTTCCCTTTATTAAGCCCTCTTTCTTGTCATAGCGTGCTTTCCCTCTTTTCTTATCTTCAGGTACTATTGTTGCAGCACACAGCGTCGCCCCACCCCTCTTTCTACCCACTTCCCTTATGTTAACCTTCAAGTTACTATTCCTACGGCTGCCTCCCCTTCTCACCTCGCTCTTCCCCTCCATCTGATTGCTTGTTAGTTGGTATGCAGGCTTGGACCCCCATTGTGCGTTCTTGCCTGTCAGCACTCTCTTTTTCCACCCCTTTTCTAGCTCCTAGCGGTCCAGTCTTTCTAACGAATAACATCTCAAAAAAATGAAAGCAGAGGCAAACAGGGCCTTTTTAGGAGAGCTAGATGATTGGAAACAAGAGGAAGAAGAAGAGGATATGGGTTATCAGACAGGGGAATGTTTTCACTTAAAGGAAGAATTAAGAAAGAATGTAACACCGCAGAGAGATAAAGGGCAGCAAGTAAGAGGAAGAGAGGGGAAAACAGGGGAGGGGCTCCGGCGACGATGATATATGGAGGGAGTTCTGCGCAGGTGGAGGCTTGCTAGCGGAATGACAAATGGGTCTTGAGTGACAGAGTATTATATTAAAAAGTAAATTGATATGCAAATGTGGAGTGTGTGGCTTTGGAGGACAGGGATAGCCTGTTGTCCTCACTAAAGTGGAACAGAGAAAGGCAGAGAGAAAGGTTAGAGCTTGAGTGTGAAAGTGATATCGCAGTACAATAAAAGTGTGTGTATTTGTGTGTGACTAGCGCGCGCACGCGTGTGTGTGTGTGTGTGTGCACTGCATCTGAGTGAATATACAGCTGTGTATGTGGGCGGAGGTGGTGGTGGTGATGGGGGGGTGATTTACTGTAGGTAACAGCAGAGTAAAGTGCGTTTGGGTGGCAGCTAAATGAAACAATGATTCCTCCCACAGTGACGGATAGTGCTAACTTCACACTGCAGTACAGCAGCATAAAGAAGCAGCTGGTGGCAACGCAGGAGGACTGCTGTGTCTCATTATGAAGTCTGTTCCAGCTCAAAAGTCTGTGAGTGCTCATTGTGAGCCATTCAAATCAATAAGAGAAAACTAGTCAGTGAAC
>JAPZDY010000004.1:9170157-9183214 GCA_029783645.1 Ctenochaetus hawaiiensis | reverse complement strand
ACACACACACACACACACACACACACAGATCTTCAGTCCATCACACGTCACTGCTCAGTGGCACTTAGGCCAACAATAAAAGAGCAAATGCATATGCATAGGCTTTAACCATGAATATTAATAATTCATAAAGTTAATTGGATGTGTTTTTAGCCTCATGAATATTCAGCAGTGTGCATATTAAGCATGAGACCCCGCTGCATTTCTTATTCATTTCCTCCTACTCCATCATTCTTTCCATCTCTCTCTTTCTCTCATTGTCTAAATAAAGCTTGATGTTAGCTGTGACCTTTGGTTTGCAGGATTGAAGCAGTTTGTAAAAGTGCAACCGCAACAAACTAAATCAGATGTGGTTTTTCTTTTTTGACAGGCAGACCTGTAATTACGGCACTTTCTTTTTCAGTGACACACATGCTGTTGTGATTTAAAACACCAGAATGAATTCAGAAATTACTACTCATTCCTTGTAATAATTTGTGACAGAGGACGATGGCAGAGTTGACAATAAAACAACTTCTCCATAAAGCAGAATGTTGGCTTGAAAAGTGACTTACTTTGCTTTGCTGTGAACATAAAAAAATATGTTTTTGCATCCTGTTTTTTTTGTGGCGTGTGTCTGCTTTTACATGCGTTCGCTTCTGTCCTCTCACCTGTCTTCACGGCACATTGAGGAGCTGATAGAGCCCCTCAGAAACAAATCTCACTAGCGGAGCAGTAATTTCACAGGTCACAGCTCAGGGTGTGTATGTGCCAGTGAGGGGGTGAGAGTTGAGATGGGTCAATAATTCCTTCAGGCCTTTTTCTCAAGCACCAGCTGGTCCCTTCACACCGCCCTCAGTCTAATCAGGCAGGCTGGCCCTGACTGCTTTGGGCTCAGGTGTGGTGGATTGGTTTGTGTAGGTGTACGCAGCAGTAGAAGGAGTATTACTGGTTGAAGAAGTACTGCGAGTAATTGCTGTTGTCACAGTTCTGCTGCAGCAGAGGTGGTGAAGGCGTTTGAGGTAGCAAAAGTAATATTTGCATCATAAAAAGCAGAATAGGTTTAACAACATTAATTGCTGTAACAGTAAGGATGATATTATTACACAGTCAGCATGCTTTCTTGAGAGCTTATACAAGTTGATGTTTTAAATAAAATATAGGATAAGCACAAAATATAAATGTATGTGAACCGTTGAATGGTCTGGGCTCAATGGGCTCCAACAGTAACCAGTATTTAAAAAAATTAAGTACATAATATTTATGCTTTTTTTATACATTTGCCCTGTTAGTCTCCAAGCTTGTTAAAGTAGGAGAGAAAATTAAATGCATTCAATGGCTGCTTTTGCCTTTTCTCCCAAAGTACCATTACTTCTGATGCCACTTTTCAAAGTGTAGCTTATGTGCTCAAACCAAAAAGGAGGCATGCTCTGCTTCATAACGCTTTCTCACATTCAGTACATTAGACGATGTGATGGGGTTGCAGCTACTTTGTGCGCCCGTTAATCTTATAATTATTTTAATTAATCAATTGGTCAGAAAACGGTGGGAAAATCCCTTTTATATGCCTTAAGCTTAAGGTGACATTTGTTTTAGATTAACAGTTGAATTACATTTAGTTAACTGCTTTGTAAGACACTAAAAATTGTATATTCACACAAAATAAAAGTGTGTTGTCGTATCAGCTCTACAATGTAGCAATACAGCAACTCACACAAACAAAGGATTGCCCAATGCTGAGCATATGGACATATGTGAATCAGTAAAATGTAAGTTTGTGATGTTTGCAGTTGTTTCAAACAAATTCGACTGTTTTCAAGCAATCATCAGTATACCTAAAAGTGTTCTTGTTCTCCTTGATGTAGCAGAAGAAAAGTGCAATTTTCAACCTTGTGGCAGCAGCCATGATCATAAATATAGTCTTCCAAGTACAGAAACTGTTAGCGTAATAATAAAAGTATTAGCAGTAATGGGGGGTGGTGATGGCGGCAGTTCTGGCAGTGCCAATAGTTGTGGTGTATATTTTTATTTTGCACAGTTGTATTTTCTATTGGGAATGTGCCTGTTGGGAATGAGTGCCTATTTTGGCTGTCTGCAATTTCCTTTTTCATTCATTTTGTGTGCGTGTGCGTGTGCGTGCACGTGTGTATGTGTGCGTGTGTGTTCCCTCCGCTTAAAACCTCATAAGCCTTCAGCCCCTGCCGTGTGCCACTCTAATAACCTACTCTGCTGTCTGTCACCTGATTGTTGCTATTGTCATGCTAATTAGAGCGCCGCATGCAGAAAAAAGAGGGGAAAAAATAGATCTTTCTTTCCTCTATCTGCCTCTCTACACATCAGGAAAGTGCAGCAATCTCTCCTCCCCCCCTCTCCACCCCCCCCAGTCTCCTTATCTTCCCTCCATCTCCCACGTCCCTCATTTTATCCATCCGTCCTTTATGTGTTTTACAATCGCTGCAACAATCGGCTCATTTGGAAAACCCTCAATTACCGAGCTCCATCTCATCTGCCCACATCACACACGCACACACACACAGACAACCCCCCACCCCCCACTCTCACACACACACACATACACGCACTCACACACTTATAAAAAGAGCTGCTCCACAAAAGGTGCTGTACAAACCGGCAGAGCCATGCGTCTTCTGTTTTGAAGAAACTAGTGATTAGTCTTAACTGCGTGTCCTTGTGAGCTGAACAATGAGTGTTTCAATGTTTCCTGTCAGAGCGTTTGAAATTATTCAGGTTTTTAAATATGTGTGCAAATCTGGAGATCCAAATGCAGAGACAAATGAGGAAGACGGAATGTAGAGAAAAGGTGACGATGGGTGCGGGGCTTAGGAAAGAGGTGGGGGGGCAGATGGATGAGATAGGCTACAAGAGCGAGGAAATGAGAGAAGATGGGGCTTGAGAACAAATGAGGGCAACGGGTGAGTGTGTGGGGGGGAGTTGTAGATGTTCGGAGAGATTTGAGGAGGAGAGTGGAGGTTGGACGAGCTGAGAGAGACGAGCGAAAGAGACAAACGTGAGGAAATGAGAGGAGATGAGAAAGCGAAGAGAGGGGAGGAGAGGTGAGGAGAGGAGTGGAGATAAGGTTATTGAGTTTCTGTCTCTGTGTTTCTCTGCAACCCCCCCCCCACCCACCCCACCCACCGCGCCCTCACCGAGCTTCCCAGAACACGGATCTGTCCTGCGCTAAAAGCATTGTATCACTTAGTTCGGACCCTTAACATTAATCAATACAGCAGTTATTTCATTTTCTCGTTTGTACCTTAGGCGGCCGTCTCGTTTGATAACACGGTAATGTGGCCCACACACACACACAGATAGCCACTCGTAATTTAATTGTCCTGATGTGTACAGACTATCACTTTCATTTACACTCACATCAACAAACACAGAAACAGCCTCTTGTAATGTAATTTGCCAGATATACAGTATATATGTTGTCTCAATCTCTTTCATACACACAAACACACACACACATACACCATCACACACAAACACACACATACGCATACACAAGGCCTGAATGGCTTTGTCTTTGGGAGAGCAGAGACAACCTTCCTTCAACTTTGACTGAATGAACAGCTGGAGCAAAGAACAAACTCCTCTCTGATCCATTCCATAATACACTCCACCTGGCAGATTATCAATACCCAATCTGCACACACACACACACACACATACACACTAGTATATACACATAGACTGGGGGGTGTTTTTAGCTCCGCAAATGGCTGTGTGTTTTTTTTTCTGAAACCGATGAAAGGCAATAAATTCAGATGAATATGAACGTGATTAGTTAATTATGTGCTTTCAGGAGGAAATTGAGGAGTGCTTGCGAATGTTTGGTGGAGAGGAACTCCACGACGAGCTGGAGAGGCTTTGCTTGCCTGAGTGTGAGTGTTCCAAATGTGGATGGCATACGATGAAGTCGCAACAAGAAGTGGAAGAGACTCATTGAATTGTGTTTGTATGTGTGTATGTGTGCACGTGTGTGTGTGTGTTTGCACCTGACAAAAAGAGATGGAACGAGCTAATATACAGCGTGTGTGTGTGTGTGTGTGTGGTCGGTTACATTGGTAACCTCTGTTATCTCTCAGAGTTGCAGGGATAATTCTGTATGGCAGGTGTCCAGATGATGGCAAGTGATAGCAGAGAGTACGTGTGTGTGTGCGCATGTGTGTAACATGCCAGGCTCATATGGTCATCTAAGCCGAGGCAGCAAGATGAATGTGTTTCATTGTGCTTCTCTCTTGACCGCATCTTGCACTGTGAGCATGACAGTAATATTCTCCTTCGCTGGCGACATACATGAGCTCAGGCACTTAATTAATTTTCAGAGGCAGGTTTTTATGGCTCTTTTTCATTTCATGGCTGTCTGTTTTGTAGAATACGACATTCAGATGCTCGTCTGTTCTATATGGATACACACAGAATAACATAAGTCATACATTCAAATTTACAGGGTCTGTAATCTGAGACACAATTAAGCACTCACTCACAAACGCACACACCCAAACGCACACATACACATGTCCTACGTGCAGGCTGTGAAGAGTCAGACCTCCTCTCAGTCAGGATCAATCGCATTTGCTATTTTATCTGTCGCTGCAAAACACAGACGCACACAAACGAAAGTGCACACCTCTGATCTGAGCTGAAATCAGGCGGTCATCATTGTGCCATCCCTCCCCGATTGCCGTGCCCTGAAACCAGCTCTCTCTCTCAATCTCACACACACACACACACACACACACACACACACACACACACACAGGCATACATGCACACTCAAAGCGCCACACCACACACACAACACAGGGCCCCGTGTGGAGATAAATGTGACCAGCAGTCCTCACCCCCAGCAGAAGAAAATCCAATTCTCTTTCACTTTTATCCCTGAGACTAATGTTACTGTCAAAGAAGACACCACCACAAGAGACCAGGCAGCTCTGTTTGTGTGTGTGGGTGTGTGCGTGTGTGTGTGTTTTTGCTGCAGTGAGATAGTGAATTCATTTAAGGTGATGTATTGCTGTCTTTACCTACAATCTCACTGTAGGCCTCGGTGGTGTTGTTCCTGCCTTTCCATGACAAGCTTTTGACCCCCTCCTCTTCTTTTCCGTTCCCTCTTCTCGTTCTCTTTTTTCCTTTCTTCTCTTCATTCTCTTTCCCTTCTTTTATTTGTTCTCCACTTTCTCCCCTTATCTTTTTTCACTTCTTTCCAATTATTTCCAATCTTTTTTTGCTCTTCTTTGCCTCTTTTGTTACCTTCCTATCCTTCTTACACCCTTTCTCTTCCTTCTCTCCTCTTTTTTCTTTTCCTTGTCTCCTTTTCTTCCCTCCACCTCCTTTTTGTCTCTCTACCTCCTTTGCTTACATCTTCTTCAAACCCATATTTCCTGCCCTTATTGTATCTTTAAACCTTCTTTTTTGTGACTTAAAGTTTCTTTCGCGCCCTCAGTCTTTTATAGTGTTTTTCAATTAATTTTTGTCCCTGTTGAAATTTTTTCTTTCAAGCGTTTTGATATAAATTTTTACTATGATGGTGCTTTGTTATCGTGACATTTTGAGCAAAAAATGTCAGAGTTAGTGAGCTGGGTTACTAAAAAAAGAAAATATATACATCAAAGGTAGTCCAAGAAATGAAAACAGGAGTAACCAATAATAAATAAGAAATAGTCACATTCAGACAGAAAAAAAGAGAGAAACTGAATGAGCTTATTTACTGAAAGCAAATACTTGGATTTTTAATTTTGTGATTTCAGGGATTTTGGAAATGGAAATCATTTCTGCTTTTTTTTTTCTTTTTTTCATTGCTCTTTAAGAAAACAGAAGACTGTCTGTCTTCACCCCTTCAGTTTCTCTACTCTTCTCTTGTGTCTTCCCTCTGGTTTTCCCAGCATCTCTGAGGTCTGATTGGTAAAATGTGACCTATTCATCAAAACTGGCATAGTCTGTATGTTTACAAGCCATGCACACACGCACACGCATACACACAGACACAATCGTCATCATTTGTACTGAGTGTTGTGTGTTTACTTGTGATTGGCAAAGCTCGGCTGTAGGAGATGGTCCCTGAGGAAAACCCTGTAAAACGGGACAACTGCTGTTTTTGGTGTATGAGTGTGTGTGTGTGTGTGTGAGGGTCTGCAGGTACTTTGTTAATCATTTGTAAGCCTCACCAGATGCCATGCAGGGGACCAGAGTGCGCAAGACCTGTCAGTCAACCACCCCTTCATCACACAAACACACACACACACACACACTCATTCAGGTGCAGGTGCACAGCGTTCCGACCAAAGCCTCCTTCCCCCTTGAGGCTGATTAGTATTCATGAGATCTCAGGAGGCCCCTTATATACACACACACACACAACACACACACATATTCTAGTAGATTGGTCCATTCTAATTATCTCTTGGCGTTTATGGAGAGGGCTGATTAGAAGCTGTCAGTGTGACTGATGACGACATGCCATGTTATCCCCTAGAGAGAGGCAGAGAGGAAGGCTTGGTCACAGCTGCGGACTCCACTACTTCTCTGTCCTCGTCTCTTTATGGTTGGTGTCTTTCTTCCTCGTAACTCTGCCCCACTAACAGCTGCCTTGTTATGTGCTTCCTGTAGGTAAGCCAGTGATGATCATAACGGAGTTCATGGAGAACGGATCTCTGGACACTTTCCTCAAGGTGAGTCACGGATCAGCTGGAGGCAACATAGCGCTCACACACTTCCTCCAAGGTCAGAGCCACAAGTTTTTGTTTTTTTCTTTTTTTAAACAAAGGCCATGTGGAAAATGATGTCCCAGCTGTAAAGTATTTGAATTTGTAGAGGTCATCCTCCAACAATGGCTGTCTTGAGGGCAGATTCTTTTAAACATATATAAAAGGTACCGATTGAAATTGTCTTTCATCTTTCAAAGCCAGCAAATTCACTCTATGAAAGTTTTACAAAGACCAACAAGGACTCAAGTTACGTCAATTAAAAACAATTAGCTCTTTAAAATGAGCTGAGTAGAGTCACTAAACTACTCATACAGTGTACAAAGTCACACAACCTAAAAAGAAAGCAAGTGTTTAAAATCTCTCAATCGTTTTTTTCAGAACAGAGAAATTGCACAGCTAGGAATGACATTTCTGACATATTTCAAGTTAAAATGGCAAAACAACTCCATTAAATGGTACAGAGAGTGTTTCATGGAATAAAATGTTAGGTTCAAGTGGTTAAAAAAAACTGTAAAAACAGTGTAAATCACTACAGTCTGAGCTGTGAGGAACAAGCTGTAAATTTACAGTAAACACATGGAGGCAGTGAAATGGACAGAGAAGAGGATGAAACCAGACACATTCAGATGGATGCGTAGCCTCCCCACACCAACATCACATGATGTTTGATTCTGAGTTTATGAAATGCCTTCAATGTTCACATCCCAGAGCAGAAAACAGCAGCAGACAGCTGACAAATTGATAAAGAGGCAAATAAAGTGTGTTGCATTGTGTGCAACATTTGCTCTTTCAGGGGAAACAAAAACATTGAAAATCAACTAGAAGATGCCAAAAAATGAGAGATTTTAAGAAAGTCATCTTTACCGAGAGTGAACAAAGGAAAACAGACAGTGGAAATATTTCCAGTGACATTTATTATGATTACAGACAGGTGATGAAACAGAGAGATTAAATCTATTGCAGAGTTTTACAAAAGTACGTCCTGAAAAGCAGATTTTACTCAGAGTTATTGCTGAACATCTTATCAGTGATTTAAAAATCAAAGGAAAGCTGTGGAGGTTTTGCTTTGTAATTAAAATTGACAATATGACAAGAGTTAGAAGAGCCTGTCACTCAATACGTCATTACACGAATTGATGTTTTCAAAGCTCCCTCAGGCCATCCTCCGAAACATATCACAAACCTGCAGACCTCTTAACTTTATTTAAGAAATCTGGACGTATTTTTCTCAAAACTGACAGAAGGTTTTCGAGAATTTCTTAAAAAGGCAACTGTACACACAAAGGAGACATTTAATTGCAGATGCAGTAAACAAGCATATAATGTTGTACGTTTTGATAAGTGCATGATTCAAGGTTCCTGTTATACAAAACATGTGCCAAGAAGTAGCACACGTGTTGTATTGATTTAGCTGCGCAGCTCTGAATTGCATTTTTTGCATACGCCCGGATGAATAGCTTGTTGCAGCCCTGGTGTGCATCACATTGAAAGACTCCCTGATTCATATTCAGAGTTGTTTGTCAGCCAGTAAAATCACTGCAGTTCTCCAAAGCCATTAAGCCTGTGATGATAGGCCCGTCGCTAAATAGACACCAATCCCATCAGCAACACTAGAGCGAAATGAAATGAAATCTGACAGATGAAAAATGGCTTAAGGAATATAGTCCCCTAAAATAACACACACACACACACGAATGTTTTGTGTTACAGTATGTATTGTGATGAGGGTCGTAAAGAGTGTCCACAGTGGTTCAATATAATTAAGGAATCAGTTTTATGGGTTTTACGGCTCATCCGTGCTCCTGGCATCCATACGTGTCTTTAATTATGCTGACCATTTATTAAGCAGCCGTCCCTGAGAAATGACAAAACCACTGTTCTGTTTGAGAAGCTTTTCCTCTCTTAGCCTGCTCGTTTTAACAACAGAAGTCTTTCTGTCCTTTCCTTTGTACGTAAATGCCAGAATTTGCCCTCCTCCAAAAATGGCTATTTCTTCATCTTCACCTTTCTCATCTGTCTCCCTTGTCTCCTTGTCTAACCTCTCTGCCCCGCATTTGTCTCCTCTCTCTCTCTCTCTCTCTTGCTGCCATGCCCACCCTTCCCTCCTCCTTCCTGGCAGTACAACGTGGTGGGCAGATTGATAGAGGAAGTCTGTAGGTTTGTTAGACAGTCCAATCAATCAGCATCTCACAAAACCACCAGCTAATTAACTTACTCCACAGCTGCCGAGGGAGAGAGAGACAGAGAGAGAGAAAGAAGGATAGAGGAAGGGGAGGGGGGTGCACAGATGCAGAAAGATGAAGGAAGATAGATGGATGGATGGAGAGTGAAGGAAAGTAATACAGAGTTCTCTCAGTCTTTGAGACAGAGACTGAGGAGAGACAGAGATGGATGGAGAAGACAAAGAGACAGAGGAAAGGAGAGATGATATAAAGGAGAGAGGGTGACTGATAACATGGATGGCTTTTTAACGGGGACTGTTGGCCCAGGGCAGAAATAATTGGCAGAGGAAGGTGAGCTGGACCGTCATCGATCAACAGGCTCCGCTCTCTGCCAAAGACAGCTCATATCTAAAATCCAGTGAGCTCTGCTTGGGCACACGAGCAGTGTTAGAGAGAAAAGTTTTGTCTGCTCTGTCAGATCAAATCCTCTGGAAGTAGGATTTTTAGTGATCCTCCATTGATCCCTGGGAGGAGAAATTTATCTTTTCCTTGCCACTCTCCAGAGAGAGGTCAAAGTGCACAGTTAGCAAGAGCCGGAAGAGAATCAAAGTCTAGCTCAGAGAGACTTTAGAGGAGCAGATTGCCGCCATTACAGATGCTTGAATCCTGGCTAGAAGCTCAACTTCCAGCTGAGGCAATTGAACTACTCTGCTCTAATCACTGCGCCACCCTCTTGCAGTATTTACACTCTGTTCTGTCTCCATGTCTCTCCCCTCAGAAACATGACGGCCAGTTCACAGTGATCCAGCTGGTTGGCATGCTGCGGGGCATCGCTTCAGGTATGAAGTACCTGTCAGACATGAGCTACGTTCACAGAGACCTGGCGGCGCGAAACATCCTGGTCAACAGCAACCTGGTGTGTAAGGTGTCTGACTTCGGCCTGAGTCGGGTTCTGGAGGACGATCCAGAGGCCGCCTACACTACAAGGGTAAGACACACTCTCCCAGGCTGCAGCTGTCTTGAGTAAATGTAAACTCCAATTGCAGTCCATATGTCTATTGACCTCTACGGTTCTGGGTTCAGTCCAAAGTCAAACTCAACATGCATAAAACCATTTTCTTAAAAAAAAAAAAAGATTAAATAATGACAACATCTTCAAGGCAGTTCCACTCAGGTATTACCTCCTTTTACACAGAGGCTTCATAGGTTGCAGTTAGTTGTGATTGTAGCTTCTAAATACGTGATGTTGTGGCACAACCTCAGCATTTAAAGACTCAAAAGTCAGTCTAAAGGTGTGACATGGAGAAGCTGAGAAAGTGTATGCAAAGTTCCTCTGTCTTGGGGTTTTAAATAACCAGAAGTGAATCAATTGCACTTGTTTTGATTTTCGGGAAACAGAACCATGTAAAAGCACATTAACAAATGTGGAAAAAAAGCTGATCATTGCAGTTAATTTCTGTCAGTTTTATTAAGCTTGAACAATTTTTTCCCAGATTATGGATGAGTGATAACCTCTCCATTCAGGGTTGAATATGTAAATCATGCTAAATATTCCAGGAAGCTGCAATCTCATGAGAGGAAAGAGAGAGCCTGCTGCTAAAGAGTCCATGTGTGTTAACATGGCGTCATGTAGACATACAGACCTGACACCTGTGGGGGTAGAGCGGGACTCCAGCCCCTGTGTCCGGTCATGGCTGGAGTTGTAATAATCTCTTCTCTACATGTATGAAATCCTTAAATGGCCTGACAAAAACACGCGGCTCTAACACTACATTTCAAAGTGCAGTTGGTTTTCTGAACAGCTCGATTTTTGTTGGAGGTCATTACGCTTAACTGATGACGTAAACGTTCACCAAATTAAATGCACGCAGCCAAGCTCCTCCTCCTCCTCCTCCTCCTCCTCCTTTCCTTCGAGGTTTTGCGTATATATTCAAATCAAAGAAAGTCCCTGGTAACATCACCATCCTCTCACAGAGCACAGAGAGAATGAAGAAACTCAAACGTCAGTGAGTTAAACCACTGCGGAGTAACTCATCTAAAATGCCCACAAGGAGATGGCATTATTCATATTCATAGGAAGTGTTGGGGATGTTATTTTTAATATGGCATTAGCATTGCCCTGGGAGGAGTGTATCAGCCGCTGACTGCTCTATTGCAATCACACACACACTCCCACTGATGTCAGGAGACCTAGATGGAGAGCTGCAGGCATTGAGGGTGGGGTCGGGTACGGGGGTGGAGGGCCGAGGCAGAGATGGGGGAGAGACGCGGAGAGGCAGGATATCAAATAGGAGTGAGATCGAGGGAGGCTGAGAGAGACGGAAAATAAGGGAAGGCAGGGGGAAGGATCCAGTGAGAGCAGTTAAGAAGAAAAAAGGGGATGGGGTAGGGGTGGACAGGGGGTGGTGGGAACAAAAGTACAGTGCCGAGTGACTTGGCAGCTTTGTCTTTTATTTGACTTTGACCAAGCAGAGATGGGAAATGCTAGGTGGTGCAGAGGCAGCTGCCGCATGTTAAAAAGCTCAACTGAGCCCTATAGAAGTACAGTGTGTGTGTGTGTGTTGCTGCCTGGTGTGTCTATACAGTGGGCTTTATGGAATCCTTTTGATCTGTGCATCAAAAACAAAGGCAGAAGCAGCATGGAAGAAAAAAAGAAAGAAACTGATGGCAAAAGAAAGTGCAGGAATAAACACTGGAGCAAAAGTAACCCGATGTTGTGAGCGTGAGGGGGGGTGCTGTTTTGTTGAGTTGGTGTGTGAGCTCACCCGCTGTTTTCTTAAAGGCAGGGAGCTTCTCTGCAGCCACCTACTTTTTAATTTGTTTTGTCAGCTCTGCTTTTGATTTATTATAGCGCTTAGCCACAAACACATTAATAAAACAACCTTTAAATATTTACACCTTCAAAAGCAGTGTAAATTCAGGGTGACATATGCAGTATGCAGAGTGTGTGTTGACTGTATTGTGTATCACCTCCAGGGAGGGAAGATCCCCATCAGATGGACAGCTCCAGAGGCCATAGCCTACAGGAAGTTCACCTCAGCTAGCGATGTGTGGAGTTACGGTATCGTCATGTGGGAGGTGATTTCATACGGAGAGAGACCCTACTGGGAGATGTCCAACCAAGATGTGAGTCACAAACACACACATCATATCTCGTTTTCAGCGATTTCTCTTTTACCACAATCTTCTGAACCTGACTTTTTCTGGACATTTTTTATTTCCTCCGTGTTCTTCTTTCGATCACAGAACCTGATTTTTCATACTCTCTCCCCTGCAGGTTATCAAAGCAATAGACGAGGGGTACCGTCTTCCTGCTCCCATGGACTGTCCTGTGGTGTTGCACCAGCTCATGTTGGACTGCTGGGAGAAGGGACGCAGCGACAGGCCAAAGTTTGGACAGATTGTCACAATCCTGGACAAGCTCATCAGAAACCCGGCCAGCCTCCGAGAGCTGGCCAACAGCTCAGCATGGTCAGTGGGAGAAAGCTAAAAATTAGAGCTGTAAATTGAACATTTTCACTAAAACCTGCATGTAGCCTTAAAATACTGGGATTAAATTATAGGACAATACATGCAATGAAGACACAATCACTGCCTAGGATCTACATGATAAATCTATTTTGTCACTTTTGGAAATTGGCAAAGAAGAAAATGTCATTTTTTTCATTAAATCACACTGTTATCTTATCTAAGCAAATATCTGTCAGTGACAACGTATGAAAATAAGGTTGTGGATGGCATATCAGTTGTCTCACGTTCAGTTTTAATGGAGCTCCTGACTCCACTGTTGCAATGCACACATCCATAAGTTATTGTTTTAGTATTTTCACTTTTACATTTTTACATCTCAGGCATTTTATTTAGAGCCTGCATATGAAAGGCTATGTTCCAGTCAACAACTCTATCTATAAAAACAGCAAATTACAGCAAAACTAAAAAGACAAATATGAAAGCAAAAGGAGAGTCTTGTGTCAGCACAACACTGTATGCAAGGGCAGTTGCAGTAAGTCATGCATATAAAAGGTATTTAGCCAGTATGAGCTTGCAAATAAATAAACACACAGACCCTTTATAACAATTTGTAATAACAGGAAGTTAGCAAACAAGTCATGGGCGTGAGGTTTTCGAGGTGACCAGTCATTAATCTTACTTACCCACTAATAGCTGGGTTTAAAGTGTAGGGTT
>JAPZDY010000004.1:9152448-9162989 GCA_029783645.1 Ctenochaetus hawaiiensis | reverse complement strand
TAATGCACTGGCCCAGTTGCTGTCACTCTATGTTACCGCCATTACACCTCATTTAGCCCATCATATTAGGCTCCATATTCCCCTATCGCTCGCCCCCTCTGTCTCTTTTACAAACACACACACACACGCACACACACCCATACACACACAAGGCAAGACATACAAAATATTCAGGGCCTGTTCTCCATTTCCTCAGTATCTATCTCCTCCCACTGCCCTCCTCTTAATCTTTCTGCTGGCCTTTTGCATCCTCATTTTTTCCTCCCCTTCCCTATCCATCCTGTGCAGACATACAGAGAGGTTGTGGCTAGTTCTCTGGCCTTGACTACACTATTATCTCCCTTCTCCTTGCTTTTTCCCCTTCTCATACCTTTCTAATTTCCCCTACCTCATTCCATCTTACCATACACCCATCCTTCCAAAAGTTTTCCCCAAATACAGACCTCCCTTTGAGGTCCTTTCTCTCTCTCACTGCTATCAAAACTTTTTTTTTTCCACTATTAAAGGCCAATCCCCAACTTGGGGCTTTTTGTCTCAAGGTGTCACAACAGGAAGAATGTCATCTCACGTATTTACTTTGGATAACATGGAGGCTACCGGGAGCCACAGGCGATTGATTCATCATGCAGCTGCTATTGGCATCATGTGAAAAGGTCATGTGTCCCTATGGAGAACACTTTAAAAGGCCATTGGTGACTGATGAGCCTGTCATGTTTGTATCACATACATGCACAAGCACTCTGTCTCTCACTCCGTATCTCTGCCTTTCACTCTGTTCCTCTTCTTTGCACTCTATCTCTACCACACACACACACACACACACACACACACACACACACTCTTTGTCTCTCTCCCATGGGATTGGTAATTGGGCCCCTCTGTCATGCTGTCAGGTGTAGGTCTGAGTGTCCCCTCATGTGCAACAACAGGCATTAAAATAACACAAGAGACCAAACAACCATAGATCCACCATGACCTCTGCAGGGTCAGCCATATGTGTACATGTGTGCATGTGTGTGAGGCCATATATGTCTGAATGTGTGCTCATAATGCTTGTGAGACCAAAACAGATGCTCCTGTGTGAGCTAGTTAGCAATGCGAGTATGGAGAACAGAAAACGAAAAGAAAGAAGCAGATAAAATCTGAATGGCAGCAAAAAGATCATCCGTCATTGGTTAAATTTGCTGAAGTTCCTGCTTTGTCGCTGTTGATTGCATTGCGTGTGTCCTCTCTAATCAGATGTGGCCGAGTTTAGACGGGCTCAGTGTTTCACGGTCGGCACACACATGCACACATCAGTGCGTTTCTGTCTCATGAGGTTTTAGTTTGCTATCAAAGCGATTTCCTGTCTCAAATTTTCATCAGTAATCAAAGTTCCTGATTGAATTTGAAAAGTGAGCCCGGCTCTATAAATCACATTACATGCCTCACTCCCATCATGCCTGCTCTCATCAGCCACAGGAATGAGACGCCACCCTGGGTGTATGTCTGCGTCATAGTCACTGTGGATGTGTGTGTTCTTGTGCATGCAGTGGAACAGAAAAAAATGGATGTTGACAGAACAGTGATTTGATCCATGCAATTTTTAGTTGGGACAGATTAAACAAAAAGGAGACAAGAGTGGTGAAAGGACAATAAAGATAACATACTTGTCTGATTTCATGTGGAAATAACATGAAAGCATCATCATCACCAGAAAGATGAAGTTTATTGCATAATTTCAGCTCAAATCAGTAGAAAAGTCCAGGAAAATTAGTTTGATGAAAAAAGACTTTGGAATGCTTTTGTAGTTGGCATGGATAAATTGTACTGCAGAGGCTATTTGGTGCAGGCCCATGGGCCAAAGGGATCAGTGCGGCTGACTAAATTCAAAACCAATATTTGTTTTTTTCCTATTATTACAGCTTGACAGCATACAGAAGCTGCAGTAACATTCCATTAAAACACAGGGAAACTAGTAACATCATTAAGTTTAAGTTTTTCAGCAGAATTGCTGAGCTTTAAGAAATAAATTCTGCTTCTACAACTTTTATTGACGATTTGCCATCTCATTTTGTACAGTGACGTGTTGTATTTAGCATTTGTGAAATTTATGAAAAAGGAAAAGTAAGTAGTGTGATGCTGTGGCAGAATCTTTGAGAAGGAGACAGACAGTTTTTCTCCAGTGAGAATTAAGTACTGAGTTCAAGGTGCAATTTTTCAGCCAAAAGCACCTAAACTTCTGCGCAAATGCAGATGTCACTAAAACAGACTTCAAAAACATGCGAAACAACAGCAAAGAGCTGCAAAATGACTATGAAGAGATGCAAAGTGACTACAAAGAGACACAAAATGACAACAAACAGATGCAAAACAAAAAGAAAACAATGTAAAATCAAAACAAAAAGATGCAGATCAGCTACGAAGAGCTACAATACAACAACAAAAAGCTGTAAAATGACCACGATGAGATGGAAAAAGACACTCAAAATGATAACAAAGAGATGCACAACAACTACAAAGAAAAAGAAAAACAACTACAAAAACTCCAGATTCCATCAGAAGAGATGTAAAGGGACAACAAAGAGGCACAAAATGACTACAAAGAGATGCACAACAGCAAGAAAACTTTGCAAAATGAAAACGAAGAAACACAGAACAGCTACAGAGAGCTGCCAAGAAACTACAAAGATCTGCACAATGGCTGCAGAAAGATGGAAAACATCTAAAAAGAGATAAATGACTGTTAAAAAATGCAAAATGACTGCAAGGAGACTACACACAGGCTCCCATTGTCTCATAATCCACCCACAGTTTTTGGCTCCTGTTATGCTAAAAACTTCAGTATTTCCAAATAATGTTTGACTCAAGTCAAAAAGGTAACCAAAAAAAGAGAATCAGCAGGAACTCTGCCTGTGTTGGACAGCTATCAGCACCTAAAATCAGTTACAGATTTCAAAGCGTAGTAGATGCAGATAGAGAATGAACAGATGATGATGATGGGATAATAAATAGTGTTTCAGTTCAAAAAAGATGTGAAGAAAAACTTGGAGGGATATGGAGGGACTGAGATAATATTGACCACATAATACCTCACAGATGTGGATATCACTGCTTAATGCCTGGCAGACATGACATGCTGAACAGCCATTGGACGACTCAAGAGGGACTCTGACCGAAGACAAACTTGCTCTTGCTCAAATCATGCTATCTACAGAAAAAAAAATATGCTGAAGATCAAAATTTACAACAAATCTAGCAAGACCATATATTTTGGGGTATAAATCACACAAACAGAAACAAATGGGCTGCATTTTTTTCAGGGCTCAGTAACTCAAACAGGGTGACAGTACATATAGAGGTCTTATTTCAGTGTAAACAGTTGACATCTTTCTACTTAGAAATTCACAAGCCTGGTTCTGCCTTTCTGTAAAATCCCATTATGAGCATTGTGTTTGACAGCTGATTGCAGTACATTGCATGATTGCTTACACCTATTGCCTATGTGCGTACATGTGTATGTTTGGAGGAAAGACATGAGTGTTCTTTTGTACACACCACGTATCTGTGTGTTTCCTATCCTGTATAATCAAACACAGCTCCTCAAGTGCCATCAATCAAGCTTTGATGTCGTAAGGAAGAGCACAGGAACCGCAGCAACCCCCATCTATGAGCTGAGGCTGAGCCGGGGGGAGCTGTTTCAGTTCAGTGTTGGTGGATTCAGAGGAAATGGAAATGTTTTCTGAACCAATGGAGATGTAGAAGCGCAGCTGCAGCAAACTACACAAAATACATCATTTAGTCTTTAAAATGTGGTATCTTCAGGGTACTACGTAATGGTTTGACTGGTGAAATACAGGCCTCAGTAGCTGACATCTACAGTTTTCTGTAGGCCCCCCCATTTCCACTACATGGTACATCTTAACTTGACTCCACTCAATTTTGTTTTTTCTCTAATCATTTTCCACTGCAGACACCACTCTGATCGCCATAGTGTTGCCGTGCCCCTTCACTTCTCTAGCATGTAGGAAACAACGTAGGAGGTTTTCTTCAGTCTTGAGAAGCAACGGCCTTTTTTTACCCACAAAGTGTAATCTACACAGTTCAATTACTGGTAAACTAAAAACCTCCCAGTTAACATTTTCCTCTGCTTCACAGGCATTTACCATCGCTCTTTACTGCTCTCGCTTTCTTAGTCACCCAACCACACAAATGCGCCTTTATGTGTACATTTATGACAATGTGTCACCTTTTAGACCTGCCTCATATATCTGAGTCTACTCCATCGAAAATGCGGTCTTTGTAACTGGTAGCTTTGCCAGGTTTGTACTTAAATTTGTTACTCCAGAAAAATTAGGGCACATTAAGACAGAAAATATCTGACAAGCTGAATGCTGTTCCTTCTCTTATTTATCAGGCATAACCTTAAACATCTAGTATTCAAATTAACTTGAACTTGCAAAACATGACTTTTGTGACTCTTCATTCTGAGCACCTGCATACTTTGTCAAGTGCCTTTTATCATCCAATTCTATCAATTGCTACTTTTCTCTTGCTTTGTCTCCATTTGAAAAGGATGTGTCACATCACTTTTTGCAGTAACAAAACTGTAGACACAAAAACAGGTCTAGGACATACAATATCATATGGCTTCACTGGATTTTAGATTACATCGTAGTAATAATTACATACACATCACTTTGTAGCTCTGGTAAATTCAGCATTAGTTGTATTCATACAGTGTTTTATAACAAGCTTCTCATTCTTCTACACACACACACACACACACACACACACACTCACATTGACACTCACATTAACGCTGACATCCATGCATGTGCCACAGCCAAAACCTAAGATACTGATACAGAATTTAAACAATCCAATTAAATGGAACTTAACTGTATTTTTAAAAAAGAGCATTATTTTTGTTAAACTTTGACTTAAATGTCAACATTAATCTTAAAAACCCTCCTTCTGAGACTAAAAAACTAACCTGTACTGTTTAATAAAAATGCCATTAGCGGCACAAGATTTTAGTGGTAGACTGGCATGACTTTAAACTGAATGTCTCCCTAGAAGATCATTAGAAATAGAAAAGCTGTGCCACTAAGTGAAAACATTTGATCATGAAATAGTAGAAATGTCTTTTTACTGCTTAAGCCCACCTTTTCTTCATTATGTTACCTTCCCTCCTGCATCTAATCCTCCTCTACCTCCAGCCCGTTTGTCATCAACATAATGGTTGCCATTGACAAGTGGGCATGTCCACTTGGCATTGATTGGCGGACTCCGGAGATTTAACAAGTGGCACACGAGAAAATGGATGAGTGGTGCTGTTGATTGCGTATTCTGCATGTAGGTGTGTTTGGGAAATTACAGGGTAGGATTAAGGAAGTGGAAGGAATGCAGAGTGCATCAAAAAGATGCAGCAATCGGCAAAACAAGCTTTTCACTGAAAAAGAAAAAACAAAAGAATCAGAGAAAGCTGAATTCTGATCAATCAGTACATGTGACAAGATGGTCAATGAGTTGAAGTTGATGAGAAAGGTTGCTGGTGGTCAGGGGTCAATAACCTGACCAAGACATTTAGCTCCTAATATGCATTTCTATTGTACCACCTGCGACACACTCATTTGGATATCAGCAATTATAATTATTTGTTCATTTCTTGTTAACCTTTATTTTTAAAAAGACCAATCCACTCTTTGAAATATGTACCAACTTTGAAAAAGCTTCCTAGTATCAACCTTAAGGTCAAAATCCATTTTGCTCATCTTAGAAATTTTGCATATTACATCTGTTCTTAGGTTAAAACCATTTAAATGCAGGTTCAGAGAGAAAAAAAATCTTTATTTGTGACAACTATCGCATTATTGAGTCACTATTGAGTCTTTTGAGTGGGTTTTTGAAAGGTTTTTATACCTCAGGGGCTGCATTGTTATTATCTGGTCCACTGGTCAGTCCATCAAACTGGTCAAGACTGAAATATCACTGGACATTTCCTGCAGCCCTTCATCAGGTCAGAGCTTTATGCTCATGGTATTCTAATCAACCTCAACTGTACTGTTGATAAGCAACTGTTAGCGTGCTAAAACACTAAAAAAATATGGTGAAGATGGTTAAAATGATACCCATAAAGTATAAGCATGTACTGTCATGTTAACAAAGCATTACTGGGCCGTGGTGCAGCCTTTCAGAGCTGCTAACACAGCTGAAGTCTTGGGTGTGTTTTCATTTAGTGCTGTTATCTGACTCCAGACCTTTGAGTCCGCCCACTTCACCATGTTCAGCTGACCGATTCTTCAGAGTTTGGTATTATGAGATGAGACAGCAGCTTCTTGCCAACAAAAGCAGATTCAAAGTTGGTTGGCCAATTAGCACAGTGGTTGGGGCTTACACAATGTCATGTCAACTTCTTGTACAGCATTGTCAAGATGTTGCCAGGCAAGTTTTTTTTAAGATGTCGACGGTAGAAACAAAGTAGGAAGAGAATGCCTTCACCAACCTATAAAAAAAACAATGTATGTCCTACATGGCCTCAGATGTTTTCAGAAACTTATTTTGGTCTCTAGTGATTGATTAAGGAAAATCCAATCCCCACCCCCACTGAAACTGCTTCAACTGGACAAAACATCATACTAAAAGACATCAAAGGAGTGTAACGAGTGACAATTAAGTCTAATATAAGGCAAAAACTACTACAGTGATTATAAGACCATGTAATCTATCAACTAAAGTTGTAATAAACTCATTTTTTTACATGAAAATTACAATGGCTTGATAAATATTTTCATCCAGCCTCTAAATGTATTGACATCTTATTTCAAGGTAACAAAACCTAACTTAATTGGCATTGGATTACAACTTATAAAATCTGTCATGTAGTAACAGTATGCACAATAGTAACACAGCAGTGGGACGAAGTGGAAAAAAAACAAACATCGAAAGTGTGACAAGATAACCAGTCGGACAGCTAAATTACAAGTTAAAGAAATAAAAAAGCAGTTGGTGGGTTTTTTGTAGTGAAAAGCCACAATCACATGGTTTGTAAAATGTCATGGAAAACCAACACATGCACCACACAAGAGGGGTTACTAAAGCAGTGAGTAAGTGCTGACTCAAACTCTGCCTGTGGTCAACCTGCAAAAAAAATGCGAGGCATTTACATCTTTATCTCCATCTACACCCTTGTCATACTGTGTGACATGAAAGAATGGTTATTGTTTATGCTATAACAAGAGAGCATTTGTTTGTGAGTGTTTGAGTGTGGTTATGTGTACACACGTAGAAAGCACAAATACATAAGAGTAGACAGTCGAGGCTCTAAATCAACCACGCGCTCACTAACAGAGGTTTGACCCAAATAACAGTGTAATTTATGAAGGCTTTTAGGCTCCCAGGCAGTCGTGGAAATAGAACAGGGAATAATGGGAGTCTGACCGTAGCTACATCACTTCAGTTTATGTCCTAGTCTTTTACTAGGACACACGTCCGAGGTTCTTAATGATACAGAGACAGTAAACACAATGTTAATGGACACCAGGTTTACAAAGGTATGCTCAGCTGCAAATGGACGGTCAAGCGCGCATCTACGGACACACTCACAAGCAGGAATAATACGCAGATGCAGGTACGGGCAATTTGAACAGAGATGCAACCAACAGGAGAGGCAGTGTGGTTAATGAGGGAAATAAAGTAACAGTGGAAGTGAGAAATGTGTGAGATGGACGGATGGAGGAGGAAGGACAGATGGAAGCGGGGAGATCATTAGTACGCCACTATAAGACTCCGGCCTCAGGCAGGGTTAGAGGCTGAAATGGACTGTTAGCAGCTGCTAGAGGAGATGGCATCCTGGGCAGACCCAAAGGACAGGTTAAGACATCCCAAGCACACGTATAGATCTGTGTGTAGGTGGGTGTGCATGTGTACATATGCATATGTGTGTGCATGTGTGTGCTTGCGTGCATATAATCCTGTGTGTTCCCCTCCCTGCATGCAGCGGGTCATTTGCTTCAGTGTTTGAAGTGGAGATGCGGCTCTGAGGAACACACTCCTGTCACAGCGCCACAGATCAGAGCACAGAGCGGCACGATGCCATGAGAGAGGAGGAGAGGCCAAAGACAGACAAATGGGAAGACACGAGACCTTTGCCACACAAGTTTTTATTTATTTTCTCTCCTTTCTTGCCTTATTTCTCAGATTATGTGCACATTTCACTTGAAAACACAGTTTATTTGGGAAACCAAGGTGTACTAAAACAAAATATTTTCAGACCTTTGTTTAATGATCAACATAAATGGTGGAAACTTATGCATTTATAAATCAGCCCAACCCTCTTCTTTCAGGACGGCAAACCACAGTGTGCACCGCAGCCCAACATCTGGTGAGGAGCGGCTCAGATACAGTCCTGATACTTTGTGAGTCTCTGGTTAAAACCCTCATTCTGTCCCCTCCTGCTGCCATAATAGCATTTACAATATCTTAATAGAGCCAAACTTAATTTAGTTAAGCTCTTTTCGTTATATTTCTGTCGACAGAAAACTGAACAAGCATAAGACAGTGATTTGGTGAACATTTGATTGATGTCTCAGTGCAGCAGCTCATAAATTACCATAATGACCCCACCAATTTATTATCGAATCACAACGAATAAATAAAAGAGCACCACTCTATATAACAGGGTTAGGGTTAGTTAGACATCTTATAATGACAAAAAAGGGAATACAAAAAAGTATACATGCAGTTACTGGCAACACTGGATCTGATGAGTTATACTGACATCAAAAACGAAAGATCAGGAAGAGCACTGGAGGCTCACATCATCCTTTCTGCTCCATTTTCCTCATTCACACTAAAATGCAGGATTGTTGTTTACAGATTTATCCAGTCCAGCATACAGGCCAAAACAGAGAGAAAACTGTGTACTTACATTCAGAGGCAAACCCGATACAAAAGAGTCGTTCCTTTGCCCTTCTCACATACTTCGAAAACTGGGAGTCCATTGATAGAGAGCTCGTGAGAATCAGGGAAACAAGCAGTAGGTCAGTAATGACATTACACTGTGTTTTTGTTGACTTGATACGCAGTCAGATGATTTACTTAATTCCGTCCGTGGACTCATGACAGACGGAGAGAGAAGGAAGGACGGAGAGCTGAAGAGGAGTGAAGAGGCAGAGGGAGGAGAGCCAATTTGTGCTTTCACATGTTTCTCTCAGACTTATCATCACGCAAATTAGGTCCTGCTTTCTGCTGATAAGGTCAGCTGTCGGTCTAGACTTATTTAGAGAAGTGGATATGCACAAACAGACATGCAGGCTGCCGTGTGCACCAACTGATTTTAAAGCTGATTTTGCATCAGGAGGACACTTACAGTACATACACACATGTTCAAGCATTAACAAGTGTGTGTCATTGTGTCTCACACACCTTTTTATCTCTTATACATGATGCCAGCATATTCCTATTAGTTCTGCATAAAAAGAAAATCACAAGACTCACTTATTTCTTTCACTTCTTTGGATTTAATTTCATAGCCATTTATTCTGAAAAAAAACCCTCTCTTTTAATCTTCCAGTCATGAGCTCATGAGTCATAAACTGTAAATTAAATTGCACGTTGCAATCCGTCCCCATGGAGCCACCCATCTGAATTGTACGGTGCAACAATGCCACTAACAGTCAAGTGTCTTGTGTGGAGAAATGTTCCCGTACGCAGGTGCCAGGCCCTGTCATTCTGACATATTCATCCTGACTAAGGCAAAGTGGGTGCATAAAAGGTATTGCCAAAAGCTGAGTGTTTGTTAAATGAAGATGAATGGGATGGTTTGGATTGAAGGTGATATTTTATTTAGGATCAGACGTTCTCTGTTTGGTAATGCAACAGCCACTTTCGAAACAACATGACAGCCCCGGGAAATGGATATTGATTAGAAAAGGTTGATCCCCCACCCCACCCCACCCACCCCCACCCCTCCTCTTGTTTTTTTCCTCTCACACTCCCTCCACCTCTCTTCCCTCTCTCTCCTTTGCCGGTTTGCTCTTTTTAATGCTCTTTCTCCCTCTATAGCTGTCTCACGATTCCTCTCCCTCTCTCTGTCTCTCTGTCTGTTGTCAGGCTGCAGCATGTGATGTGCTATAAAGCATGATGGATGGTGGGAGCTGGTTTTAGGGCCCTGCAGCTGAAGCCCAGGTTTGGGGACACCTGCTCAAATTTCAGTCATGTATGTGTAATACACCATATGTGTGTGTGTTTGCATGCATGAGGGTGAGCAGTGAGGGAGGAGGCATGTATAAGCTGACAAGTGCAGAGAAAAAAGAAAGAACTGTCAGTGCATTTATGCTTAAGTGTCCTCAGAACAATTCATTTTAATAAACTAACAGACCTGGATGAATATCAGCTATGGTTTAACGTGTGCATCATACCACAGCAAAAAAAAACAAAAAAAAGAGTGTTCCTTTACTTGAGGAAAACAATTATAGAACTTTTTAGTCTATATGACAATTCTCAACTGAAGACAGTTTTTTATTTACTATCAATAAACAACTAATAACAGTCAAGGG
>JAPZDY010000004.1:9139879-9151566 GCA_029783645.1 Ctenochaetus hawaiiensis | reverse complement strand
AATAAACTAACAGACCTGGATGAATATCAGCTATGGTTTAACGTGTGTATCCTACCACACCAAAAAAAAAACAAAAAAAAGTGTGTTCCTTTACTTGAGGAAAACAATTATAGAACTTTTTAGTCTATATGACAATTCTCAACTGAAGACAGCTTTTTATTTACTATCAATAAACAACTAATAACAGTCAAGGGATGAATGGTTGTGTTCAGTGCTAATATTCTGTATTGTGCAGCAAACTCACATAGACATACACACACACACACACTTGTTTTTGACTTTTTGAAATTGTGTTTACTTAAATTTTATTCACTAGAGTCTAAACTCCAACCTTATTCTTTGCCTGAAAAACTTCAACTGTGACTTCTGACCTTTTAACCAACTTTTAACTGAGTGGCCAATAGGGGGCAGCAAAAATGAGTTGTGAAACTTACATATATTTTTACCTTTTAGGTCAATTTGACAAACTTGTTAGCAAACAGTTGCCTGTTTATGAATCCGGCAAACTGTCTCTCTGTCATTTAGTGATGCACAGCTGGTGAACAGCTGGTTTTTCAGTACTGTTTTGCTGAAAATGGCTGATGCTAGAAATAACATGAGGACATTGAAGTTGAGTGCCAGCAAACCAAAACCTTACAGTAAGCTTTATTGCTATGAGCAGCCACTAGATACAAATAGGTAGCCATAATTTTCGTTGTTAATTGTGTTTTTTTATTATGTTTGCCCTTTATTTGTCATCATTATAGCCTCTTTCTTATTATGTGCCTTGTTATTGTGTCCCCAACCTTCAGCTTAAAAATTTAATTCATAGTCCTGTTTTTTTTAGTACTGTGCTTTTAACCTAGAACATTTAATATGTTTTTTTAACATGTTTTAACACCTATATATTTCCACAGAATGTACTGACAGAAAAAGCCTTTAAGTCCTCTGAACATATGGCATAATTGATATTAAGCTGACTTTTAACTCAATATGAAAATTGGTTATTTGCAGCTTTAACTAAATATCAAATGTGAACCATGAAACTTATTGTTTATCTCGCAGGACGAGTTTCTGTCTTCAAATTGAAGGTCACGATCTTTAATGTGACTGCATGAACAGATTATTGTCCCCACAAAGAAAGCGTGATGATATATTGTGTTTGTGAACAATACCATAATCAGTGCATGATGACATCATCAAAATTCCACACAGACCTCCCCCAGTAACCCCCCCAAACACACACACACACACACCATACACATACACACACACACACACACACACATACATACACACACACATCACCACACCACACACTTCTCCGGCATTATCTTTCATGCCCATACACCCTCATTACCATTCAGCTCTGATCCCCGATGATAACCTCTCCTGAGCAGACGCAGCCACACAGTGACCGTGATTAAGCCTTTTGACAAGTCCAATTAATACCGACCTAACGACAGCGATCGATAGCATTGATTAAACATGGCATGGAAATTTATAATTGCCTGGAGGTGAAAGGTTAATACACACCTGGAGCGCCCTCTTTTTGTCGTTTTTTTATGTCCACTGTTAAAGGGATAATTGACCCCGAACGCTCCACTTGCAGTTATTGCATTCTGTCTTTTCATCCTTTTATAGTTAAGGGCAACAGATTCTGACACTGTCATCACTGCTATTGATGAAAATATTTGGAAGTTATTATCATAGAAAACACACAATGGTAGCTCCACAGGCCAACAACATAACATAAAGACTGTCAAGACAAATACTATTGATTTTCATATTATTGTTGGATCATTATTAATGCATCCTTCTGAATGAAACAAATTATTCCCTTAGTGTTTATGTTTGTGTCCCTTTATCCCACACTCAGCGTTTCTAATGAGGTCTCATGTCTCTATGTGTGGGCTCAGTAAAAGTCTCTTTTTTCCTTTTTTAAATAAAGATTTCTTCACAATAAAGGACACAGTTGGTTTTAGCAGTTAACTTGTGAATGTAGGACTAAGTGAAGACCTGCTGGTTGCCTATAACTACTACTTGGCTGTAATAATAAGACTGACATATTATCACCATATGAAGGTGCTATGGCAATCATGTTAGCAAACAAAACACAAACTTTCATAGACACAAAAGCATCATCATTCATTTAAAAGTGTGTTTGAACTTACATGAAGCTAAAATGCTCTGTTAAACAGACTCTGGTAACAGACTGAGGATTTTCTTTGAGGGTTTGTCAATATTAGTGGCCCCTTTCACATTAGACATCATCATCGTAACCACTAAAATCTAAAATTGATGAGTGCCGTTTTAAAGGCATAAGGGTGCGATCTGTTCTTAGATGTACAGGGCTTAAAGTCTTGTATCTAATTTGAATATCTTTTTAATTCCATTGTTCCCTTTTATCATGAGCACTAAACAACCAGAGGCTGACACACAATCGTAAGGAAGAAGCTAATGAAGTTTATTGTCTACCTGCTTTGGTCTAAATATGAACTGAATGTTTTGTAAAGCCTCTCTCTTGGATTTCACTGCAATGCCCTGGAAAGACATTAACATTTAGGGTTTTAAAAAAAACTTTAAGTGCATATTACATGATACAAAATTAATCCAGTTGTTACTTTTTTAGCCTCTGAATCTTTTTTTGTTTTCTCTCAATGAACTTGTTAATAGTTGTTATCTATATCTTTTACTCCAGTTGAACTGCACTCTCCTGCAGCTCCAAACACTCTCAGCATGCTTTCCCCTCACGGCTCTCTTGTCTTCTGTACTGGGCTCTGAGCAGCCGCTTCACTGCTGAGACGAACAAGATGGAAGGCAAGAACCAGACTGCTGCAAGGGCATGCTGCCCAGCAGCCAGGCTTTGATCGACTCTCTGAGTAAAACACACCAACTCCCCTCAGCAACAAGTGAGGGTCAACCTGGAGCATCTCCTCCTTTACTCTGCTTGTTCTCTGCAGCAAAATACAGCTACTGTATGAATGATGCTGAGAGAAAATATGACAAAATAATACATCTTTTTTGTTTCTGAGTGGTGCCTTAAAAATATTTTGCAGAAATTGAATGATTTGGGGAGATTAATTTTCTGTTATTCCCTATATTTTGTATATATTTTATTTTATTGTTATAAAAAAAGAACTGTAGCTGTTTTTAAGCAAATCACCTGCAATTTTATGAGCTTATTAATCTCAGCCTAACAGTAAAAAATAATTCTCTCTTCCTTTCCTTCACATAGAGATCAGAGAGTAGGTTGTAAGATTTTCAGGAGAGTTTTTCCTTCTTGTCATTGCTGGTTGAACATCAGTATTGGCTTTTTCATTTTGAATTACCAGATGCTCGGCGATTTTACAAATATCTTTATCCCTGTTAGTTTCGTAGAGGGCTACTAGGGCTACAGCTAAAAGCTGAGTGAAGTTTTAGTTTTGGTGCTTCTAATTACTAAATTCAGAATTTCAAGTCATGCTTCCAATATTGTAATCAAAGAAAATAAACCCACTGACTAGATGCAACACCTGTAAGCCTACATTTTACCATAAGTCCAAAAGATCAACTACAACAATACAAACATTATGGCAACATCTCATGCATTTTTTCTTTTTTTTAACCACAAAAAGTACCTTCAAATCCATGTCCATACAGCACTTATCCAGCTAAAACACATCTAACTGATAACCATACAGGATGCAAATAAGAAGGTTGGCATGAAGAGCATCTAAATCACATCACATTTAATGTAACAAAGAGGCCAGTGTAGCTTCTCCTCTGGTCATGCCGGCCATGGCCCACAGGCATCTGTAAGGCTGGGACGCATCATTCGTAAAGCAGCAGTGTTTCATACTGAATCATGTGCTTGTTGAGGTCAGAACAATGTCAGTGTATCGCAGAGGTTCTTCAGTAAGTGGTGTCAAAGGGAGAGTATTTTACAGGCAGCACAATATGGCCTGTAATACTATTATTATTATTATTATTATCTGTTATCACACAGCAGGGATTGTACAGTACATTTGTACATTGTATAACCAGGAGAAAAATATGCTACATGTTCTTATCTTTTATGGTAATGTGTATGTTTCTGTCTTTGGACTTTTTTGTCTCTTTCTTTGTTATTATTTGCAGTCCAATGCCGCTGTGTGTGTGTTTCTGTGTGTATGTGTGCCTGTGTGTGCAATCACCAGGGTTCCTTGTCAGAAAAAGGGCAGGGAGGGTCCCAGAGGTGTCAGCGGGGGCAGCGGGGAGCAGACAGAGGTGACACAGGGAGAGGACTCTGGTGACATTTGCACAGTGGGAAGCGACCATTGCAGCATAATGACGAGCGGGGTCCGCTTTCACTAATGAGAAAAACAAAGAGGAGGATGTGAGCAGAGAAATAGCCTGACATCCACATGCCCACCGTCAGTGATACATGAATAAACTCAAAAACACACAGGCACGACATACACTCACATACACACACACACACGCACACCTGTATTTATGCAAATGCACACACCAGGCTAAATTCAGAAGCCCTCGAGTCAAACAAAGCTCTAATGTAGCATTCTCTGAGTATTGACACACACTTGACTGGAGGCAGCTGTGAAGCAGTGGAGCACAGTCTCAGCAAAGACCAACCATCGGCAATCTCTCTGCATCTCAATAACAGCATGTCCCAGGGCAGTGGAGGGCTCACAGTAGCTGGTCAGGAATTAATGAAAAGTGTGTTTGTGCGTGTCTCTAAATAAATGTATTTGTGTGGGTGTACATACGCATTATTGGTTATTTAGTTAATTTCATCCTCTCTGCATCACATTATTATATGTCTTCTGCCCGTATAGTGTGTTCATAACAAGCTTGTAGCAATTCTTGTGCTCTCCTCTGGTCCTTTGTGGTGTTTTTTTTTTTTTTTTTACTGTTGCATCGTTTCCCAGAAGGCATCTGGTAATTAGATAATATTCCTAGAACACTCATGCCCAGGCTTTTGAACTTTCTTTGAATATATGTGAAGAAATAGTTCAAGACTTTAATTTTACATAGTTAGATGAGAAAATTAACATCACTTGTGATTGATGTGAAGAGCTGAGAGGCTCTCAGCTTAGCTTAGCTGACTAGCAGCGAGCTTGGCTCTTTTTAAAGGTCCAGTATCTGCACACAAACACCTCTAAACCTCTTTATTAAGACAAATCTTATTTGTTACTAGATACACAAACAAAAATGATCACTTGTATCTTCTTTACAAACAGTCTTTGAGATGAACTCGAACTGCGAGCCCAATGCTACAGCTGAGACGTGTAAGCAGTGTTCTCATCAGCTATTACAAAGAAAGTAAATAAGTCTATTAAGCCTGAGCAAAATGTTCACTTTAAAATGTGCACTTTACACTGGACTGACCTCTCAGTTCACACTACATTTCCAAGTGTGTGGGAGAACTTATGGTGGCTGCAAAACTTGGGAATAATGCTTAGGCTTTGTTTAGTGTGTCTGCTTTAAAAACATGGTGGTGCAATATGTTGGACTGCATTGAAGACCTGCTCCCTCTGTAAATGTAAAAGGCTAATTCTAAAGTAATGAAAACAGAATGATTCTTATTAAAGTGTGACTTTACACTGGTGAAAAAATACTTAAATATTTTACTCAATTCCTGCCATACTCTACAAATAGATCCCTCCCAAATCCTACACACTGGAACATTAAAAGTTCCTTGTATTAACTTGTACATTTTGTCAGTTTTAATTCAGTGTCACTGCTCTCTGAAATATGGAAAAAATAACCTATTCCTACCCAGCATCAGATGTTGAAAACAACAAATCTGAAATTATTTTTAAATGGTGTATAGACTGAATCCCTATGTGCATTGTTATTGTTGTAGCAGATTGCAAATAGAGAGAAGCAGAACTGGCATTTACTCAAATGGAAATAAAAGCATCACGGACAGTTACTTGGCGGCGATTTGGAGGATAGTTACCTCGTTGGGGGAAATAGATAAACAAGCAGTTATCCAGCAAAAAGGTGGTGTAGATGTTGAGGGAGCCGGGGACTGCGGGGATAAAAAGACTGTTTGAGTGCATTTCAAGTGCTGCGAACAGAGACAAACACACAGAGAGACAGTGCCATACAAGAGGAGCCACTGCCCACAGGGCTGTACAGGACACGGGCCAGAGAGATGAGCTGGGTATTGATCTGTAGAGTTTAAGTTTCTTTGTGAAACAGGATCTGAGGACACAAGCGAGAGCCGTATTTAAAAGTCTCCCTATTCGCATCCATATCTATTGATCCGTGCACACTTTCATCCAGCTTTGAGTAACTCTCTGGTTGCCTTCTTTCTTTTTCAGCGTCTCTTCTCCTCATTCTTTATTTTCTCCTCATTCTTTGCTGTGGCTGTCCAGGCTTTAAGTAACCCTTATTTTCTTTCTATTACTCTCATATTTCTTTCACTCTCCATCTCCTTTGGCCCCTCTTTAGGACTCAGGTGAGCTTACAACACTTCCCGATCATGTTTCCATGCTATTCATCTCTGACTGACTGACTGAAACTGGCTCTTTTATAGCTGTTTATTTTTCTGATGCATTTCTCAAAAAAAGTCCCACTATCCTCAGAATCCCTTATCTCTGACTGCAATAAATTGAGTGGATCAACCCAAAAGTATCACATTTAGCGATGACAAGCAGTTTTCAGCACCCAAACAGAGGCCGCGGAGATAACAACTTTGTTCTGTGGTACATTTTGATTGGCTGTGGAGGCTGCTGTCAGACTGCAGGAGTAAAATATGGCTGTTGTTATTGCGTGCTGTCATAACTTGGCCTGTAAATCTCTCCCCGAATGGAAGAGGAGAGGAGGAAGAAGACAATTGATTCGCTTGTTGCACTTCATCTTTAGCCTCTCTGCTCTTGGTGCGCAGCCAAAGGCCTTGGAAGCTTTCTTCATTAAGTGTCCATCTACAGGAGGAGAGGATGTTAGCGGCCACTCCATCTGATGTCTTTTTAATTACTCTGCACTTGTATCAAGCGTGCCAAAGCTCTCCTTCCTTTTTTTGTTTTTTAGCCTTCACAGATTCCCTTCTTTTTCTCTCACTTATGTATTTACTCATTGCCTCCATCTTCTCTGTCCCCCTCCCTTCCCTCTGACTCCTACCCAGCAGCAGGTCTGAGCAGACCTCCACAGCTAAGCGGGGCTACAACTGATAACGTCAAGCATGCTGTCTGTGACTGACAGCTGAGTAAAATGGCTGTGGCAGCACACGCAGGCATGGAGAATCCATTTTCAGGCTGCACCGGAGTCGGTCCCCGCGCCCATCTGTCAGCCCAAAAACAGGAGTGCCGACTATCAGTCACAGCTGACCCCCAGTCAGCCGAACTGGGGGGGGGGGACTCATAGGGAGGAGAAATCCTCGGTGCAACATAAATAAGCATGAAGATCAACAGATGGCTTTCTGTCAATCATTGCCTCTCTTTTTTTTATCCTAACACACCTCTCTCTGTTTTCCATCTTCATTTAGCTATCTGACAATCCAATATATTGTTTTATTTCTTGCATCTTTGCTCTAAGTGCTTCTTCTTTTACTTGGTTTTTTCCCTCACTCCATTTGTCCTCAGGTGGTTGAGCAGCGAATGTGACATGAGCTCAGTCAGGTGTTCTTCTCTTCTCCCCCACACAGCCTAGATTGCTGTCATTACGCTCACTCCGTGCTATTTCACTCCCACTGTAATTGGAGGTGTTGTGAATGAAAGCAGGGTCCTTGATTTCATACTTTGAAGATACTGATAGCCAGCCGCGTGCCTGCCAAGGTAAGGTGTGTGTGTGTGTGTGTGTGTGTGTGTGTTTGTGGATGGTGTGAAATCTGTAAAATATACAGAAAAAAAGAGAGTAAAAAGAGGGAGACATGCAGATTCAAGTGTTGCAAATGTTTGGATGATTACAGCGTAAGGCGTCATTCACAGCCATACTCTGCCTTGCTTTAGCAAGCTACGGTGAGAACTTGACACGAGTTCACTGCACAGCCTCTCTTTTCACAGCCCTTTGCTACAGAGCCGGTGTAATGTCTAACACCTTGTTAATGATCTGCAAAAAACCCCAGAGACACGGTTGGATACAAGAACCCCAGGACATAGAGAGACTATCTTCTCTTTTATGCTCACAGATAAATTCATTTACATTTAAAACCATAATTCTGCTGAAAGAGGACAGAAACGCACTCTTAGTGAGGAGAGGGAAAAAAAATCAATGTGGCTATTTAATTTAGTGTAGAGTGAACACTTTTACATATTACTGTACAAGATGCAAATGAGATTTCTCCCCTTGAATAATCAGCCGTCTAAAAGGCTGAACCTCACTGGGAGGTAATTACACTGCTCTGATCATTAAATAATCCCTGTTCTCTCTCTTATGCCTCCACCTCTGTGTGCAACCAACCCCCGCCCCCCCCAACACTTTTCTATTATGCACACTGAAAATAAGCTCCCACACAAGTTTACACAAAAAGTCAGTTTGCTCACATAAACTTTCAGCTCATGCAGATTCACACACCACCACGGAAACTTTTACAACCTCGGTTTCACACTTCTTTCTAAAGTGTGATTTCTGATACACACTCAACTCCACAGTTCATTTTGTGATAATGAGATCTGATGAACCAGTGAGGCTCTGCAGGCAGAAACTAATATTTTATATGATTTGAGATACAAAATGAACTTGGAACGCGATCATGATCTTTATTCATTTTAGGGTTAAAGGAGTAATGAATACTCCACATAGCCACATTTTTCATTCATGAGTTCAGGAGGTTTTAACGGGAGGTTTCATCAATAAAGATGGCTGGAATGGATGACCTTCATGCATCTGCAGAGTCTATTGTACCATCCCGATTAGTTAAACAGCATACTTTGCTGTCTCCTCACCAGATCTCCTCTCAACACATTGATTTAGCTAATGAATTGATTCATTTATGAGCAACATTTTTTATTTAAGTAAGGTCAAGTCTCAGAAATTTTAGAAATGTAACCTGCTCTTTGAAGGATAAAAGCAATAGGTTAATAGTCTAAATTTGTCTAAAATTTCTAAAAATATTACACAAAAAACAGCAATAAACCAGCTGAGAAGAATCACAAAACACACAGACCAGAGTGATGATAAATAAATAAATGGTCAGTGACTGTAACAAAACATTGTCAGAGGAAATGGATGTGAATATAATGGCAACAGTAAAGGTGTATGGTTTTATTTTTCAAAAAAGAGCAATGGCATTACACTCAAAAGGCTAGAAATACATAACAGTAAAAAAATTTATGAAAAAAATACAACAAAACTTCCACTTCCAACAAAATCTAAAGTGATATGTCTTTGGATTTGTTGAATAATAACAAGGATAAAATAACTTACAACCACTTATAATTAATAAAGAAGGCAATTTGGTATAACACCACTCATCCGAAAAAGTTATTATAGAGTTCAGTCAAAACATCTCTTGACTGTTTATTTAAAGGTACCATTATTACAATTCACAGTGTCATTTGTGATACTCCCACTAGAGGCGCCAAAGTCAGAAATCAACAATTCCTACGTTCAGTGGCTTGAAATGGAAACTAGAGATCTCTTTATTAAAGAACTTAAAAAGAAAAAGATTAAGTTTAAAAACATGTGAAGTAGCACTAGATAATGGGATTTGTTTATTTTATTATTAAAAAGCCGCTTATTGCAGATGTAAATCAATCAGACTCAGACAGAAATAAGAAATGTTCATTGGTGAGGTAACTTATTAAGTTTTACTCCGGTTATCCATAGTCACTTTTTGCTGACTTTTTTTCTCACTCTTTGACTAGCTTAAATAAAATTACAGATGTTTTTGACTTTGAACATTGTGAGAAACATTTAGCAAAATATTAAACAACGACATAGTACATTTTAAGGTTGACAAGTTTCAACTTATAAGTTAAGGTGACTATTTTCACACACACCACACATAAGCAGTTTCTTTTCAAAACCAGATGACAATTTATATTGAAGATACTGTTGCTTTATCTGTGGCACTATTCCACTGCCACAGTTTGGCTTCACCTGTATTTTAGCTGTAACACTACCAAACACCTCAGCCAAGCACAGCTGACAGGTTGTTTCACACAGATCAAAGAATTGCCAAACTGCAGGGTTTTTTTCTGCACTGGGGAAGTATTGTGTCATGTCAAAGCACAGATGTTTAATGGGAGCACGGAATGAGTGGCAGGAAAACTTCACTTCCTGATGGTAGATTGGCGCCGTATCAGATACAAAAAACAGATCAGAGCAAAGTGGGACACATTAGCCGGCTCATCAGGCTGCCACTGCTGCCTTTTGTTCGTAACTGATCAGCAGAAGGAACAGATAAATGCTTCACTGCAATTTTTTTTCCAGGGACTGTCACTTGTAGAAAAATCCCAGCCTTGGATGTACAGAAATCAAAGTAAAACCTGGCTCGTTCATGGAACAAGTCGCCATTCCAAAACTCATTATGCTAGTTGTCAGGAGAAGGTCAGTATATGACATAGAGCTCCAAGCTGCCTGGAGGAATTTAGTATGGATCACCCTCTGCAACACGCAGAACTCAATTCCAGCTGTCATCAGGCTGGAGGAGGCAGAAATGCATTACCAGCCAGGATAATATGCTTTATTATATAGCTTATATGCCAGCTCACGCTGCCTCGGGGCATTGAGAGGAGCAATTACAAGGGCAGGGATATCTGCTGCGTGTGTGTTTGCATGTGTGTGGATGCACACGCACGGCAGCACACCTGCCAGCATTAACCTCTCAAAGCCAATAAACTCCTAATGCGTTACTTTCAAAGTCGCATCAATGTTTAAAATGTTATCAGCCTGTGGACATGCACCGCTGCTCACTGATATCTCCAGTACAAGGACATAATCCTCATTCAGCCAATGTAATCTAAGCACTGTAACACACACACACACACACACACAAACATAACGTTTTACATTCCATGTGATCAGCTGTTGGTTTATTTTATTTCAATCACTGACACATGTAAATGCTTGAAGCGCCACAAAATCCGATAGTTTACAAGAGTCAGCCTTAAGTGACTCAAACACCCAAAAGGCCTTCTTCTTTTATTCAAATAGTAACAAAAGCACTAACTGATATCTCTGTTAGATGAAATGCAATTTCACCATGATACCACCAATGAAGCCTCTAACGTTGCACAGTAACACTGAGAATTGGCTGCTTTTATGTTCCATCTAAAAATAATCCTTTGTGCCTGCGTTAGACCGCAGTCCTGCATGTTCTTAACGCAGCAATATAACAGCGTTATGTGGTTCCAGATAAGAAAACACCACAAAAGGCTGAATCAAATATTCATCCTGTGTTACTCGTCGATCAGTAATCTCCTGTTTTCATTTCGCCGCCGTCACTGTCTCCATCCCCGATTCCCCTGCTCTCCTGCTCCCCAGTTACAACCACACGCTCTTTCCGATGTAATCTTTTCACGAAAATGGAACGAGAGAGAGAAAGAGAAATGATGATACCTTAAAACCGACACAAAGCTATTTGCTGTGCTGCTGGAGTTACTGATGATGTTCATCTTTCAATTTTTTGTAGGTGAATATCTGTTTGTGCGTGTGTGTGTGTGTGTGAATGCATTTCCAGGGTTAGGTGAGAGCATGTGACTACATTAATGTGTATATGCCTGGAATGTTTACCTTTATTTTGCATGAAACACTGAATCAATTCTCTCCTTTATTCA
>JAPZDY010000004.1:9124782-9135441 GCA_029783645.1 Ctenochaetus hawaiiensis | reverse complement strand
CTCAGGGACAGACTTTTCAAAAGTCTTGGCAAATAAAGCCGAAACAATCTGTGTGGGTTGAAGGCACTCGGAGTAGTGAGAAGATATGTTTTTAATAATTTAAATGAATTGACGCCTTCACATGGTGCGGCTGCAGACACAATTCTTCTTTTAGTTAACCTCTTTGTCAACTTTATTTTTACCACTTATGACTACAAACTCCACTCTTAAATAAAAACAAAATGAATGAAATGAAACGAACCAAGACTTGAAAAAGATTTATCCGACTCTCTGTGGTTGAATTGGCTGCTGCTACATGCAAACCAACCACCTCTATCAGTGTGAATCCTTATTATGTCAGTGATAATACCTCTGCAATTTTTTGAGAGACGAGTGAGAAAATAGGGTGGGAAAAAAAAAAAGTAACGTAAGCTGGAGGTTGGAAATGTACCATTTTTCACATTTAAGCAGGAAAACCAGTGTGAGAGGTGAGCCATCCAACAGTGTTCCAAATCCATTTAGCCTAAGGTAAATGATGAAAATAGGATGCACAGGGCTCCACTCTGCACGCCATTGTCACCCCTGATTCATATTTATGCAGCCTGTAGCATAAAATCAGGTGTGTGTGTAGAAACGTGTGTGCGTGTGTGTGTGTGTGTGTGCATGTGAGGTTCGCTTTTTTCTGTGCCTGAAGCTGTGTGAAAGGGAATATGAGTAGAAAAGAAAAAGAAAGGACGGTGTTCAGAGGTTTTCTGCTGCAGGGCATCCCAGCACTCACTTTCTTGCAAATTTTGGCTCTTATAACCCCAGCTAGCATGTGTGTGTGTGTGTGTGTGTGTGTGTGTGTGTGTGTGTGTGTGCATATGTTTTTTTGTGTGTCTGCACATATTTAAGCGTATTTTTTGTGCAATCGTGACTGCTTGTTTGTGTCTGTGTGTGTTTAAACCAATTACTGATTGGCTCTTGTGTTCAACAGTCCACCTAAGGCATGTTTTGGCGATTGAGTAACTCAGGGTTACTATGAGGGCTTGTTGCTCCTGGCAACTCAGCTGTGTCCACTTTTGTCTGCTCCTTTCTAACTTGAAAAGACATGATCACACACAAAGAAGGAAAAGGAGGCACATAGTGGAGTATTGATTGCACACCATTAAAACCTCCCAAACAAATTGATACTCTATTCTTTCTCTTAAGGACATTGATGGCCGACTAGTTGTGTTCCAGTTCAGGAAGGGAGGTGTGTGTGTCTGTGTGTGTGTGTGTGTGTGTGTGTGTGTTTGTCTAAGCAAAACGACAGCTTGCCTCAGTTCTCGTCTCTATGTAAAGCCTTTTTATTATTCCTTCCTTAATGACACTAATTAGACTGTTCCCTTTAATTAATATGTTCTTGATTGAGCAAGTGTTCGTCTGTGTGTGTGAGTATATGCCGATGTGTGCATGTGTGTGTTTGTGTTCACACTGCTGCCAATGAGGCATAATAATCAGACTGCTAATCCCTCTGATCCTGATACTCTATGATTTGGTGATAGAAAACAAAATGTCTGATACCCCCTTTAAAACCAAGGCAGTTTGAAGGCCATTTAGAGCCGATGTTTAATCTGGAATTTCAACAGCCAAAGAACTGGCTCTCGACCAGGAAAACTGGTTTAAGAGCAGTACAAACACTTGACGGTTTAAAAACAGGGACCACTGTCAGAAGCTGACAAGCTGACCAACTACACCTTGCTGTCAACCACAAGACGACCTGGAATGATAAAAATCAGCACATCATTCATTTATTAGATTATTTAAGTCCAACGTGATCTGTAACAGCTTGTTGATGCTAGGCAGCTAATTGAAGGCTGAGCTTACAAAAGCCAACATTAGCTTTTAATATTTGGGGTCATTAAGAATCTAAACCTGTAACTGCCAGTTACATTTTTTCTCAATTGCTGTCCACAGTAGAGAAACAGTAAAAACTGGTTAAACCAGTCATATTTGGGCACTGATGTAGGCTCAGAAAGCATCACTGCTAAGACATATGCAGTGACGTGTGCAGACATGGTAGTGCTTTCACTGGTGAAAATGGCAAACTGATTCTTGTAAGTTTGGCACTCTAAATCAACTACACACCATCATTCACAAAGCTACAGCCCAGAGCTAGCATTTAGCTGCCTTTGTTAAAAAAAAAAAAAAAAGGTTGACTGAGTTTGAGGCCTCCAGTTCCTTCGTCTTCCCGTCACTGACCCTAAAAACACAGAGCAGGACAATACCAGACATCGACAATTATCAAAGTGAAGGGAGTACAAGTGGGATCCATTACAGTCTACTAATTACTAGCAAAGGTTGCAATTAGTGCAGCAGTGCATTGGGTTTACATGAGGAAATGTGAGAGAGGGAAATCACAGGAGGATTTGGAGTTTCACCAGTTCCCCCCCCTCTCTCTCTCTCTCTCTCTCTCTCTCTCTCTCTCTCTCTCTCAAATAAATATAATCGGGCATTCTCTCCCTTTCTCTTTGTCTCCTCTTGACTGTTTCTGATTTTGGTTTTGCCTCAGGCCCTGTTCGAAAACTCAGTCCACCTCAGTAAAGAAAATGAGACAATGTTTCTGCCTATTGACTTTCTGTTTTTCGCTCTATAATTGTTGCCATAAAGCATAATTAAACTTCAGTGTTCATTCCTTCATCCTCTCTCTGTCTCTTCGCCTCTCTCTCTCTCTGCTCTCCGTGTGTTAGAAAGTAATTATGTCTCTGTGTGCATGCGAGACGCCACACTCCTGATCCACTGATGAGAGCTGCCTGCGAGGTTGAATATAATGAAATGGAATACATTACAGGATGCTGGCGCGCCATAGGCCAGGCCTTCACGAGACCTGCTGCCACCACATAACACACCAAGAGCTTCACATGAAATATTGCTGCCTTCACAGGACTGACTATACTTCACTTTCAAATGTCTCCTTTAGGCCAAAGTTACCAGCTCACGTGAGTCTGTGAGGATGAGGTTGGGCTTAAGGTGACAATATTTTGCTCCTGGGAGTAACATTAGGGGAGGAAATTCAGCTTTTTACAGGTTTTTTTTGCTACCATCAGCTACATTAACTTATACCCAAGATGATAAAAAGTAACGTTTCTTGCGATTGAAGTTGAAGGTAAAGTGACAATCTCCGCTTAATTTGCATTAGCTCCTTTCATGTTAGGAAAACAAGCAAGGTGGGAGATCTTTCCAACCACAACAACAACCGCAGAACCTTGCCCCACTCCTTCGTTTTCAAATGCAGAAATCTCCAGAGTGGTGCTTTGTATGTTGTTTACTTTGTTTGTCCCATTAACATGCAACAACTCCTGCAGCTGCTTAGCACACTGTCTTCATTTAAACAGAAATACTGCACATACAACATGGCCACCTCTACAATCTTAATAGTTTATCATAAATTTAAGCCCAAATGAGACCAATTCTTTAGGCTGTTTACTGATATTGAGATCATATATTTTGGCTGATTCATGCGTCTTAATATTGTCACATGACATTGACAAACATTGTGTGAATGAGTTTGGTTGCAGCTGTATGTTTCTGCATCCGCGCAGCAAGCGAAGAAGTTAGATCACAATACTTTGATCTGATCTCAAGTTGTTCTTTAAATGATGAACCTGAATGTGACCTGAATGTCACCACTTCAAGATTAACTTGTCAGTGCTTAGAATGCCACAGTATTGGTCAGTGTTAACAGTCTGACCTTCAGAGATGTATTTACAAGGCACAGCACCACCATTGCAATAGGAAAAAACCTCTAGCATGCTCGTGGTTGCACAACTGACCAGGCGCGCCTTCTCCAGTCTGGACATTGCAGATTCTCAAATGTGAAGCAGGGTCAAAGCTGAAAAAACAACTCAAATTAACAGTAATTATACTCAACATTAAGTTTGGGTCATTACAGGCCTGCTCATAGAGATCCCTCACAGAATCTGACACAATGCTACTTTGCCAGGGAGTTGAGAAATTACAAACGTCCGTGTACAAGTTATCACAAAAATGTGCTGAACTCGCGTGCCTTTAATGCAACGTAATTTAGAGCACTTATGTACAAAAGTTATTTGTCTTCCAATTTATATAATATGTCAGATCAACTAATTTTGTAAGTTACTCAGGAAGTTTTCAGGTCTATAAAGCCTGATTAAGATCGAACAAGCCACATGGTCAGTGTGTATAACAATTCAGTCAGAGGATGTGCACGTCCAGATTAAGCATCACCATCTACTTGTTATCAAGCTTCTACAAGATAGATGAGAGGAATCACTACTAATATGACAGCTGCAGGACAGACAGGACAGTTGGAGCACGGGTCAAAGGTCAGACTCAGAAGTTGTCTCTTGTCTCAGAGGTTATCGCTCTTGTAAACGAGCTGTGTGAGAAGCTGGCTGTGAGCGTGTGTGTGCATTGCTCCCAGGAAGAGAGAGGCTTAAATACCATCTGCCTTTGTGCTTTGCTATCTTAACACAGGAGAGGGATGACTCACACACATGCACACGCACACGCACGCACGCATACACGCATACACGGACACATATAGATATGAGGAAAGGAGGAAAAATGATTGACAAAATATGAGATAGCTCATGGAGGTGCCACCTCTGCAGCCACTTCTGTCTCACTGAGCGAGGGAGCCGGCATCACAGCATCAGCATACAAACACCTCGGTAATGAAGCGCCAGCAGTCCTGGACTTTAACCACGCAGACCTATCCATCTCCCCCATGCATTATTCACCGCACACAGCCATTTTACCGCCCAGCGCACCCAGCAAAGATTGGTTCCACTTTTTATTTATCTGTTTTTCATCCCCTCCCTCCTTTTCCTCCTCCTTCCTTTCTGCAGCTTTTCAATTAAATTAAGGCAAGCGCGACACTAAATCCATGCGGCAGAGGCTGCCCACATGACAATTAGACTGTCAGCCAGAGAGAGAAAGAGGGAGAGACGAGATAGTGAACACGGCTCAGGTAAGCTGGCAGTGCTGAAATGCTCATTTAGTAGGGTAAACCAAAGCCCAGACAATATGCCCAAGCTTTTGCACTGTAGTTCTGCTCAGACTGTCAGTAGAGTCTCATTTTAGGTCAAATTTCAACATTCAGATGTTATTCAAACATCAAAAACTGACAGATTATTGATTCAAACTCCAATGTTTCAATAATCTGTAGTTATTTCAGTCAGGAGGGTAATTTATGCTAATAAAAATCATCGCTGATAAAACTAGATTAGATTTTTTTGGCAGACGCTCAAACTGTGATTAATGCCCATAATCTCAGATGAACCTTGTAATCAGCCAGCAACATCACACCCCCGGTTTGGTAGGAGGTGCCACTGTTTGGCATCAAAGCCAAAACGTAGAGGCAGCATGCTACAGGTGCAACTAATAAGGTTAATAAAGAGCAAGCTGATTAGTAACCGGCTCCTGTGTGGGCAAAGAGAAAGCGGTGGTTTAATGCTCCTTTTATTAGAAGACGGGGAACGAGGACGCAGTTGCTTCTTGGATTGGAAACCACTGGGATAATAGAAGGAAGCAAGAACAGATAAGAAAAGAGGAGCCAACAGGCATGGGATAATGAATGAAGGAGCAGATGAGAAAGAATTAAGAATTAACTAATCTCATTTTTTTTCTTAATGCAACTGATTCAACTGACCCTGTGGTTTGCTCTCTGCTCTGGTTTTCACAGAATCTCAGCACCATCGTTGTGATCTCTCCCACTATAATGCTTATTTGTTTTCAGCACACATGTTTTGGGGAAGATGCTAGTGGAAGAGCTTTGTTGAAGAGAGCCATGCTAACTGTTTTCCCACATTTTCAGGCTGTATGCAAAGCTAATATAACTGGCTGCTGGTTGTGGTTTTAAATTTACCCTACAGACTCTAATCTAACTCTCAGCATTAGAGGGAATTAGTGCATTTACAGAAATGTCCATTTATTTGAAGGTCCCAAGATTCCTTCAATAGAAGGAAAATACTGATCAGTTTCTCTTTATAAGATCAATGATGATGATTTTAAGCTTTTTCTTATAATTGTCAAAGTTTTAACTTCAAAGTATCCATGAAAAAGTTAAAAAAAATGAAGAAATGCATAAGTGATGTATAAGGAGGATACAGATAATGAGGAAGGTTTATTAAACAGGATGCTACATGGAGGATTTTTATGACCAGAGGGACAAGAGGAGACATCAAACCCTGCAAAAAAAAAACACCTTTTTTTATATAACCTTGAGTGACATTGACAACCAAAATGAGTCATTTTCGTGTTTCCCTGGCAACAGCTGATGCAGGTTTGTGCGTCTTTGCACCTCTGCCTGGATGCGTGCATTTTCAAATGTGGGTCTGTGGGTTGTCAGCTGCCATGGGTAAAAGGGAGGTTTTGCTAGAGACAATTGGGAGTCAGCAGTCATTTCAGGGAGACCGCTGTTCCTGAAATGAGCAGAGACAGAGCCCAAACCAACCAATTAAGGAAAAGGTCAGGCTGGATAGATAGTCTCCCATTTCATTAAGGAGGGGAAGCACGCACACTCACACACACAAACCCACATATTTAAGTACTATAACTATGCTTGTGAGGACGCTCAGTGGAAGCATTAACTCCCTTAAAGCTAAATCTGACTTAAACAGTCTCCACTGCATGTTTAACCTTAACCTCTGATTTTAACTTTATGCCTCAACCCAAATCCAAACCGTTAAAGAGGAAGTAGTGACCAGCTTTCGCTACATTCCCTCATTTTTATAGTCCTTTTTAGCTTGGCCCTCATAGGATTTAATACATATGAATGTGGACACAGAACAACAGGCAATGCGGCAGCATAGATTCAGTGACACACATGAGAACACATGCATGCACACTTACATGCACAAAGACGCACGTCATTTTCCTACATTTGAGAGCCAGCGTCCCATGTCGAAGGGTAGTTAAGATGGTGACATTTCACTAGAGGGTTTTGTAATGAGATGTGAACGGTGCAACTGAAGCATAGAGGGGGATCCTGCTGCACGCTGGGGCATCAGTCTACAACAGAAAAAAAAAAAAAGGGAGGGGCCCAGCATGCTGCATGAGGTGAGAGACGCTGCAAGAGTTACAGAACATACATGGGACGGAAGGTAAGGGCAGTATGGAGGAGAGAGTTGGTTAGTTAGGGATGCAGGGAGAATAAGAGGATGAGAGTCACAGAGGGTAAAAGGAGGGAGGGAGGGAGAAAGACGAAGAGGGAAAGCGAGAGAGACACTCAGCTGAGTGAGAACACAGAAAAGTCATAACCCAGATTCAATTAGCGTCTGATTGCTGTTCTATTGCTGTAATATTATACAGCTGAGAGCGGTTTCATATTTCAAACAAAGGCCAAGCATCAGCCTCATTTATGATCTCCCTCACACATACGCCAACTCTCTCTCTCACACACGCACACACATATACAGACACTACAGAAAATGGTTTGCTTCTCACTCCAGAGGAAAGAAAAAGAGCAAGACATTAGAATAAATAAAAGGTGATGACACCAACAAAAAAAAGTGTGTGCACAAGAGACAGAGGGAGAGGAGGAATGGCACTCAGGCAGCAGGAGGTTTGGAGGGCTGAGTGACATCCTATTTGTTTGGGATGATGAAGATATTTCCATCCAGGCAGCCATTTGTAGCGTCAGTGCCTGGGACAGCCTGTCAAATCTGCTTAGCTCTCTGTCCCGTCTGCACACTGCTGCCATCCCACACACATCAGCACACACTGTCTCCGTCTCCCCATAGACCACAACAGGTGTGCATCTGTGTGACTGTGGGTTTTTTTTTTTTGAAAGACAGAGAAAAGGCAGCTCACTCTTGGGTTACCATTACCAGCACATCACCTCTGGGCTGAATTATTTAGGCTCACTACATGCACACACACATGCACGTACACACAGAGTAAATGCATTATCCTCACCTTTTTCTATATTGCTCTGCCCCAAAGTGTTATCACCCCCCCGCTCCCCCCATGCCTCCTCTTCAACATACCCAGTGGCAAAACATTACACGGACAGGATGTGAGAAGGTGGGTGATTTCAATGTAGTTAGCAGGTTGAAATGCTGTTGAAGTAGTACAGAAGGAAGGTAATGCAGTTTGTCAAACACCGCACATCCTTCAACGGTGTAATAGCAGGAAATAGAGCTGAAACCGTTATGTCACGCTGGGCTATAAAGCAGACGCTCAGGGGCAACAACATCACAGAACCCAAAGTCATCAGAGACTGGACGTCTGTCACAAATGCACAAGTGCACACTTGGCTGAGACATAAATAAACATGTGAACACACACACACGCGCGTGCACACTAATTGTCTCTCTCTGCACTGTCATAACTTTGTGAGCACATAAGTGGCTTTTGGGGAGACTCCAGGCGGAGCACTGAAGACACACACACATACACACACACGCATACTGTCTTGGTGTGTGTGTGTGTGTGTGTGTCTCTCTCACTCTTCCCCAATACACATTAAGTGGCGTAGGGGAGCCTGAACTCTGGTTGAACTCGGGGTAAAAGAGAGGTGAGAGGCAGTGCAACTCACATGCACGAGTGTATACACACTAACACACCAACTAGTATTTCATTGAATACAGTGTGACTCCCTGCAAAGAGATATAGTGCGCTTGGAAACAAAATGCAGGTGGTGTGTGACAAATCTGATCTTAAGTGATGCAATCTTAATTCAACTGTACATCCACTGAGCCCAAAAAACACACTCTCAGTTTGACCCTGTGTGCATGTGTGTGTGCGTGTGTGTGTCTGCACACGTGTGACGTCAGAACTAACAGTCAGAATCCCATTAACCTCTTTCAGACCTCTTCTCCTTAGACACAGTTTGACAGATTTGAATGTTCCTCAAAATCTCTAATCAATTATTGAACAGGAGAAGGCACAACTGTTTGCTCGCCTTACATCTGACACAAAATGCTAAAACCAACAAACAATCTGACAGCTTATATTACACGGGGAAAAAAAAGGATTTTGTTGTATTAGCAGAGGGGATTTTGGAGTATAATACATGACACTATTGTAAGGATTTATGGAGAATTATGGCACAATGTGGTAATGTTGTTGTGGTGGTGGTAGTGGTAGTGGTGGCAGGGTCTCCTCTAAAAGATTCATGTGTAACTTTGTGTGACCCTGGTTCACTGCCTCCTCAAGTCTCATTGGCAAACTACAGTAGGCCCGGAGTGTTCATCTAGAGCTGTTAGACATGGCTCATCACACACATGCACACATGTGCAGACACACAAAGGGCCAGAAATCTATGCAGGCATAAATGGACACACAAAGGTGCACATACCACAGACAAGGACACACATGCACACACACACACACACAAACACACACATGCACACCCATGCACACACACATGCAGACACACATGCACATACATGCACACACATAGGGAGGCGTGTGCATTCACACGTACAAGTTTAAAGATACCTACACAGGCATGCACAGAGACACACAAACTCATACACACGCGCACACACATATTGGCTAACTGGTGGTTGATCAAGCCAATCTAAATGCTAAACAAGACTCTCTCTCAGGAGTAAACTACTTGCTGGCTGCAGACGGTCTCTTCTCTAGAGGCACTCAACAAGGGGACATAAAATTGATGTGCATGTATGTGTATGTGTGTGTGTTTGGGGGGGTGGGGGGCAGAGTTTAGTCCCCTTGCATTTTCAAGACCCCAGGCTTTCCGTCACACTTAGAATATTCTGAGGCAATTGCCAAGAAATATTTTTTTTCATTTATCAGTAATTGATAGGCAGAGAAGAGAAAAACAATGCAGGTATTAAGCCAATACACAAAGGCTTGGGAGGATGCACAGAGACACTCCCAGAATGCACACAATCACACACAAACAGAGACACTTTGCTGCAGGTAACTCAGCCAACTGATATGTGCATGATAATGCAGACTTTGAAGAAAGCTCCCTGATAAAACAATACGCGCATGTGATGATGCTTCTTCGCAAACAGAGAAAAGAAAATGCAGTGTTTACATGCAAGGGTCCTTACTTGGTATTCTTTGTGGCACCTTCACCTTCCCACAGGCCCACAGCTACAATAAATAGGACTGCAGATAAGTAAACCAGTAACAATGACTTAACAATGGATTTCAGGGAAAAGAAAAGAAGTTTTACATTAGCACAGCATCTGTTACAGTATCTATTGTGATGTCTCACTGCTTCAGCATGTACAATGCCTACTTTTTCTCTGTGTTCACATTGTATTGACATTTTCTCCCCAATTTGTCACCTCTGCTGTCCAATGTGCACCTAACAAAAAGGTAAAATAATGTTATTAACAGACAATATAAACATATCTGACTTGAAAGGTCCAGTGTGTGGGATTTAGAGGGCTCAATTTGTAGCATATGAAGAAACAGAATATTACATTCATAAGTATCTTTTCAATAATGTATAATCACATAAAATTAAGAATCATTGTGTTTTCATTGAATTAGAATGAGCCTTTCATATCGACAGAAAGGGAAGAGGATCCACTTCCATGGGATCCGCCATGTTTCACCACCATGTTTATGGTAGCCAGTGTAGCCAATGTATAATTGTTATAAGTTTATATTTCACCAAATCCAGTTTCATGGTTGTTCATATTTTGTTGTTTTTTATGTCTTTATACTTATTTCTGAATTTATTTTGGGGAG
>JAPZDY010000004.1:9102144-9121528 GCA_029783645.1 Ctenochaetus hawaiiensis | reverse complement strand
AAAGGAAAGTAAACAGAAGACAACACATTTAATTTTTTCTCATTTGATAAGTTAAAAGAGTTTGTAGTTACTAGAGTTTTTTACTTGGGCAAAAATTGGAATTTAATAAAATATTTAAAAGTTCCACATGAAACATGTAATTCTCTCTGCTCAGTTGCATCAAAAAATACCAGAGAGGAAGTAATTCAACATGCTAAAAGTTAAAACTCTCTTGTTTAAGTCAGTACACTTGAATCCAGGTTAGCTTGCGGTGACTTGTGGAATGAATATCAATCTGAGCAGCGCTGTACTGTGCTTCGCTCAGACCTCTCCACTTCAACTGTAAATCAGCTGGAGGTTGACTTAACAGATTTTCCCATGCCCTTGGCTTTGTAGATAAGCGGCGTCTCTAATGCAGCATGCAGCCAGCACTACAGATCAATGTGTTACAATAATACATACCAAAGAGCCTCAACTTCCATCTCATAATCTCCTAATCAGCTCAAAATCAAAAGCATGCTGTGAAAATCAAGCGGGAGTAAAGGAATATGCTTGTGATCGAGATTATTTTTGCTTGTCTTGTAGAAAATAAATTTACAAAGCCGTTTTATTGCAAAAGAAGATCTGAGAGCAGAGTTTCAGTCACAGTTATGCGATCCAGAATCGTAATCATTTCAACAATGGAGGCTGAGCGGTAGGTTCCTGGCTGAACACTGTTGCTTTGTCCCAGAATGATTAAAAACGAGCCTGAATAAACACAATGTTTTTCTTTATCTGGGTGAATGTTCCAACAGAAAACGAATCCTGCTGGATAACAACAACGGGTTCAACTTCCATTAGTCACATTTTTTAACTGTAAAGTAGAGGCCATTTGTCAGTCACAAGTTTTACTGTATGTACATACACCGCTGCTGCCATACAGTCATCCAGCCTTATTATACAGTCTGCACACACAGAAAACTACAACACACACTTAAGGAATCGATTTACATTATTGAAAATATACAGTTTTTTTTTTTTGATCAGGTATAAGCAGAACAAACCTGGAAGTTAAAGTATGAATCCTATTCTTAGTGATGGGTTTCACCGCCCTACTCTGTCTTTGATTGGCTGGTACTCTTCACCTATGATGGTTGGAAGGAGTGATGATGAGGAGTGATAAGAGATCGGTTAGAGTTAGGGTATATCAGGATAAACAAAGAGAGAGACAGAGTGGGCAGGTCAACCCTTTGTTATGGTAGCATTCATTGATCCATGGCGTCCTGAACAGGTGCAGTGACTTCCTGGTGTCTTAACAGGTTGCCTAACAACCACAAGGTGATGTGGAGACTCCGGGAAGTCCCTGCTCCCAGCCAAGATGTAATGATCAGGTACATAACTCTTCATAAAACTACAACCTGTCACTATTGCACTGTTCTGTACTGTTCAACTAGCAAGATATACTGTGTTCATTGGTGAGCACTGAAATGGTCAGGAAGTAGATTTTTTAACTTTTAGGCAGAACAAGGCCAATCGTTTTCTCCTGTTTCCAGTCTTTATGCTAAGTTAAGCTAATCTCATGCTGGCTGCAGGTCTTTTTCCCAAAATGTTGAGTGTTCCCGAAAAGTTTTTAAAAAGTTTCTGAGAAAAAACTCCAAATGACATTAATGAAGTCAATTTCACAAGAGGGCAGAGGGCAGATCGGCAGAGATGTGAGCTGAAATGAAAGAAACAGGCAGAGACGCGGGAACAGTACAGGGATACTGAGATGCAGTGTGGCCTGCTGAGAAATAGAAGGGCAGGGGGGGCTCACTGAGGGACAGGATGGAAAATGATAGAGTGAATCAGAAAGGTAAAGAGAGATGGATTGAGTACAGAAAAAAGTGAGTGACTTAAAAAAAAGGGGCAGACAGACAGAAAATGACAACGCCAGGAAAAAAAAGAGGGACAACTATTCTCTGAGGTGCATAGATCATGTGTTCAAGTCATTACAGCTAAAAAAGAAACAGATGGACAGAAAGAGGAACAGACAGGCAGACAAACGGTCTGGTCTCTCTCTTCATTTTCTCTGTTTCCCTTATCTCTCTCTCTCTCTCTCTCTCTCTCTTTGTGTCTTCATCTGCACTCCACTGTGAACAGGGATACTTGGCAGGTTGCAGGGCATGGGGCTGAATTTCAATCAGCACCGTCTTAGTTAATACTCACGAACTGAGGGGTTGAAGATGGAGTGAATCATTCAACCAGAATTCAATTTCTATTGCTCGTGCGCACATAATCACAGTTTTTGAGGCAAAAATAAATAAACAAATAAAGCTTGTGCAAATACATAAACAGGCCAGTGAGGTGAAGAGAGTGAAGGCCGTCACGGCGGGAACAGAGAACGGATTGAGACGGGGAGAGTTTAGATGGAAAGAGAAAATGATGAAGAAGATAGAGGAATGATTTGTCCAAGTAGTGGGTTCGAGAAGATGAAAGAGCAGGAAAGGGGAGAAAAGGGGGAAGTAAAAAAAAGAATAAAGGCAGGGATGAAAAGCAGAGAGGTGTGTATCGCATCACACTGGCTGTCCTCGCCTTTAAAATGGCTCCCATCAAACAATCATCTGATACCAAGGGCTGCTTTCTACTCTTTCCTGCTCTTCACTAGCTATTTCCCTGTCATCCAACCCTCCTCATCATCACAATGACACCATCTTGACACCTGTTTGTAACCCTCTCTTCTCAGCCCATCTCTGTTTTAGTCATTCCACCGTTCCCTTTCACTTTCTGCCTGTTTTTTCTCTCTCTGTCTCTCCCACTGGAGCTTTTGTTTGTTTGCATCTCAAATGTTCTAAACGAAAGGGTGTTGTTTTGTTCGACAGGTCGGGATTGCTTGCAGGCATGCTGTGTGCATAAATTGTGTGTGTGTGTGCGTGTGTGCATGTGTGTGTGTGTGCATGTGAGACACAACAGTGCATGGCAAAGAGGTAATGAATTCCTCAGCGAAGCAGCGACACACAACAGCTTGCAGATCAATTTTTAATAAGAACTCTGCGGTTCACAAGCAGCGCAAAAACTGTGTGTGCATGTGTGTGCGTGTTTGATAAGAGCTCTGCAGTTGGCTTGCAGAGTAATAAACATATTGTAATCAGTGGCTTCTGACCGAAAACCTAATCCCTGTGTGTGTGTTTTTGTGTACTTGTATGTGCGACTGCTGGGGACGGAGGGATCAGCTAGCAGCTTCATCTCTCTCTGCAAAAAGACTGAGGATAATTTAACAAAACAAAAGGCAGAAGGAGGCATCATGATAATCATTAAACAGAGAGTGCAGAATGTTTCAGTATCTCTGTCTTCTTAAAAACTGAAAAGATTACAATCAATTAGTTGATTGGCATAAAATTAATTTTACTTTTTTTTTCTTAACTGATTGATTATTTGGAAATGTAATTGCCAAACAAGAAATCCAGTAATTTTATCCTCAGAAGGGTTTATTAGGGGTTCATTTTCAGTTTTATTTCTGTTTTTTTGTTGTTGTTGTTTTTTTTCTTCAAAAAAGCCTTATTTTTCAATTTAATTTTTTCGTTTATAATTGTTGATTTTGCATTTATTTGAAAGTCAACATCAGAGAGATGAGTAAAAATGTGGAAAAAAACAAGAGAGGGGGGAGGTTGAACACTGCAATCACAGAAAATGGCTCATAAATTAATCATCGGATCATATTTTGGGTTTAATAAGAAAAATAATTTATTGCCTTAAAAATTCTCTTCTCTCAAATCCAAAAGTATACTCTCAGAGCTGTCTTCACCACAGAGAAGCCTCTTTAACACGTCTCCTTATACATTCCTACATGTGTTTGTGCAGTTTCACTACAAACAGACACAGCAGTTGCACTTCTGTTCTATATCTGACAAACTAGCTACAAAAGGTGTGTTTGCTTTAGTGATACACCACACTTGCTCTCTTTATGTTCACTTAAGGTGTCTCAAAGACATCTAAGACTTAAAAATAACCATTTTAAGGCTCAAAGACTTTTTTTAAAAAAAAAAAAAGGTAAGATTAGAGTCCAGTTCAAAAAATACAATTCCAGTTTTATAGCTAAACTCCCTCCTTCACCAGCTCAGTCATTCTTCTACACTACAGCTTTGTTTTTGGACCATAGATGTGGCTGAACATTAAGCTGGGAAAAACTGGACTTAACTACTTATAAAAAACGCGCAGTATGTTGCTGATGCATTGACAAATCAGTATTAACAAAATAATATAATATAATAATCAGTCACAGGAGCCACTTTCAGCAACAACTAACAGCAGCAAGCAGTGGTCTTCCTCAGCAAGTGACCTGTAATAAGTTGTCAGAGTCAGTGCAATGGCCACCAACTAGAAAGAGAGATTTAACATTCAGAGCACGTCTCTGAGGTGTAAGTACGAGCCCCGATCAAGCCAGGTGACTGCAGGGGAGGCCATTCATATTCAAGCCTAACACGGCCCCTCTGTTCCCATCCATTATTCATGAGAGTCTTCTTCCTGCCTGCCTCATCCTTCTGGCCTCCTGCTCTTCTCCGCCTCCTACGCTGTATCACACCTGAACTAGCCATAAAAGCGGTTATTCGGTGAACATTAGAGGGATTGGATGTGGGCTAATGTGGGTGGGAGGGGAAGAAGGGAGAGGTGTTCAAGGGTATGTGGAGCCCAGATTAAAGGTGTTCGACTCATGAATCACAGTGAGCCGGGAGAGCAAAAAGAGGGATGACCCTGATTCATTTGTCTGTTTGCCTCCTATTCTCTTTATTTTTTTCTCTCGCTCTCTGGAAAAAGCTGAAAAAAATAATAATTCTGGCAGCAAACAAACACTTCCTCTTTTACACACATAGACTTTTAAATACCCTTCAGCAATGAGAGACTCCGACTTTCCTTTTCGCAAACACTGAACACTGTTGACCTTCCATTACACTTGGGTGGGCTCTCGAGCTAAATCGCCAAACAACTTATTCCAAGTCCTCTGATCTTACCTCCTGCTCTGCTACGAGAGTACAAAAAAAGCACAAATAGATACTTGCCCTTAAAAATAAAAAAAGCCAAAAAGTGTATTTATTGGTCCATCATCTTAAAGAAGCTCCTGTTACACAGCATGAGCATTTAGCTTTGATATGTCCACATCAGAAGACTCATTACACTGATTGCTACTCAGCATATAGGCGTTAACATCAAAAACCACAGACATTTCATCAAGCAGGCAGAAAAAAAAAAAAACAGAAAAGGCTCCTTCATCAAGTCCCAGTGGAGCATGGGGAACACTGATGGTCACTTTATGCAGCCACAGTTCAGTATAAAGCTATCAGAAAAGCACATCTTATAAACAAATGCGGAGAGAGGCACGCAGATGCGCAGCTAATCACTTAGAGCAGCAAGAATAATTGGCCGACATTGATTGTGCTTATCTGGCCCTCCATAAACTCAGCTACAAAGTGTATTGTTGGTGTGTGTGTGAGTTATTTCCCCTGGGTCTTCAGTCTATTTGCATGATTAATCTGTGTGTCATTCCATGGTGAGGCAAAAGGTCAGAACAATGGAGAGATATTTCAATTTCATTTTAAATTTGCTTTTCTCAGTCCCAAACTTAATAAAGAATGATATTAAACTTAAAGAATAATTGGAGTTTATTGCAACATGAGTTCTGTTTTCAGAGTTTTCTATTGATAGCACTGTAATCATCAAGTTTACTACAGAGAGCTGCTAATGCAACAGCATTTAAAATGACAGAGCATGAAATATGAAGAGTCACATTGCCATAAACCGTAATTATGCATCACTTTCTTAAAGTTTAATCCTTTAGATTTTAATTGAATCGAGCATCCTTTCTGTTCCCAATCATGGCACCAACTGTTTTAATAATAGTCAATTAATGTATTTCAATTTTGTAAATAGTTTTTTTCAAATTGTAGTTTTGATTGTTAGCGCCAGAGTGTGCCATCTTCACACTACCCTCACACAAAGATGCATACATGGACACAAGGGATTCATAGGGTGAGAGCAGCATGTGATCCAGCATTACTGTCATTTTATCTCACTGAAATCAGCCTCACTGTTTACTGATCACTCTCATACAGCCGTAACAGCTGTTCACATTAAAAGCATTCAACCAGTGAAACATGGGCGGTTTTTGATGCAACGCACTCAAAGGAAACGCATGTATTTCTAATCAATTTAGCAGCGACAGCAATCATTCATCAAGAATACAGCCAGGACTGTTAGTACTGTACAGCCTACTCTCCCCACAACCCTTTTAGTCCCCTGTTCCACTCTTAGTACTTGTCTTTTTTTTGTTGTTGTGTTTGCCCAGAAGATGAGCCATCGTCTGAGTCTATAATGACAGCAAGTGGATCTTATTTTTACCGCTGTGAAACTCTGCATGCAATCTCTGTGCAAAATGCTCAAAACAGCATTTCCTGACCATTTGTACTCGGCGATGTGCCTACAAGTGTACCTGTGTCAAACACAATTGTGCTCGGCATAATCTGCAAAAGCCAATTTCATACTGAGCGGTATTTCAGATTGCCCTGGAGCCAGGCAGTGCTCACACACAGCTGTTGGGAAATGCAGGTCTACAATACAAGTGAGTAAACTTTTGAATATGAACAAGACATGGCTGCAGACTTGTATAGATGCCCAGGATTTATATTTTACCCAACAGCTTTTATTTATCCACATACATTTAGAACTTGGACGTTGAAATGAGAGTCTGTGGTTTCTGCGGTCCACTTTAAAAAGATGATGAAGGACATTTTAGATGTTGAGTCGTGGGTTGTGGCCTGAGGTGGGGGGTTTAGAGGAGTTTGGCAAGAGTGAGTTTACTGAACTGGCAAAAGAGCAGCAGAGCTGAACATGAAAGTAAGAAGAGTAATAAAGATGTGTGTATTTTGACGTGCATGTATGTGTGTGAGGCTGTTTCTGCACTTTTCGATTTTAAGCTGAGAAAGGAACCCATTACAACAAACTGTCTCTCTCTCTCTCTCCCCCCCGTGTCTAACTGGGTCGGTAGTAAATTTCACTTTCCTCAATTGCTGGGTCCAAGTGTAAACACAGAAACAACAAACACACACCTCCCAGCATGTTCTGTGCAAAACCTAACAACCACCTGTGTAATTCTCTCCGTCTCAGTACAGTGGTTAAAGTGGGAAAATGCTCCAGGGACGCCCATCAGTTTGACCAACTCTGCACCAGTCAAACAGGCCCCCTGCTGTGTCTGACCAATGACTGTTTACTGGAGGACAAAGAGACAGCAAAACCAAAATATCGCCCCTCCTCGTGGTTGCAGTATGAGTCATCAATCAGACCCACCTTCATGTTAGCAAACTGGGCGTGATTTAAATGAAAAAGACAGAATATTATATATTCAAGCTTTTATTTTAACAGATAATTTTGGTTTTCATAAAGTGATGCTTTAAAAAGGGAGTTGTAACTTCATGTTAACAGCTAACCCTTTCCTGCGTTTTGAGTTGGGCAGGACCTGACTTCATCTGCCAATCACTAGTGCAACTACTGTGACTTTGGCTCCAAACGAAGCCTGATGCTTTTTCTTAATAACCACCTTGAGCAGTGTAAAGGCCAGGATTCAGCAACAGAGATTGTGAAAACAGTAGCAAGCAGGCAGAGACAGAGATCATTTTCAAGAGTTGTTGATTCAATTTTAGGACCATTTTAGGGAATGTAGCTTTTGGTTCAGTTAAGCTGTATAAATAATACAGAGAAGCTTCTCTCTCATTTAGCCAAAAAATGGTGACAATACAGAGTGGGAAAATTAAAAGAAACACCTGTTCCCACAGTAAATTACAATTCAGAATCAATTCTGTGTATGTTTGATGACTTATGACGTCAAGAAACATTATTGTTAAGGACCTAATGTAACCTCTGCCTGCTTTCTTGTCCCTTTGACATGTAAGGAGCTTAACAACAACATGGTGAGTGTTATAATTGCATGCCCTGCAAAGCAACTGCGCTGTCAGAGAGGTTGTATCTAACAGAAGTGCCTGGAGACAGCAGGTTAAGAGCCCTCAGAGGGACGGCTTAATTTAGATGTGGTCAGGTGGGTTAGACGCTGCACACACTGAAATGTGCATCTGCATGAGCTAAATGGACATAATGTTGTACATGCACAAACACCTATACTCTTCATCTAACATAGAGATGCACCCATGCAACCAGCCAGTTTACACACACACAAACCCTGAGGCAATCATTCACATGTTAGCTTGTTTTTATTTATCTAAAACCAGCCATGGATCAATAAATAATGGCAGAGCAAGACAGGATTCTTGATTTGCACCCAATCTAGACTTTCCTCACATGCAATATGTGTTGAATTATGGTGCTTCCAAAGGATAAAACAGGAAGGTCTGAAAGGAAGGACATGGTTTTTTACACACTTACACACTCACACACACATATACATACTCACACTACACACAGATATGCATGCATATGTATGGAGTCATTTTTTACTTATGTTGTGACAGCTTCTCTACAGCTGGTTACGACCGGAATTAACTGACGATTTACACCCACCTGCATACACAAATACACACAATCACACACACACACATGCACACACAAGTCAGTGACCTTGAGTTGACCCTGTTCACTGTGGGATTCCTTAGCTCGAACACTAAGACACTCACACACACAAACCAAAGTCTAAATATTGCTGTTTTGGCTCTCCTCTCTCTTTAGACCCAGCTGGTGCCAAAAATGCTCCCCAACAAAAACACACATCAAGTTATGGTTTTCATTTTCTACATGGGGAGCCATTTGCAAATTCCTCCATCCGACATGTGCATTTCTAATGCAGCCACACTGAAGATAAGAGCTGAATAGCTTAGCAGGGCCTCTGCCTCCGCAGCCTTCATCTTGGTACAATTATCATCTAATGTGACAGGTGACATTTTCTACCACGCTGGGCCAGCCTCTTGTTGAGGAATCAAACACATGATAATAGAGCGTAACTGAAAAAGACCATTTACTTCTGTCTGAACTGAAAAAAACACATTACATGTGGACATCTTTTCAATGCCTCTGTGAATGCCATGTGTCTTTGAATGTTAAAAAAAGGGGGTAATGGAAGGCAGGATTCTGATAGAAGGAAGTTATATCAAGGTTTGTACGAGACAATTGAATAGCTTTTTGATAGAGCTCCTGCTGCCAGAAACTAGATGCAATCCTCCATGGGGACGACTTCTTCTTCGACTTGGAGAAAACAAAAACAAAACAAAGGAGAAAGACTGTTCAAAGATATTCCATTTTTGCTGTAAAGGCAAGTGCTTCACACTCACTGCATGTTTTTACATCCCACCCAGCAACTTGTCATCTTCAAGTAAAGGTGTCATTTCTATTAGCACAAACAACCAATTAAAATCTCAATATTTAAAAGCATTTGTTTCCCTTATAGCAGTTTTTCTCACTATATTCTGCAAAAACTGGCTCATTTGCAGCCGACTGTAACTGACAGTCATAACGGTCCATGTGTTTTCAGAATTGAACGCTGGCCGCTGCACAATGAGCCGTATAAAAAGCACACAGTGGTTTGCAAGGACACTTGACAAAGCAGCGCAGCCACCAGCCTCATGGTTCCTCTGTTCACATTAACACACAGGTCATCGCTGGCCCACATACACTGTGAATTAATGTAACAAGAAGTAGGAAGCGGGTGGGGACAGCATAAGAGAGTGACAACACAAGAGCAAGAGAGAGAAAGCAAATGTGAGAGCAAAAGAAAAGCGAGGTTAGAAAGGTCTCGGCGTACAAGCAAGACACCCTCATTACCACATAATCTCTGAAAGGGAGTGAAAAGAAAAAGACGGGAGAGAAATGAGAGAGACGGAGAGTTGGAGGAGATTCAATTTGCATTGACGAGGTGTCAGCGGAGCTCAAAGCTAGTTGTTTGAACCTGCATCTGGGGTTGGGGAGGCAGAGGAGAGAGAAAAGGAGTGGTGGGAGAAACAGAAGGCTGAGGTACAAGATTAAAGGTGAGAGGGGCAGAAAACAGAGAGACGGACAAGAGTAGAGAGAGAGAGAGGGCAAGAGGTCTCAAAAACAGTGGTCATTAGCAGGCAGAACACAAGCCCCAAGAAAGACACCCCTGCACACACACACACACACACACACACACACACACTGCTTCTCAGTAGGCTAAGCACATAGTCTTGATAGTGCATCGTAATTAATATTTCATAGGCTGTCTCCTGCAGGTGAAGGGAAATAAAGACGAGATGGAGAGATACACAGAGGGAAAAAAAGAAAGATGATAAAGAGAGACAAACAACCAAAGAGTTAAGTTATTTGTGTATGTGAAAATTTGTATTTCTTACTCATATTACATGAGTTTGTGCATGAGTGTCTGTACATGTGTGGGTGTTTGTGTGTTTGTGTGCATCAGAGTAATCCGCAGGTTAAACTGGTGATTCATCCTTAAACGTCCTTTAAATTATTTATAAAGACGACTTGTGCCAAGACTGTTGAGATGAATCCGATGAGTTAACATTACTGTCTGTTCGAGTCAAATCTTCCATACACTGAGGCAAAAGTAGGCACCAAAAAAAAAAACGGATTGAAATTTGCAGCAAATTACTTCATGAGAAGAACAGCTTCACAAACCTTTACATTCTTTCCACCTAGCTCATTCTGCAACATGTTTAGCCCCAGGCGTTTTGTGTCAATCAGTCGTTCAAGTGAAAAACAGCAGCGTAAATAAGCGTATAATGAAAAACAAGTTGGCTGTGCAGCCACACAAGGGCCTGGCCATTCCACCGGTGGCTCCACTGTGTTTCCAGCCCTTTGTTTTAAGCATATTGTCTGTCGCAGTTCCCCAACGACCACTTTCCTCCGGCAGCATTCATGAAAGATTGACACGGTAGAAACTGGCAGAGTGGCACGGGGTCTCTGGAGCCCCTTAGATCAATGGGTGTCCTTTGAGCTCTCCTCCATTTCGAGAGGCGCAGGCAGCAAGAAGGAGGAGAGAACAGATTACCATAGCATTCATAAAACAAACCCTAATCTGAAACAAGAGCAAAAACAAAAGGCTGCATCCGTGTTTTCCCCCAGGAAGAGTATGTGCCCACAGTCTCTGTGTGTTCACACACATGAGCACACACAGACACACACATGCATCCATGCTTGTAATGGCATTGTTCCTCAGAAAGGTTCATCCATCCCAGTTCAGCATGTTGTGATGGAGGGAAGGAAAGAGGGAGGTTAAAGAGAAATGAGCCAGAAAAAAAGAGAGAAAAATTTTAAGAAATGTCAGACAAGAAAGGAAGTTCAACAAGTACGTTCATAAACTGTAAAAATTAGGCAAAAAAGGAGTGATAAAGAAGCATAGCAATAAATACACAGCTTGAGACGAGACACATGGGAAGACAGACCCAGCAACTCATTTTCAAATATTCAGGCACACAGTACAAACCAAGTCCATGAGAGAAAAGTGCACATTGAATGAGATTTTTGACATTTTGACATACCTGCAGCGCAGATGGGTAGGATACAGAGGAGTATATTACCAGAAAATATAAAATCAGAATCCAATAATTTTACACATTTAGAGCAATTTCATGTGATGTTGTTCTGACAGATTCATAAAGGAGAGCCGGATAAAGATGTGTAAGTTTTGTTCAAACACTGCAGCAAATTCTAATGAGGACTTAATATACCTGACAATTCAATTAACATCTCAAAAAGGTTTTTAATGCACTATAAGATCTCAGCACGCAGGCCTTCTCATCATCCCAAGAACTAAGACTAATTCCTCAAGAGTCGTCTCCTGCATTCACTTTGTTTGGAGTTTATTCCAAATTACCATTAAGAAAGGCTGTTCTCTTGTGGCCTTAAAAGTTGTTTCCTTCTGCCTTAAATATAAATAATGCTTCGTGTATTTTTTCTGGATTAAACTGGGCTTAAATCTTCATAGTGCAGGAATGTGAAAGTGGTATTTTGGCTTTTAACAGATTGAGCTCCATTTATTTAGCTTCTCAGCACCTCATTAATTCCCATTTATCAAGTAGGCAAAGTAACCTATGAAGGACAGAATTTAGGGAAAGTTTGGTTATGTTTGAGAGCAAAGCTGACAACCACTTTGATAAGTCTGGTTTAACAAGGACATTCCTCTCACATTGCAAGCTTTTAGCCATGAATTGTTTATTTACATTTTCATCAAACCATTGCACACAATAGTATAAAACATGAATGCTCTGTGATGTGGCCTGTAGACTTGCTCCTAGCAAGCATACAGTGGTTATCACACATCTTGATCCACCTTGACAAAAAAACAGCAGTGAGCCTCTGGCGAACTCCCTGTGCATCGTGTCCCAATTTGGTGCACAACAGTGGAGTCACAAAAATCTTAAAAAAAAAACACACACACACACAGATAGAGACAAGCATTGTCCCACCTCAGGAAAATGTTACTTTGTGAGCCCAAAGCTGCATCCTGCAATGCACAACAGCACAAAAATAGGGCCCACATATAGAGACGGAGAGAGAGGGAGACAGACCTCGTGTGGTCCAGTGCATCGACTGTGAGCAGACAGCAAATGAGAGCATCGCTGTGATTCAAGGCTGTTGTTGTTTTTTGTTTTTTTGTTGTTTTTTTTTTTGGACTCATCCTCTGCCGTGACTGGAGCACACGGCCCAGCTTAATCAAGCTAACAATTCCCTCCACTATTACGGTTAACGATTATCAAACGGACTCTTACTTCACATAAACATACAGGCAAACACAACCATATTAATATTCAGGCGATCATTCCAGGCACAAACCACTGGGTCGGTGGCATTTACTTAACTAACTTGGCTGGTATTTACTCGCATCGCATAGGGGGCTGGTGGAAGACGAGGCAGATGGTGCATCTAATTGTCTGAGCTGGATTCCATTTCTCAGCCGTCTCTGACTTAATTTTTATTCAAGAATCGCAAGTGTAACAGTCATAAGTGGGTTTTCCAGTGAAATAGGCATGTGACAGAAATGAAAAGCTATTCCAAAGAGACCCTGAAAACATGTAAATTATAGAAGCTTGAGTCACTGTGTACAGTGTGTGCATGTCTTTGTCTACTGCTTTTTAATGGAAATGATGTGCAAATGGGTTTTTTACAAAGTCAGTACAACCAAATGGTTCCCAAACAATTACCGTGTCCCTTCCAATCTTTCTCTCTATTTCTACTTTATTTTCTCTGTGGATGAGGAGCGTGTCTGGCAGCTACAGTTGGACCCTGGATGCAGACGAATCTCAGCAAGGCACAGCAACCTCTTAGGAGGTATAAAGGAAAAAAAGTGGAAAACTGGCTTTTCCTTGAATTGTCACACAGAGATGAAAAGCAGAAACAACGAAAAGAGGAAAGTATACAAGGACAAATGCCAGAGAAATCCGTTGGTCAGGGTGGTGAAGGCAGCAGGGAACGATTTCAAGGAGGGGAGCCGAACACTTGGAACGAGGGGGAAATTAATTTAGCTGGGAGTGGGCTGTCAAAAGTGGTGATAATAGCAGGAGGTGAGATGATGATGATAGCCTTGATATGGGACTGCTTACTGTTGGCAACTTAAGCATGCTCTCGTGCACACATGCACGGATGGACGGACACACACACACACACACACATGTGCAAATGTACACAAGTCCAGTTGGCTTCATATGATTATTACGATGCACTCACAAAGTCGCCCAGAAGCACTCACACATGAAGCACATGAACATGCACAGTTGAATGCCTTTGCTGTATCACTCCTCACAGATAAGTGAGCCCTTGCTGTGATGTGTTTTTCAAAATGGGATTTTTCAACATTCCCCCTATTTTACAGATGGTTCATCTAGTGGCAGGGAGGAGCCGCGTTAGATCCAACAGACAGCAGGCTAACTCTGTGTAGCTCACAGCGCATCTACAGGAGGCTACTCTTTAGTGCAGCTCATCAACAAGTCAGCACTATGAGTTCAGTCCTTAGGAGGCACCATGGAAGCCCACTCCCATCAGAGAGCCAATTTTTTATGTTCTTAGATTTTATAAACTAAATACAAGACAGTATAATAAGATGATCCTTTACCAAAATATGTCATTGTAGTAATAACATTAATAACCAAGCATGTTTAGATTTTTCTGTTGTTCTGGTTGCCAGTGTACAAAACATGGTTCATGTTCATGTATTAAATAAATCTGTGTAACATTATTTAATTTAAGCTTTTAATAACAAGAATAATGTAAAAAAAATTATGGTATTCTAGAAGTTATATAATGTACTATTATTGCAATAAGTTATCATGTGCACAAATACCAACCAAAGGTCAAAAAATTGCTAAATTTGTCTGAATAATCAGAAGTCAGAGAATGAAGAGCTGTGTGGGAGCTGAAAGAGGATTTCTTAATGCTGAGCTGGGCCTCAGCAAATGATCTGGCTCACAAAAAAAAGACAGAATTCCCATCATTACTACCTGTGAGGGCGACGGAGGATAAGACAGCAAAATGTGGGCTTACTGCAAACCTGCAGCAAGATGAAAACACTGAAAACTTAATGCATCTATGGATTACCTTAATACCAAAAGCACATGCTGGTTTTCTGCCTTTTATTCTCCTCTTGTTTGTGTTTCGAGCCCATGTGCACGCACACACATAAATGCACAAACCTTAGGACATCTGCAGAAAGCATTTCTTTCACTTCTGTCTTCTGTTTTTCTGCCAGGTTTCCACTTTATTTTCCGCAGGATTCAGTGAGTGAAAGATGACAAGTGAAGAGATGGTATCTAGTTTTCCAGAACATTAGCACCCTACATGGCGTGGTGTAATGTTGCGTCTCTAATGCCCACAGCCAGTCATGTTCAATAATGATGTTGAATCCCCACCACGGGGTGCCTGCTAGTCACTCTAGTGATGGTGGTGTCAGTGGTGATGATGTTTGTCATGGGCACATTTAAGGAGAAGCACTTAGATGATAATTATTGTGTTGGCACAGGGATGCCATTGAGGGGTTACACCACTCATGGAAAGCCCACTGTCACAGCCAGGGTGGGCAACTGGTGAGAGTTTATTGTTACCAGTGTCATCGATTCTACTTATTGGTCAGATGCTTTAGCAATTCCCTTATTAATTTTGGATAAATTTAGGTTGAAATGGCTGTAGCCTGAGAGCTAACTGTAGCAACAGTTTGTCATCTGTTCAGATTTTGTTTTCATTTAGGTTTTCAAGGTAGTAATCTGCTGCCTAAGTGGCAATAATGTCATTTCTACCCCCAGTAACAGATGTGTTTGGAAGTAGTGGCATGCATGTGAGTGTCAAACACATGGCATCTCTGAAATTTAAGGCAGTTTTGCAGAGAAAGATGTTTCACCAAACTGCTGTCGTCGCTGTTTCCATAAAATGATTATTGTAGAAATAAGACAAGTAGCATTTTATCCATGAAATGAAGCTACGCTTTTCACCATCCACGATGACTTTTTCTTCTTGCAAGTTTCCAGCAGCGTAGACACAGTTTGACTTCAATGTTGCAATGTCGACTGACAGAAAAACATGTTGGGGTCCATAAAAGGGAGCTGGAGGACTACGATCCCATTGACTGCATGATTTGGTACTGGTTCCAAACTGGAACCGGTTCTTGGCCCTCTACACCCATTGCCTTATAATATCTATGTCTCTCTCAGTTTCAACTGTTTGGTTTTCTCTCTTTTAAATGTCTCTTCTTCTCAAAGGTTGAGAGGTTTTTTTCTGCTGTAGATGTTTTGATCTCTGCCCATAACCCTCCCGCCATTCTCTTATCCTCACTCACTGAAGCTTAACACGTTCACTATTACCTTGTCTACTTCTCTTGGTGTATCTTTCACCTGTCTCCAGGTCGTCCTCTGTTTTGTCTGTATCCTCTAAGACCATTATCAGTAGTTCAGGAGCTCACAAGCCCTCTGACTTCTGTCATTAACATCTCCCCCGATCCCTTTGGTCTTCTGGTTTTGGGTCATTATCATCCCCGGTTCCAGTCTGATATCATTCCATTTTTATTTCTCTTTTACAAGGAACCAATTTTAAGGCCTGAGAGCAAAAGAGGAACTCAGACGGCTTTGAAGCGACAATGGTCTGGGTGCTGAAAGCAATATATATTCCAAAATGCTGCTGTTCAAAGTTGGACTTTCATGCTAGCTGAATAGAGGGCACCTTTTAACAGAGACAGTAAAACTGTCATAAAGTTTTTGCTCAAATCTCTCATTCCCTTTTTAGCAGACAGAAAAACTGGATATTAGGCTTCGAGGAAGAAGTCTTTTTAAAACCGTGGGAGGTATTTAGGGGGTTAACTTTTACAAAATGCAGCAACCTCTGCTATTAATAGGAGCAGTGCACATTACAACATACAAGAGGTTGACTTTATATGATTGAAATATTTAAGAGCTTAAGGTAAGAGGACACAGACAAGACTAAAAAAATCTGCAGTTTTTGCTTTGATTCCATTCAAGAGCCATTTCCCAATAACTTGCTCCACATTTTTATGGAGAAACATACCTTTATTGTTTGAGGTTATTGTTTCCAGTAAAATGGGTTTGGCTTCCTCTCAGCCTTTCAGAGTCTTTATTAGTTTTTAAAAGTGGCAATTACCCTTTAAAGGTCAACCAACCAATCAGGCCACTTCCCTTCACTGGCACTTTTTAATGACCTTGCCATGGCACACATTAATGACCTGGGTATCTGTAGGATCCCTGTGAGAGATGCATTTACATCGAACCTTTGTACTTCCATTTGCTCTGTACATTTCAACGTCTCCACTTATTTATTTATAAGTTATATCAACATAGGTATTGTAGTTTTCCTATAGGAAGCAGAAGATGATTTTTATGTCTACTATACATTGCAGCACGTTGAAATGGTCAGACAGTTTACTGGAACAAAAGGAAGTAAAACAGCACACAGGAGATATCATCATAGCAGGTGCCTGGTCGCACACTACACATTTCTGGACAGACTGGCAGACTAACCTTATGCTGTCTCAGCCAGAGGAGTTAAAAATTCTCAAATATGTGGATGGATGGAAAACAGAGAATGGCCAAATATTCAAAAATATTTTGGAAAAATTGGACAAAGCAGAATTTAATTTCTTAACCAGCTACATGAGGGCATACCGCCACCTACTGCATGGGAGTCAGACACACTTCTGTCAATAAATTGATTCTTCCCCAGTTCTTGTATACTGTGACAACAACATAGTCCAATAAATCTCATATTTGGCTAATTAAGCTATAATGTAACTCCATAGCTTGGCTACACCTGTGCATATAAAACCCACAGAGTGAGTTAAAGCCCATCTCCACTTCTTGACTTAAGTCCTGAAATATCCTCCCTTATAGTCAAAATCATATATTTAGACATTTTTTTCAAGACAAAAATTAATTCCTGTCTTAAAATCGCTTAAATGTCACACAGTACCATTGGCCTCATTAAGTATGCACAGTTCAGTAAATATTCATGAGATCATAGATCTCATAGAATGTGTCTTATGCATCACTCTTCACAATTTTAGAACACAGCTGTAAAAGATATCTTGACCCTTTGGCTTGACATTGTTAGTTATCAGCCAATAATGATGTTACATAGATCAATCCAGCACCTAGCATAGTTTCTCCTCTGACTGACCATGGTTAGTTTTGCCGTAGCAAATGCACCAACAGTACTGCCCCCAAACACACACACACATGTCAATAGGATTGGTTCTTTAGGTTTTGAAAACAGATATGTGAAGACAGTAAAAAATTTTATTGTCACTGTAGAGGCTCTTGAAGTGAAACGATTAGTTGGCCTCAATCGATAAAAATTCAGCATGCTACATGCTGTAGGAACAACACATATACATTGATTTAATAGCAAAGCAGTCAATTTATGTGCATGATGACTTGTATAAACAGAAAAACTAGACATTACACAGCACAAGTGTTCACAAAAAGATATCCAAAAAGAACAAAAGCTGCACTTTGCCCTTCTTTTCCATCTTCTAGTAGAGTACCAGCACTCATTCACACTGCAATTATAATCAGAGTAAGGGATAGGTGCACACATACACTTACACAGACACGCACATACACACAGGTGCCCACACAGATGGGTAAACACACTTGCATTAGAGTCAAGACAGCGGGCATGCAGCAAGAAGGGCAAAACACATGGGCATGAGCGCCTGCATGAGCGCACTCATACACAAACACACCTCTTCTCGCGCCAATCAGCAAGCTTGTCAGATGCAAGGAATGACAGCTCTGTAATCAGCAGGTAATGAAGGGACCCCCATAGAGAGGTGGAGAGGAGGGGAGAGGAGAAGAGAGGAGAGGAAAGGACAGGAGAGGAGAGGACGGTAGAGGAGAGGAGGGGAAAGGAGAGGAGAGAAGAGGAAGGGGAATGAGCTGTCACGAGGCCCTTCAAAGCAACATAGGGGGGCTGAATCTGAATTGGATCACAGAGTTTCAATGAGAGCCTGTCAGCACCAGGTGCCTGCTGAATGCCACCCCACCCCACCTCAGACACACACACACACGCATGCACACGCATGCACTTACAAACGCACACACCCTTTCGATTCCTCTCACTTTGCACTCCCTCACACCACCTGGCCCATGGCGTGTAAGCACAGTGGGGCCTCTTTCTCATTTTCTCTCTTCCTAAGGATTAAGCAGATTTACAGTTCATCAGGCCCTTTTTCACTTACATGTGATGAAGATCTGTCTACTCTGAAAATCATGGACTGATTGGAGCGAGATCCCACGCTGAGCGCACTCAGACCAATATAGATATGCAAAGACATAGTCTACAATTATGGGCAGGAAACGTGAAATATGGTAATCATAAAATCAAAGGCGAGATGCTGCAGCTGTCTCGCCACATACACTCACATGAACAAACACTAAAATCAAATGTTAACTGTGGGATTCATCAATGTATTCTGGATCTTAACTGTGTATCTAACCTCTCATTTCCAGCCCTGAACAATCTGTGACTTTCAATACATGAGCCCATTCAAAGCTAATTCTGAGGGTGTTATAATTAAAGCAGTTGGAGGGTTACGTCTCCCTGCTCTGGTAATGAGGGCGATGAAGGTGCTGATGGAGGAGATTAGTCCTCTATGATTCAATAGAGGGAAGCATCCAACTCTAAGCCTTGCAGTTCTCTATGTTTGCCCACTTTTCAAAGGTCAAATCAAATTTCTCTCAACATAACACCCCACCTGCCGATCCGGTTCCCTGGGAAATATGTCGCAAAACAAAAGCTAGTAAATCTCAAAAAACAGTTTTATTGTAACTTAAAGGGGCCATATTCTGAAAATTCACTTTTGAATGGTTTTCTAACAATAATATGCATCCCCAGCCTGTCTACAAACCCCCCCCAAAATGAGAAAATTCCATCCTCTCCCTCTCTCGCTTGCTCCACTTTTCAGAAAATGTTCGCTCAAACGGGC
>JAPZDY010000004.1:9089948-9102044 GCA_029783645.1 Ctenochaetus hawaiiensis | reverse complement strand
TTGCCCACTTTTCAAAGGTCAAATCAAATTTCTCTCAACATAACACCCCACCTGCCGATCCGGTTCCCTGGGAAATAAAAAAGCTAGTAAATCTCAAAAAACAGTTTTATTGTAACTTAAAACTTAGCTAATAACACAAACTGTTGAGGAAATCTATAATTCTGAAGCTTATTTTGATGTTATAAGGGATTTGTTTGTCAATATAATTATTGTTGAACAGTTACTAGCTGATAAACACAAAATTTCCCATCGCAGTTCAAATTTATGTGGTCAAAAACATGCAGTGGTGGGCTTTTAATGCACAGATACCACAATGGTTAAAATTGTACAACCTATTTATCTTACAAAGCATCAGGTCATTCCAGTGTACAAGAAAAAATACCTTCAGAAAAGTGGAAGAAATCAAATGTTAGCTTTTATGAAACTGAGTCCGAGACAGCTCAAGAATCAATGAATATAAATGTGTGCTATTCATGCTCACAGTTATAATTAATTTGAAATGTGTTGGTATCATTTGCAGCTATTAAGTTCAATTTTCCATTGACTGAAGTAATTCCAGTAATGTTATTTGGTCGCATTCATCAATTCAGTCAGAAAATGGAATAGAGTTTCGTTCGTAAACAAAACACATCTTTTCCATTTTAATGATTTCCACTCTGTATATGTTGTTTGAATAATCTGTCTGTCTGTGTAGGTGCATCTTTACATTTTTGAGTGTGTGTGCATAGTTTTGTGAGTGTGTGTGTGTGTGTGTCTCTGTGTGTGTGGGACTGTGAAATTGATTGTGGCTGGACAGGAGGCAGGCAGGCAGGCGTGTGGTGGTGCCCAAGGGGCAGGACAGTGCTGAGTGAGCAATACTTCACCTGCACTGAACACGCACAAACACACACATATGCACACACAAATACCTAAACTTTGTCTCTCTCTCTCACACACACACACACACACACACACACACACCACGGCCATTAAGATTTACTTTAGTCATCCAGCTCATTGATCTGAGGCAGAAACAGAGAGAAAGGGGAGAAGAGAGGGGGAGAGTGGGGGAAAGAGAGAGAGCCTGGGAGGAAAACAGAAAGGCAGAGACAAACAGAGAGGTCTTGACAAAAAGATTAACCTTGAAGCAACAGTTTAAACGTGAGATGGAGAGGGTGAAATCACCCCAGGCTTTGTTCGACATGTCTCTCTTTGTATCTCCTACTCAAACTGAGACAATGTTTGACCTTCAACCTAAATAAAAATTAAAACATTCCTTTCAACAGTGGACCACTCACAGGCCGAGAAGCTATGTACGAGCATTGTAAAGGATAACAGGTGATGTGACATTGACAAATTCCACAGTACCTTTATGTGTTCAACACATTAATCTGATTGAATATGTTTACTGGAAAAAAAGGGCTGAAGGAGAAAAAAAACAACTTACAGGTAGCACTGCAAAGAAGCCCCTTTCAAGGACGATAGAAAATAAAAAAAAGATGACATGAAATAACACAACTCACACCTGTTTCAACATGAAGCCTTAAGGTTAAGCAAAGACTCCCCCTGGAGACTGATGTATTTTTAACATCATCTCTACATTAGACATGCAGAAAACGTCTTTTGCCAGCACACCTTCAACAGTCTGAACACCGCACATATTACTGAGCATGACTGTGTGTGTGTGTGTGTGTGTGTGCCTGTGCTGCCAAGGCTCATTCTTTTAACTAACTCGATTGTTTTATGCTGTTTAGCTGTACTGAATCAGTTCAGGTTCTTTTGATTCACCTCTCCAAAATGTCAGTTTTTTGTAGCTGCAGTAATAGCAGCTGCATGTGCAAGGAAACGAGAAATGACAAGCTGCACCATCACAAAACAAGAGAACTATTGTGCAGTCCAAGGGAATTCATTTGCATTATTAATTTCACTTGTTAATAGTGTAACCTCAGAGGTGCATAACTTTCCTTTTCTTCTTTAGGTGTGTTAGTCACTTTTAAACAATGAGGTATCTGGAATATACGAATAACCTCTATTACTTTTGTGGTCTATTTTAACGATTGTAATGATGATAATAAACAAGGGATTTTGAGATTCAGTGTATTTGTTGTAAACTGTGTTGATAAAACCTTTCTTTGGCCTGCAGCTGCAGTTACAGCCAAAGTAGCCAGATTAGCGGTCACCCTGATGATTTTTGGATGAACCATGCTGTTGGTTTTGTTGTCTCGACATGATAAATTGGACAAATAGGGAGACAGAAAGCCACTCTTTTGGACGGTCTCTCAACATAAACATCCATGGTGTTTGATCGCTTACACTTGTGGAAAGAAACTGAGTAAAGAATGAAAAATCTTTAAAGACTGGTTAAAATCCCACCTTCTTTCCAACCCTCAAAGACTTGGGCAATAGCCATATAAAATGGACATGCTTGTTACCTAAAGTAGCCCAGTGACAAGCTGTCAGGGTGGCAAATGTCAGATGAAGCACCTTGTACAAAGCAAAATGTAGCCTTTAACACTCGGCACAGAATGCAAAACTGTGTAAAATGAGCAAAAACTCGAAAATACAATAAGTGAATGCAACAGCTAAAACTGAGTTTGTGGCAAGGCATCTAAGACAGTTTTGCCAAGATTTGCATGGGATTTGTTTTTAATTCCACAAGAACATAACAAAATTTTAACTTCATCCAGAGCACAGTAGGAAACTTCTTGGCTTGAGTTTTGATAAAAACTTAACCAAATGGAGCCAAAGTTAAAGGCTGTGACAATTATTCAGTACCAGAACCCAAACTTACCCCAACATTATTTCAATGTCACACTGTACCCTGTTTATGGATATGTTCCCTTCATGTAAAACTTTCAAGCAGGGCAAAATGTATTTCTCACACTTTTTGTGCATGAAGCACACATTTGCATTTGAGGACATTGTGCTCATTTCACAAAATCTCAAGAGACGGAGCTGTAAAGTAGAGTGACGGATTGTCCTTTTCCGCCTCGTGGATTGCTTTGGCAAAGGTAGGCTGCTGACGAGAAACACTCTGTGCAATAATAATTTCAACGAACAGAAGTATTGATAGTTATTTATGAGACAGGTCTCACATTAAACAGCCTCATAGATTAGGGTAAATGTATCAGGTCTAAATGGTGTAATACAGCATTTCCGCAGTATTGCCTTTTCACAGACTTACTTCAGTCCATAAGGGATAATAATTCACAGGGTGTGAGAATGAGAGACAGACAGAGAGAGAGAGACAGACAGAGAGAGAGAGAGACAGACACAGAGAGAGACAGAGAGAGACAGAGAGAGAGAGAGAGAGAGAGAGACAGGGTCTGAGTATAGCTGCTGGTTAAGTAGTTGAGCTCTTTATAAATGTCACATGTATCCTCTTTTAATGAACAACAGAGGTTAAAATCCAGAGCACCTGTGCATGTGCACCCAAACAAACAATCACAAATGCACAGAAAAGTGTCATCTCGTATCACTCGGTGTTGGAGCAGTGAGGGAGGAAAAGACTCAACAAGAGCTCTCTTGTTGCTTTTGTTTGTTCCCAGGAAGGTTTAACAAGAGAGAGTCTAATACTCTCTTATTGTTCGCTTCCAAACACCACACAGCATGATGAACTTCAAAGCACTTAGCTCCTGACAGTTATGCACACAGTCACACTGCATGCCCACACACACACACACAGAAGCCAACAGTGCCCGGCTCAGCCACAAAGGAGACTGCCTACACGCTAGAAAACACTATAAACAAAAGCGGCACACTTGGTGTGTAAAGATCCAGCTAATGAATCAATATGCTAAGTGAACAGTGACTTCCCAATAAAGCTCTGGAAAGCGTTTTAATGTGACACTGCCGACGCATATCCAAGCTAAAGAAAACAACATGTTCCTCTCACAAACGCACGTTACGGGAGGGAATGAAGCAGTCAGTTTATTAGGGAGATTAAAGCCCCCGAGGCCTCAGCCACACCTTGTGAATATTGACAGATGTGCAGTAACAATTTCACAAAGGAGAGGAGTCACATCAGGAAGAAGGAGGAAGAGTGAGAGAAGAAATATGATGCAATAAGGTAATAAAGAAGAAAATCCAAGGACACAAGATGCCTGCGAACCTGAGAGAGTAGTCAAAAGAGACAAATGGGACACGAATGGATGCAGATGAGATGCAAAGGAGCATGACATCAGAGAAGGCAACGCAAGCGAGAGATTGAGAAACGACGGCATCAAAGGATGAGTGATGCCAAATTTATTCCTGTCCTCCATCTACTCCATCTAACTTCTCTCCATTCTCCCAGTAAGCAAACAGCTCTTCATCAACACAAGATGAGATATTTGCATTTTTTTCCCCGGTCACTTAAAACAGATGTACTGTTATAGCTTTGTCAATGGTAAAGGGTGTTTAGAGCAAACTAAACCACAGCTCGATTCATCTTTCTCTATCTAACACACTCTCACACACTTACACACACAAACACAAACTAGGGTCAGGCAGAAGTCTCTCTAAGTTTCATAATAGCAGAGTAGTAGGGCTATCTTTGTTCAGCACACACACACTGAGTTTTTTATTTTTATTTTTATTTTACAGTATATCTGCTCTCTCTTCTGTCACAGTTAAGCAGCTTTTTACACCTATGAAGAAGAAAAGAAGAAATAACTCTCATTCTGTTCCTGCCTCAAGTAGAAAAATGTTGTTACAAATTTTTTTCTTTTTCTTTACAATCTAACACCCACTTTTTCTTTCACATCCCGGCATCATGCGGGATGGAAAGCATTGCAAAAGCTTTGTGCATGAATAAGCTCTGCACTACTCTGAGCTCAAGTGTTTTTCTATTCATTAACAGCACAATGCCGTGTCAATTGTGTTTTTGAGTCACAGGTGCATTCGTCAAACCAGCTCACACTTCACAAGCGCAACAATTACGATGATAAAAAGGGCCCAGTTTGAATATTTTCTCTTTCTGCCTCAGCTGTTTCTCCTCTGCTTTTTACAGTACGCAGCACCACATCCATCATTCTTCCTGTCGAATTAGGTGTTGAGTACACTGTCCCCGTCACCAAAATCCAAGATCTGGACGTGGCAGAGTAGAGAATAAAAGTTAGAGAAAATGGGGAAAAAAGTCAAATAAGACAAACACGTGCAAAAAAGGAAGTGTGAGAAGTGAAAAACGGGTGGGAGGTGAAAAGGATGGATGAAAAGGTTGAATTTAGGAAGAGGAATGATAACTTAGCTTACACATTGTAGGAGAACAACAGATAGAGCCACAGTGTTGGTGCAATGTTGCACTTGGCAGGCAAGAGAGATGTTTCAAAGTGAAATATGGCGTTTCCGTGTGATATTTACAACCAAGGTACAAAATTTACAAGAAAACATCATTTCCTAGTCCCTCATAAACAAAACAAACAGCCATGCTTGTGGCTCTGGGAGGCAATACATGGAAACAGCTGTGCTATGAGCTGAATGCTAACATCAGCGGGCTAAAATATTTCAACCATCTTTGTGGCATGTTAACATTTGTTAAGCAGCACCCTCCCTACACAAAGCACAGCTGAGGCTTAAAGGAATAAACCAAAGAACCGGACCAATTAAAATTTTGACCTGATTATGGCTTTAGATGAAAAGATCAGAGAAGACTTAACCAAATCTGCAAATCATCCCAAGATGAGAAAGAATTTCATTGCGTTCCATCCAACAGCAACAAACTACAAATATCAAACTTGTGTTGGCCCATGAGGTAAAGTCAGGGAAGGCCATTAGGATTAGGATACATACTTGGAACCGTGAATCGCTGTTCAAAATATCATGCCAGATGAGACATTTTCCTGGAAAAAAAAAATGATGGACCAACTAACTGAAACAGCACACTGCAAACTCAACAAAACTCCAAAATCTACATCACTTTTTACAGTGAAACACACGGCTGCCATTAGAGACACTTAATGGTGCATTCATGTGAACTTCATACATTTAGATATCAATTATTAATCAATTACTAAAGTCATCCCTGATACGCGTGCATTTCCCCAAAGTAAAACATACGCGTGGTCGATGGATATTTTTATCTACTACTTATAGTACAAAAGTAAAATATGGGGGAAAAACAGGGGGCAAAAATTCCTTAAATGTGGCCTCAACACTCCCTCGTACTAAGGAGACACACTGTCAGAGTGACTTTCATATAAGAATGACTCGAGGTCGTTGTTAAACTTGACAGCAGCATTTTAAAATGACAAAGCATTTATGAATTACATACAGTGCATGTGTAAAACGGTTTAAAACAGAGAGACTGAGGAATGTAAGGGGAGGGGGGGAGTTTTAGAGAGAGAGAGACAGAGAGAGAGAGAGGGAACACTGTGCTCCTACAGTAAATCAGGCCTGACGGAGTGACCTTTGATAGTAACAGACAGAAAAGGTTACATGAACCGTAGAGAAAATGGGTCTACCTGTCACTTACCAGCTAGCTATAAATTAGGTTGTGTGATTGTGTGTTTCTGTGTGTGTGTGTGCGTGTGTGTGCATCTGAGGTCAAATGGACAAAGAAAACTACGTGTATCGCTCTTTCATCCACAGAAAATTAAAAATAAATTGTTTTCTGTTTTCTGTAAAAAAACACTTTATATACCTTCTTTTTCATTTTTGCTGAAGGATACAGAGACCGTTTTCTGCGGTGCTTCACCTCAGCTCAGGTTAATCTGTTATGTAGACTGTAATACATGGGGCATCTCGTATATAGAAACCTTTTATAAATCGAGGAACGTAAAATAAATATACAGCACATAAGTAGGTGATATGCTAGCTGAAATGGCAACATATGCATCACTTTCAAAAAAAATAAATATCCACTTTGCCTCTGTGTTTTTTTCTGAACAGAACAACACAATAGTGGTTCATGCTTTATCCAATTCATCAAAGCCTCTGTTGCATTTGCTGTTTTAAACACCCAGTGTCGCGGAGGTCTTTCCCTGGAAGCAACACTCCAGGACTGAGAAAGTGAGTAATTCTCCACACTGGCAACAACAGCAGCACCAGCAGATTGTTTAACATAAAATACCACCACCTACACAAAGTTTGCTACAGTGAAAGAACACGGGAGAAAAATGCATCTCAATGTTGGTCACCCAGTTTGATTGCAAAGTGATCTCTGACTAAAACTGACAGTTTTAAAGCAGTGGCATAAAATTAAGTGGCATTTGTCGGGTGGTTCAAACCCCATTTCCACATAATTACATTCACAGTCATCAGAACCTCTGAGGCAGTTTAATAAGTAGATGCATTGTTGAAGGGCATGATGGCTGCGCTCAACAGCTCACCTATTATAGTTGGCAACTCTAATTTACATCCCACGCCATGCCAGTTGTCCATGCCCTTGATACTCCCTTAAGTCCCCCATGCCCCCGTAGTGCCAAATGTGCTAAATTGAGCTTACTATATTTTACAAACCTCAGCGACCCATGCTATCTAATAAACCACTAATGGAAGGAAACACAGGCATCTCATTAGGAGGTTGCCAAAATACACATATGCACACACACACAAACACACACACACGACTTGAAGCAACTTTCCTCTGGCTCAGAGCCGGACATTAATGATGTTCCAGCTGGTTTTTAACAACTATTTATTTATTGAGGGAGTAATTTTGCAGTGTAGGGAATCTGATGAAGGTGTTTGGGGAATTCTCATGTATGAATCAACCTGCAGTGTTTGTCTTTTTCTGGAGAGGAGAGGAGCAAGGGCAGGGCTTTTATATTATTCTCTCCTGCACATGCGCACACACACACACACACACACACACACACACACACACACACACACACACATACAGACACACATTTTTCTTGAGTAAACAGGGGAAAAAGGGTTATTTAAATGGCGACTTGGTGACAATGTGTTGTGATTGACAGCAGAAGGAGGGGGCTGATGGGAGGATTCTGTCAGCTACTGATAACAGCTGTCTGCTTCACTCAGGAGTGAGACAGACTGAAAGACACAGAGAGTAAGAGAGACACACACATACACATGCATACACATAACTAAACAGATGCACAGTAATGGACCCTTGCATATATTTCCAATTAAAGTTGTTGCTTGCGTCATTCCTTAAGTTACGTAATGCATATGGAAAAAAGGCAGATCACAGAGTCCATCATGTGAATTTCCATTCGCACAAACAATCCATCATGGCCTGACACTGCTCTGCACCCCAGATGATAAACAGAGATGCAAAGTCTAACACACACAAACACCCATGCCAACTCACACACACACACACAGACTTATTAAACATTCAACAGAGTGAGTTTGGGGTAATGAACAGGAGTCAACAATGAATTATGGATCATATTCTAATGGTTGACTTACCCCTCTCATTACTGGCATGCTAATGTGATTGGGAAACAAATGATTATCAGCTTTATTAGAAAGGGGAAAAGAGCAGGGGCTCATGATCCCATGGCACCCCCCAGACTGTTTCACCTGGTGGAATGAATGAGGTGGAGGAATGAGGAAAAACAGAGATATAGAGGGTGAAAAAGAGGTAATTTTGAGACTTTTGACAACATCCAAGGTCTTAGAATAATTTCTTCTTTTTTATTTGCATTATTAATAACATTCTCAAACATCTATGTATCTGACTCAGGACATTGAGCACAACATCCCATCAATTGCAGCACACAGGTCATAACTAACACATTTTTACTGTTTTGTATGCAGTGTGGGTTTGTTCTGAAGGAAGATATTTCTTCCCACAAATGTGCTGAAAATGGCAAGTGTCACATAATGAATTTTTCTCTGCAACACAAAATACACTCAATAACAGTTAGTTCTGCACCAATCTGCACAGACCTACAGCTACCAACTGATGTAATACATTGAAGTGCATGCATACACACCCTGAGGCATTTATCACAGCCGCGGTCAAGGTGGAGACATCTCGCGCAATCCATCTCTCAGCTTATTGGCACCAAAAGACTTGCTTTTATGCTTTACCCAGAGATTTATGAGCGACTAAAGGGGTGTGGGGGTGCGTGCATGAATGCATACATTAGCTGCATATGCATACCTCGCAGTCTGAAAGGGATCAGGTTGATGTGCTTATTGACACCTCACCTCCCTCTCGGTTCTTTCCTTCCCCATGTCCCTTCTCCCCTCCCACCATCCATCTATCCCTCAATCCATCACCTTCCTTTAAAAGCCTGTTAGGAAACCCAATACCTTTCATTAGCACAGAAAGATTAGCTTTTTAGCAGGAGGGGTGTGTGTTTGAGTGAGGGACTGAGAAGGGAAACAGTGGGTGGGAGGGATAAATAAAGATAATCAAAGATGTCTGTGCCAGACAGCCACTTAGCTTAACCTACAGCCGGCTGAGAACATTCAAACACAAGCACAGAATAACACACATGGCTTCAAGACATTACACACCTAAAAACACTGAAATCGAAGGGTTCAGAACAGTTTGAAGGGTTTCGTTTTAAAATAAGATATCCACCATTAACGAGAACTGACATCGACTCCTACAAACTGAGTGCCAGCATGAAAGTAAAGCTGATTATGGATTATAATTAAAGTTATGAGCCATCTTAATCCCTCTGCTTCCAAAATACTCTGGTTTTGATGATACAATCATGTTGGTGGATGAAATGTTAAATGATGAATTTTAGATAGTATCAAATTGGGATGAAATAGCATGAAAGACATCATAAAGTCATTGACGGCTGCAGTAACTTACATGTGTGTGATTGAGATCTGTGTGAGTTGTATCCTCCATGTCTGAGTGTTTGAGCTAGGCGCTAAAATGGCCAGTTTTGAAGTGCAGCACACAGTCTCTTCAGTTAACCGCCATGAAACATGGATTACTACTTTGCTGCCAAAGGTGAGAATGGGACACAGCTGCTCAACATGGACGGTGAGAAACTCAAGATGAGCTCTGAAGCCAAAGCATTTAATTAAAACACTCTCAAACACTCTGCAGACTCAAGGAGAGCTGCAGCACTGGATGATAATTCTTTGGGGATTTGTCACTACAAGTGACACCCTCACATTACACAAAGACCTCTGACCCACTGTTAATATAAAAATATAGATTAGATATTAGTTAATCTCCTTCTGGACAGCATTCAGTCTACCTGTACATCGGGAGCAACTGCTCTTAGTTTAATTACTACTGAATCCAAGTAGCATTTTTTCTGTTTATTTTATTAAGCATCACATTTGATTTTGCTTTATACAGCAATATATCATTAGTCATTAGCTAATGTATTCCTGTTGTAAGATGCAAATAAAATGTTGCTTTTGTGAAATCAAAGCTGTCCTGTTACACTTATAAATAAATGCCATCATGCAATATGTCTGGTTCAGTAGGTGTATGCAATGTTTCACTTTGTTTTTATTCATTTATACCAAGATATGTCATAGAGTATGTACACACACACAAACACACCCAATCATCAGGTATGTTTTGAGTAATCTTGGAGTACCTGCCATCAGTTAAGACAATAAAATGCATTTCCCCTGGGATATCACAGCAGTCCTATTATTATTATCCATCAGAAATACACAACTTACTGGTCTCAAATACACACACACACACACACACACACACACACAAGCAGAAAAACGCAGTTATTTAACCCACTATTTCCCTGGAGAGAGGGTCTTTAACAGTAACAAAACAGTGTCCAATCACTTACATGCTTTTCCCTGGTGCCTCCTCTTTCCATAGAAAACAATCTGGAGAACAAGATTACGCACACACACACATGAAAAAAAGCACACATACGCACACTCACGCAAACACACATACAAGCCATCCGCTAATACCCATCAGCTTTGGGACAAAAGAAAATCTATATTTCATCTGAGGAGCTGAGGTGTTTGTGCACACGCTGAGTTTGTTTGTCATTAGGCCTAACCCCTGTGGCTCACCTAATCATGTTGCTGTGCATGTGTGTGTGTTAAATTCTGTCAGTGAGGGTTAGAGAAAAGGAGGAATATAAGTCTGTGTATGTGCATGTTTGCGTGAGCATGTGCGAGTGCATGTTTGAAAAGTGTCAAGGAGTGAGAGGCTTGGGAGACAGATTCGTGCAAACACACACTTGAGGCCGAATTAAAGTTATCGATCGGCCATGGCATGCTCTCACACAGAGATCAAAGCTTAACCCTGATCAATGACATTTGTTTGTGTGTGTGTGTGTGTGAGAGAGAGAGAGTGTGTTTGTGTTTTATGAATCATCTTAACTTCCATCTTTCCAGAAAGCTGCATTAATATTCTTAGTATTCACCTATTTTATAACCAGTCAACATCTTCACCACTGAGCTTTGATGTAACAAGAGCACTTTACAACCTTGCTAGGGGCAGTATGAGGGGCTAATGTGGTTCAGGCTCAGGTTACTTTATTCATACCCTCAGGTAGACAAGGTTTTCAGTTTGAAATGTTCAAGGCACCCACTGACACAGCTTCAGACACAACAGACAACAAATCATACAAAAAAGGACAAAATGATAAAAGATAAAATAAGGAAAGTGCTCCAATGCTGTTCAAAGTAATGCTAACATGTATGCTAACATGCTCACAATGATAATGCTAGCATGTTGATTTTCAGTAGGAACAATGTTTACAATGTTCAGAACCGTAGCTCAGCATTGTAGCATACTAACATTTTTTAACTTAATTTTTTAACAGTGAACACAAAGTACAGCTGAAGCCAACTGGAATGTTATTAAGCAAAAGCCAAAGTAACTGACAAAAATATTTGATCTGGTAATGGCACTCAAAGAAAATCCAGGGGATCCCTGAGGTAAATTGAAGGACACATGGATGTCTATATAAATTCTCATGGCAAGTCATCTCTCAATTACTGAAAACCACAGAAGCAACCTAAAAGAAAATTCAGAGAATTATCAAAGTCACACTGATTCTTTGTTTGAGGACCATAACAGTCTGTTTTAACATTCTGTTTCCACCTAAAAGTTGTCAAGATATTTGGATCAGTGAGAGTTTAATCTGCTGGTGATGTCAGTCAAGCTTCAAATTAAGGGAATGGCGAAGTGTTTTGGGTTCATCTTCTAGAGACAATGAATTTCTTGGGAAAAAAAAATTGGCTCCAAAAAAAAATTTTGGC
>JAPZDY010000004.1:9064891-9085259 GCA_029783645.1 Ctenochaetus hawaiiensis | reverse complement strand
AGAGGAGCAGAGGAGTGGTTGAGGAGGTGGGGGGGTGGGGTGGAGGGGCGGCAGAGAGTGAGCCAGGCTGAAGCTCTGGACTCAAGAGCGCCAGTCTGATCATCAAGCAACACGTAGTCATGGCAACGGCAAATGGAGAGAGCGAGGAGGAGAGGTGTAGAAACAGAGGATAAAAGAAATGAGGGAGACGCTTCCGGTTAGGACTACATTGCTGGGAGATTAAATAACATAAGAGTTCAGCTGGTGCTTTGCTATGCTACACTGGAGCAGAATATTACACCCACTTACAGTGCAGGTGGTATTTCAGTAACAGTCAAGAGCTGGGAGTTTAAATATTGCCTGAGGATATATTTTTCCATTTGCCCTCTTACTTTCTCTGTTTACATTACTCAGCAATGACTCTTTTTAGGACTACTCTTGAATATTTATCCCCAATAGCCGACCAAGTGTGTGCTGTATCTTTATTCTGCTGTTGTTCTTCTGCTCCTTCATCACTCTATTCTCTGTCTCATTTGTATTCTGTAAGCTCACTGCCCCTCCTCGTTCTCCACCCCAGCATACACCCTCTCTTCTTTCCCCTTTGTCTCCCCATTGGCGCCCTCTCCTGCTCCTCTTATCCCCCTGTTGTCCTAAGATCTCTTTTCCTGGACTCCATCGCTCCATCCCTGCAGAGCAGAGCTGACATTGGCCATGAGGTCAGAGAGATGGGCAGTCATGCTCCTGCTGTCAGCAGGCTCAAATGGGCTTAGATACAGTTTGTGTATGTGTGTATGTGTGTGTGTGTGTGTGTGTGTGTGTGTGTGTGTGTGTCTGTGTGTAGGTGTGTGTGTGTGTGTGCGTGCGTGTGGAGGCACCCGAGGGACACCCTCATATGCCATGGGCTCTGGACAGGCACACACACACACACAAGCCCCACACATTCAATCACACACTTCTGTAGGCATATACTTGTGGAAATACATTCACACATACACACATTAACACTTAAACAGGCTGCACTCATCATATAAAGGACATTCATATAGGCTGCATGAAACACACACACACACACAAAATGAATGTGTCCAAAAAGATTTCACATGAGCGTACACACAAAACACACACAGGCAAACACATGCACTTACTTATGCAAACAGAGTGAGGCATGGAATTATAGATTTCAGAAAGGACAAATTCTCTTGGAGAACTGCCATGGATTATTGGCTGGTATAGCCAGAGTTGTGAACAATAGAAATATTCACTGCTGATGAATGCTGAACATTTGTGTTAAAAATAAAGACAATAAAGACATAAAGCTCCAAAGGTCATATACATCCATTAAGCATATGGATGTCTTGTGAAGTGAAAAATCACTTCCATCAATTGTATCTAATGTTTAAAAGTAAACATCAACTCAAATGGAAGTTATTACAGAAAATGAAGTGACAGTATGAACAAGGAAATCTTGTATGATCAAATGGGGAATAGTTAAACTGCATTTACATACTATATAGAAATACTAGAGATGAGGACATTTTACAGCCATTTAAAACTCAGGTTTTGTTAAGCCTTCTGTTGATCGGATCAGTATGATATCTTTTTGTAGGCATTGTCTAATCCAATATATGGATCAAACATACAAATGTTCAGCTCGCAATACACTGAAATGTCAGACATCCAAGAAAAGCTCTGCCTTCTCCAGTCAGTCCATTTAAAATTGGGATATGATTACAACCATATGTTAAGGTTAAACTCAGAAAGTGAAGGATCTTTGAAAGGGTAATCATTGCTTTGGTATTTTAAGTAACACAGTTAGAGAAATGTCCCATTTTTCCATGTTTTTTATATAAATGGCATAACATGCGTAATAGGATGTCATGGCTAGGGTCACTTTGGATTACAGTTGAAGAATGCCATAATAAATACTGTACCACACTGCCCCCATGTGGTGATGATTCACATTGCATATGTTGGTAGAAAAGGGTACACAAGTGACCTCCACTACAAATTTGAGGAGAATATGACTGAAAAATCTTTTCAAATCTTTTCAGTAGCAGTTGCAACATGATCTTTCACACATTAAAATATGAATATCCCAAAACAATTCAAAATTCAGAATCCATTTATTCTGCTCTCTGACACACATACATAAATATACCAGTTGCAGATTCTCAAATGAAAGTTAATGCCTACAGAAAACCTTTTCTGTTATATCACTGAAAACCTTAAAACTTGACCTTAGAGTGGTTATATTGTCATTACCTGTTCTGTAGGTGTCTCTGTAGTTTGGCCTCTTCTGTGGGCTCAGGTTACAGGATAGTGTTGCAGGCTACATAAACAGCCTTCACCATGTAGGATAATGAAGCCAGCCCATGCTACACTGTCACAGTGACAAATTTAAGAAGAGATAGGAAACATTAGGGTGGGACAGTAGAAAATGTGCATCGTTGTCTTGATTCAGTAGTTTTTAGTCCATTTCTGAACTTGACAGGAAGGATTGAGGTGAGTCTGTACCTTTTATCTGTCTCTGCGTGATTCACTTTTCTGATTTCTCATCCACCGCACACTGAATCAAGTAGTAGAAGCTTTATTTCTTCTTCCCGCTAGCTCAGTCTTCATGGCTGAGGTCACCGGCACGAGCAGCAACAGTGGAGGTTTAAGCAGTGGAGGGGCTGGAGGAGTGCGTGTGCCCCTGGAGCCCTCTCTCAAAGCTGGGGTGGTGTTGTCGGATGAGAGGGTGGACTTCCTTCGGGAGCAGGCCTTCTGTGTGCTCCGAGTAAAGACGGATAAGTGGAACCGCTTCATTGGAGCAGAGGAGAACCAGAAGATTATACTGGATTTCCTGGATCACATCTGGACTAACAGACTGCTGTTCTTCACTGGGCCTGGAGGGACACTGCATGCAGGGGATGCTCAGGTGAGAAATACAAACAGGCATGAACTAAGTTTATAAGAAAAAAAATGAGGCACTTTCTTTTAATACATGTTTTTGCCATTTTCTTTTTGATCTGCCCATTTCAGTTAAAGTCAATTTTGTAGGCAAATTCAATTATGGTCATAGCCTTGGGTAAATAGTTAATAGTGTAGTTCATCTTTTAATTTCTGTATGCACTGTATGGTAGAATTTCTGTATACTGGTACTAATCTATCCCTGAGGTAAAGATACTGTGAGACTCTGCACACATGCAGGGTAACTGATTTGAGGCACATTTCATTATCTGTTTGCCTGAGTGGCATGAAGACAAAATTCATTAAAAAAAGATTGCAGCAAAATTTCTAACATCCTGGGAGAAAAGGGAAAAACACTTTCACACACACACACAATTACTTACTGAGTCTAGCTATTATACAGAAGCTGACATGCAGGCATATATATCTTAAACAAAAATCTCCTGGGTTCGGTATCTAGACTCCATCTAACATACACTATTTTTTGAAATAAGTCGCTACTTATTTCTGGTGCTTTCAATGCTGTTGAAAGCATTCCTACTGTTTTTGCACCTGTGAAGACATCTCCACCATGGAAGACCAAGCTGCTGTGTGTGCTAAAGAGAGGGGTAAAGAGAATATCTCACCAAGGATTCAGACATCAGCTGCGGCTGGGAGAAGTTCCCGGATACCCCATGGAGCACCTACCTGTAGTCATCTCTGAGGTGGGCTAGTGTGTGTTTGTGTCTCAGTTTTTAAGTCCAACTCATACACCAACGTAAGCCGCATGAGGTGTGTAAAGATTTTGGTTTTACTACTTAGTCTGTTGCTGGCTGAATAAAGGAACTGATGGTTTGTCTGTCCACTCAAGAACGCTTGTGTACTCAATAGGTGTTGGTGTGTGTGTTGTCCAACGGTCTGAACCACGAGGACTGGCCGCGGGTGATGTCTGATGACATCCATAAGCACCTGGAGAAGCTGAGGAGCATGGTGGTGACCCTGCGAGGCCGGGCCGAGGGCAGGACGCTGCTGCCGCTGCCTTTGTGTGTGGAGAGGGCACGGCCTCGAGACATCGCGCTCAGGTCAGTGTGTATGAACCGCTAACTGTCTGACTAAATTCCTTTCTGATATGATAGTGTAAAACCTTAAGCCTGTGTTTTATTCCTTGGTTCAAATACTTTGAATAACCCCACAGGTTGTTTGGCGACGCTCACCATGTCGAGTATCCATATTCGTTAAACGCTCCAGAAAGAGTATTATTCTGTGGATATCATCATACACACTCCTCCACATTTTAATAACCCGTTTAAGCCGTTTGGAGACGTCCAACAATGAGCAACGTTATCCGGAAATGACATGTTGCCTTCTCGTTTGGCTCGGAGCAATTTAGTGAGAGTTTCTCTGTGAAGGACTTTGGTTTTGCATAACACAGCAAAATAAATAATAGATAAAATAAGTGAGGGAAAAGGCAACACGAAAAAATTGTGCAGAAATAACTTAAACTGATCTTAGCGTATATCTAAATATTAAAGTTATTACGAGTTGCACGACAGACACAAGAATGCAGGGGAAAAGTTCGTCACGTGCCATTTCCAAGTGCAGTCTTTGTTTATTTACCACTTTTTCAGCTTAGCACTGAGCTTTACATCAAATAAAATGTGTTTTAGTCAATTTGGCTAGAGTTTAGTGAACTTTTAGGGAGGAATTTGAAAATATCCTTATCTTTAATGACGGTAATGTTAAGTGTTGTCAGTTGTTATCATCAATGCATAACGTTTAGTCTCCAAGTCGTACATTTCTCATGTAGCTAGCTTTCATAAGAGTAATGTGTTTCTAGTAGAGAAGACCATTTGCTTTGTGCAGGGGTTAATGTTAAAACCGGCTGGTGCATATTATTTAGAACATGGTAACATATATGCTGCTGATGTTAGTATTTGTCACTTCTTCCGGTGGGTATAAGATGCCAAAGCAAAAACAAGGCACAACTTCTTGTTCCAGTGAATTATGGTTGTGCCTAACTAAGAGAGATTTTCAAGTTGACTATAATGGTATTTACAACTAAAGTAATAGTCCCATGTGTATTTTCCCTGCTGCACTTAAATCTCCTAAAGGCCATGGTGCCATTTTTACACACACTGATTACCCCACTCTCTGTCTCCCTCAGCCCCACTGGTTGGCCACTGGACCGTGGCTTGTTATACTCTATAGAAACTCTGATAGTTCAGTGGTCTGGACAGATATGGAATATCCTGAAGAAAGACTCTGGCACAGCGCTGCTCCAGGGAGACCACCCCGGCCCCAACGTGGAGCTCCAGTTTTGGGCAACTCAGAGGGAAAACCTGCTGGGCATCCAGTCACAAGTATGACACTGACTCTGTGGAAGTAGACAAGGCCGCAGGGTGTTCAAAATGTAAACTCAAAGTACAGTTTTCAAAGTACCAAGAATAGAGGTGTCTTGAATTCATAGACTGGACATAAGACTATTGCTATTCCTAAAGAAGAGTCCACAGTCTGGAGAGGTTTGAATTATTAAGTTTTAGCTCACCCCAAATGTGTGGCATGACATGGCATAAACTCCACTAATGGAGTCCTTATTGATCTTTCCCCTTAAACTCAGGTGATTTATACTGTTTATGCACTTTATAAGGTACAACTGTACAAACTAATGCAGTTGAACACAAGTCTGCTATTAAGTACACTTTTACAATATCTATAATGTTTAGTTTTTTGTTGACACTGTGCTACAACATTGACGTCATACAAGTTGGTGCTGTGGCTGTACTGGATTATGTTATACTGGAAGGTGTTTCCTCTCATGTATGTAAATGTAATATGATTCACTTTCAGTGCAACATGTTGTCATGCCGCCAGTAGTAAACTAAACAATTAATTAATACATTTCCCACAATGTCAATAAAAGTCCATATGTTAAACTTTGTAAAGGTAAATGTTTGGTAGAGTTTTTTTTAGTGAATTGCAGTAAATTGTATAGATGTACCTAATAAAGTGGCTTCTCAGTGTACAACTTACTTCAATGACTTTCTTTTCAGATCCAGAGCCCCAAAGTGAAGCAAATCATGGAGATCCTGCAAAGAGTCAATAGCAGTTATTACTCCGCCTTTAATGACGTCTGCCTCATAGTCAACGAGGGTAGATCTGCATCACTCATCATCTATCAGTGGCAATTAATTAATTTCCTCATTCTTTAATTTAATCTCCCACAGCCCAACTTTTCTTTTAGCTTTAGTTGTGAAATTTAAGCGGCCATTGTGTTAATATAACTAAAGTCAGGGTTTGCAGTAAGTATTGGAAACAGCCTTCCATTTGTTTTTTAATTCTTAACTTTCCCAATATCTCATGTTTTGTTTTGTTTTTCCTCTTTCTCTTATCTCAGGCTGCAACAAAATTCATATTCAGCTTGATAATTTCTTCTTCATGTCATATTTATATATACATACTCTGATATAGCTTTATTTGTTTTTCGTGTTATTCTGTTAACATTGGTGGGCAATGTGGCTGAAAAATGTTAATCCAAAAACACTACTATTAAACCAATGTATGACACCAGTTCTCTGCTATGATCACATTATCTCTAAGTGCTTCTGTATGTACTTATCATAGCGGTGCTGGAAGCGGAGGACATAGATCTGTATCTACGCCCTCTGAGGAGACTGATTAGCAGCTTAGAAGAGAGGAGTTTCCCACAGGTAGATGCTCTACTGCCTCCTCTTTTCCACACACTCTGTCTCATCTGGAGCCGTTCTCAGTACTACTGCGCTCCACAACGCATGGTGGTCCTCCTGCAAGAGTTCTGCAACCTGATCATTGAAAAGGTAGTGTTTCATCTCTGTATATACATGTTAAAGAAATGAAAACAGAGCAATTGACATTAAGTAACTCGAACAACTGAGCTTCTTAATAATTATATATCTATATCCAGGCCATTGCCTACCTTATTCCTGAAGAACTGTTCAAGATGGAGCTTGAGGAGGGGGTGGAGAGAGTCCAGATAACCATCTCAGTACTGCGAACCTTTAAAGAATTGTTTCATGCTCACCGCCAGCGGATCCCCAAGTACTACCGACATACAGAGACCATCAAGCTGTGGGACTTTCCGGCTATGCTTGTGTTCCAGCGGTCAGACCGTATCATGGAAAGGCTGCTTATGATTGAGGTGCATGGTCTGATGTGCATACGTGTGTGCACAGGTGTTGATAATTAGAAATGTGCACACTTTACCCAGCTGCCATCCCTCAAAAAGATGGCAGAACAAAGGATATCATTTTTGACATATTTACATCAAGTAGACTGCTGTATATTAATTTTGATGTAGATTTTTGATTAATTTTCTAATGTCTGTTGTTTGTCATTACTCCCTCCCTACAGAAAGTGCTTTGTTTGTTTGTTTGTTTGTGTTATTTAAGATAACCTCCATCCTGTCTAACTGACACATCAATGACTTTTTTTTATCATCTCCAGGAACTTTTTGCATCGGCACTGGACTTTCTGAAACTAGAGAAGGTTGAACTTGGTGGATCCAGAGGGAAAGCCCTCAGTGAGATGGTCTTCAGCATGGGCGAGGAGTTTCATGACCGCTGGCGAGCCCTCAGAGAGAGCAAATATGACCCCCTGGACTACACTAATGATGTGAGGCCAAGCGAGTTTGGTGCAGTTGTCCTTGATATCACACTGCTTTGTAATTAATGAACCCCAACGGGCTGCGATTCACAGCAATTTATAAGTGGCATTGACAGGCGCAGCCGAATAATTAAAAATAACAATTAGATGTTATTTTCCTGCCCAGCAGTAGAGTAATTGAAAACTAGTAAAGCAGAGTTGTTGCTAAGCAACATGTAAGAATCAGTGACAGCAGGCATTATTAGTCAGTGCATCAATATTTAATTTACTAGATATTTTACAGTCATTTAACAGCAGCTTCCAATTTGACCCAACCAGTCAAAACTGGAACTCAGTCAGAAATAGATCTGTGTTTATATGTATATTTTTCACTACTCTTGTGGCGTAATGTAGTAGAATAAAGAGTGCCTAAATATTTAAAGAGACACAAAGCTTTTTAATCATAAAACTGACTCAAAAAATCCATAATTTCATCATCTTATGCCATCTTGTGTCCAGGATTTTGTGCTCCACTACAGGTGTTTCGTGGAGCAGAACAGAGATTTTGACCAGAGGCTGGGTACTGTCCTTAATCTGGCCTTCCAGCACTCCAAAAACCTGAAATCAACCTTCAAAGTATGTCTGTTGAACCTTAAACCCTAAACAATCCTATTACTGTCAAATACTTGTAAGTCATTCAGAGGCAAGTTGTTAATATTAAGGATGACCATGATGTTTTGTTCCATCTAGTTGCTGAAGATTTTCGGCACCCTGCTTGAGAGACCAAAGATCCACCAGCTCTTCTCTCATAACTACAAGGTGTTGCTGGATATGTTCAACCAGGAAATAGACCACTGTCAGTTAATACTTGATCAACACAGGAATGGGGTAAGAGAGGGTGAACAGAAATAAATATTCCTAATAAATTTGAATATTGAGGCACTTATTTCAGCACATACAAAAAAACAGCCAGTTTCCACACTAAATTAGACCATAACAGCACAGAGTTTAATGCGACTCCTTTGTTATTCTAATTTAAACATTTACAGATGCTCTACAAGTGAATGCAAGTATTAACTTATTTCATGAGCCAAATTAAATCAGCCTGTTTGTTTCAGCTGCTGTCAGGCTGTGCTGTCCTTGGGAAAAATATGCCATCAGTGGCTGGCAACCTCAAATGGTCACAGGAGCTTCGAAATCGCATCCTCACCAACAGGAGCAACCTCTGCCAGCTGGCCCACATGTACGGACCAACTGGACTAATCACATGCGCACATCATTATCTCATGTTACAGCTGTCAGATTAGAGTTATTAGGATCTCAACACAATCCTTTTACATTTTAGAGCGGTTAAATGATTCAGATGGATCTTTAATATGTTTTTAATGTCTAAATTCAAATGTCTACTGAAAAAAATTATACAGATTTTAAGTAAAAGGAAAAAAGAAGAAAAAAGAAATTTATTAATATTTAAAAGAAATTGCTCTCCTTTAACATTGCCAGACTCATTATGGTCAGTTTAAAAAAAAAAGCTTTAAAATCGATGTAGCTGAACCAGAGATATTGTCTGCCATATATCCCAAACAGTGCAAGCTGACATTTGTCTCACACTGAAAGAATTTAATTTACTTATGAAAAGTGCAAGATACAGATGCCATTTAAATTGAACTTATTTCCTTTTTTGCTTGTCTTTTATCCCTCTTTCTCGCTCTTCCTCCAAGGCCTCTGGGTAGTGCTGAAGCAGATAGTGTCCTCCAAAAATGTGAGCATGTTCTGGAGGTTCTGGACCAGCATGATGAGGAGCTGTTCTCAGAGTGGACTGAGGGCGTAGAGGATATCTGTCAAACTCACCTGAAGGAACCACTGCTTACACTGGACACTGACACAGGCCTGTTCCAGGTCAACTTTAGTCCTGCAGTAAGCACTCAAATGATTCACCTAATCAAATATATCAAAAAGAATTGAAAGGTTTTATGTAATTATGTTAAGGATACAGGGTTTCGTCAGATGTGCTGTTGGTACACAAATCTGCTTAAAGTCATGCCAGTTGTTTCCTCCTTTCTCCTTCCCCAGCTGACTTCGGTGCTGAGGGAAGTGAAGTACCTTGGCATGTTGAAGAACGAAAACATTCCTAAAGCAGCTCTCCAACTCTACTCCCAAAGAGAGAGACTCTACATGGTGGGTAACTAAGCTGCTAGCTGTGTGTTTGACAGCTATGCGCATGTGCTATTGGGCTTTCAGTCTTTTTCCATTCACACCATTCTTGTGAATACAATTTCTCGCAAACATCTGAGGCAAATTTGATAACATCTGACACAAATGTCAGCTCTGACTGAATGATAAACAAATTTGGTGGTCAAATGTCCCTAACTTTGTATGGAAGCTGGATTTGATCTCATAAATCCAGCTGCCAGGGTTCAGGCTATAAGAAGAGTCTCTATGTAAATATGTATGTTTTGACAGTATGTTTCTTGCCTGTAGTGCAGGTTGTGGTAATTCAAGTTGGACCTGTGAAATAATAAAATCAGAGTCACAGTGTTAACTGTGTGTTGTTCTCTGTAGTACACACAGACACTGACCTTGGTGACCCAGTGGTACAACCAGCTCCACAGCACCATTCTGGCTGTAGAACTCGGACTGGTGAAAGATGAGATGGACAGAACGAGACGACAGCTGGATCCAGCACTGCAGGAGCTGACCTGGGCTCAGGATGAACTGTGGGACTATATTCAGAACACACGAGACCTGGTGAAGGTGCTGAACAGTTTCTTGTGCATGTTAAGGAAATCTTTTTACTTTTGTCAACAAAAAAAGGGGCAAGAGAATGTTAGTGAGTTTTTAAGTACTTTTGTATTTGCTATTTTGCAGGATATTCATACATTTCTGCTATATTTAAGGAAACAATTTTGCTCCATTTTGTACTGCAAAAGCAAAAGATAAATAAACATTCTGATTTATTTTACAGTTTTTACACCACGTCAAAAGCTGCTGTTTCATGCTGCCAATGCAGCATGAAACCTGGCATTCTTCTCATGTAGCCCAGGCCAGCTTTTCTCAATTATAGCAAACACTTCTGAAACAAAAAGCAACATGCAGCTGTCATCTGAAGAGGATTGTAATTACTGGTTGTAATAGTTTGTCTCTTTTGCTGTTGCCAGAGCATTTCTAGCCGTGTCCAGAAGAGTAAAGCTAATGTGGAGGCCATCCAGGCCCTTATGGGGAAATTCAGCCACCGTGCCTTCATCACCAGAAAGAGTCATAATTCTACTCTCCTTATCTTCTCTGATATTGAAGAGAGTGTTTCCAAACAACACACTCTCATCAGCGATACTGGGGAGCAAATACACAAACTGCTGCAGGTACATTTATTCATCTTATTCTTGATGCTGCAGAGGAGGAGATCATTTAAATATAGATTTATCTACTTTCTAAATATAACTTTTTCCTTTTGTTTTTCTTTTTTATTTCTCTCCAATGCATCACTTTTCCATTGCACTGCAGGAGAACCAGTCCCTGCTCGGTGTAACAGACCTGGACAGCAGTGATTGGCATGCGTACACAGACTACGTGGACCGCATGATCCTGGCAGGCTTCTCCAGTGCAGTACGCTGCTCCCTGCAGTACCTCATCGACAACACAGACGCAGCTCAGCGCCTTACACCACTGTTTGAGGTCCAGCTGGTACTCAACAGCAGTGAAATGACCTTTGACCCCCCGCTGGACTTCAGCCACAGTGGAAATTTCTATGCTTTTGTCGATAAGATGGTAGCCAACATCACCAACATGGCGTCTTTCATTCCAAGAGTGGCAAAGCATAAACAGTTGGATAATTATCAGGTGCTGTATGGGTTAAAATCTAGATTTATACAAAGTGTGGATTCATCCATGTATACAAAAATTTGTTTGCACAAGCCCTCACTTTTGTCATATGCTGTGCTGTTTGTCCTATAGTGTGACATAAATAAAATGGAGGACTTATCAGAGATGTGCCACATATTGCGCTCACGGACACGTGCAGCTATTGCTAAGGTAAGTGTTTTTTTTTTTTGGCCCACACATGGAGGTTAATTTCTGATGCTTACAATTATAAAGTTTGTGTTGATTTTCAGGTCAGAGAATATCAGGGATCGTTTGCCAGCTATCGCTACCTCTGGACTGATGACAGGTCAGATGTTTCATTGATTGATCAGTTGATTTCATTCTCATAACTATAAAAATGGCAAGTACTGTTGGAGAGGATTGAACAAGAATATTTGCTAATTAAAAGGAAGCAAAAACATTTTCCTCAACTTTCATAGGTCTGAATTTATGAGGCAGTTCCTGCTGTATGGTCATGTGCTAAGTACAGAGGAAGCTGAGCTGTACGCGGACTATGAATTGAAAAAGAACCCACCCACCCTGGAAAACTTCAAAGAACAGGTGTGCTTCATAGTTACAGTTTAAGCAGCCTTTAACCTTGATTTACTTGACAATATATTAGTATATACAAGATGCAGTCCAGAATATACAAGACTGTTCCTTCTTGTATTCGAGATAAAAAGAACTTTTTTGAATGTTTCTGATCACACCATGTGCTGTAAATGAAGCTGATCAGTGCGACCATCGTCTCTGATCTTTTCCTCTTAGTTCACTATCTGAGTCACTGTAACGTTCTTCATCCCAGATCAACCTGTTTGAGTCTCTTTATGTACGAGTGAGCAAGATGGAGGACAGGAGGGTTTTTTGTGGCTGGCTTCAGCTAGACATCAGGCCCTTCAAGCACTCACTGATGAATGTCATCAAGAGATGGAGCTGGATGTTCAAGGAGCACCTGCTCAACCATGTGAACCAGAGGTCAGACCCTCACCTGCACCAACAAAAACACACATTTACATAGTTGTTACTCTGAATGGATTTTAGCTTGAAAACAGATAAGAATTACCAATATACTTAAAAATTTAAAAGTAAATAATTGTGTATGTTAAAAAACACTGTAAGTTAAGTTGTAATAGAGATACTTTTACTTAATATGTCTTTTTTTTCCTGTGCCCCTCCAGTTCTTCTCACTCTTAAATTATCATCCTTTTTTTCCTCTCTTTCCCGCAGCGTTAGAGAATTATCCTCTTTTGTTCAGGACACGGCCTTCGGTCTTTCTAAGAAGGTGTCAGATGGCGACTATGCAGGCCTTGTGGACATAATGGGACACCTGATGGCCATAAGAGACAGACAGATCAGCAACGAGCAGCACTTCAAACCGCTTAAATCCACTGCTGAACTCCTCAAGACCTACGGACAGCAGCTGCCAGAGAGCGTCTACACACAGCTCGAAGTGTGTACCAATGCACAGATACACACAAGTCCAGATATAAATATTTATCATTACATTATTTTCTCCTCTTTATCGCAACAAAACACAGGAGCTGCCAGAGAAATGGAAGAGTCTGAGGAAAATTGCATTCACGGTTAAACATGAAGTGGCACCACTGCAGTCAAACGAAGTTTCAGTCATACGCAGGAAGTGTGTCCGTTTTGAGGTGAGGCTGTGTGTGAGCGGGGTCGAGTGTCAGTGTCACAACCCCTCACAAAGAGCTCAATATCTGACATATACACCATCTCACTTTCTGCCCTGCATTATATATGACCAGCACCAGCAGGCCCAGGGTGTGCAGTTATAGGTTGACGGATGAATGTAGATTTAAATAACCTTAATGTTTTTTTGTTTTTTTTTTTGCAATTTAGGTCAAGCAGCATGAGTTCAGAGAACAGTTTCGTACTGAATCGATCTTTCAGATCAGTGTGGACAAGCCATATAAACTAATTGATAAGGTGAGAAGCACTAGGTGACGAACTAAACTACATATTCAAAAACTCCTTTGCAAAGTCTTACCATGGAGTGTTTGAATGCCGCAGCTTTTCAAAATGTCTCCAGTCTAACCGAACAGTCGCAGTGATGGAGGCAGAAATGAAGAAGCTGCAGGACACAGCTGATCTCTTCGAGGTCAGTTTCCCAGACTACAAGCAACTGCGCCAGTGTCGCTCGGACATCATACTGGTCAAAGCAGTCTGGGACATGGTCATCTTTGTGAAGGTAAATTTTACAAAACACAAAACATTTAATGTTGGAATTAATATTGTGTTTCTATTCCTTAGCTCAATTAATAAACCATTAACACGAGGTAGACAGTTTCCCCACTGCAGGCACCTACAAGCTGTAAAATTCATTGTACATCTTCAGATAACCTTTTAGACTGAATGGTAAGATAGATTTTGTTAGAAAATCAGATGAAATGGTGTCTTTCTCCTCTCTGTTCCAGACCAGTATAGAGGATTGGACCAAGACTCCATGGAAAGAAATCAATGTTGAGCAGATGGACATGGAGCTCAGACGATTCGCCAAAGTATGCCAGGCTTTCATGGACAAACACTATAATCTTTCATTTTGGCTTGGGTTGAGAAGAAGAGAAACACATTTATCTCATAATTTATTACTATCTGTGTTGTATGTGACAGGAGATGAAGATGCTGGATAAGGAGGTACGGGTGTGGGATGTCTACGTGGGTCTGGAGTCGACTGTGAAGAACCTGTTGACCTCTCTGAGAGCCGTCAACGAGCTGCAGAACTCTGCTGTCAGAGAAAGACACTGGCAGCAGCTTATGAACACCACCAGGGTACAAGGCCGTCCCTGCTGCTACTTCACAGTATCTCATACCATCTGATTCAGTAATGTTTCATCGATGACCACGCTCTGCCCTATATACTCACAACTCTATTAAATTCAGTGCACTTCTCCTTTAATCTCATCTTGTTGTACTCTCCCTTCATTCAGCTGTCCTGCCAACTCATGACCAGGCCTGTAATGACTAGCACAGTTCAGTGAACCCAATTATCCTGATCTGAAATCTGATCACGCTCACGCCTGTCATGTATTCCTTTTGGTCCTCAGGTCAGGTTTGTAATGGGGGAAGGCACCACCCTTGGGGACCTTTTGGAATTACAGCTTCACCGTGTGGAGGATGAGGTCAAAAACATAGTGGACAAGGCTGTGAAAGAAATGGCCATAGAGAAAGTAAGAGTCATAGAGACCAGCCAGTAATAGTATATTGACCTGTTTATCAGTGTAGTGGCAGTAAGAGTATTGATTAAATATAATAGAAACCATATCTTTTTGTGTTTGTCATGAAATGTGCAAATAATCCTGAGTCTACATACATTTACTCTCTTAAATTGACTATTAACAATAACTTTTACCATACTGTCAAAAATAAGCAATAAATGACTATGAAGCATACTCACAAAGGATAAGATGATGAAATCCTAAATAATGATGAAGTACCGATGCATAACATACCTAGTAACAGTCTTATAAGTTTTATTTATTCTGCTGCACAATTTTTATGTTTTTTTTCTCATCTACAAATAATAATTTCCATTGTTTAGGTTTTGGCTGAGATAACCCAGACATGGAGCGTTATGTCATTGTCATATGAGAGTAATAGCAGCACAGGAACCCCTCTGCTCAAAGCAGATGAAAATCTGATTGAAACACTGGAGGACAACCAGGTAAGCGTGATAACTGTGCTTAGTCTCACAAACGTGTGATATCTGGTTTAAGTAGTTTAATCTGTAAAATGTTAAATCCTGTTTCAAAAAAAGGACATTAGACTTAGAATTAGAGTGAATATTTTCATTTTGCAGTATGGCTTTATACCTCCAGTCTTACTTCCTGATATTATGAAGGTTACTGACCAGAATAAATATGCACAGGAGCATAATAAAAAGATGTTAATAGCAAGATATTTCTAAACATGATTTAGAGATATAAAAATCTTTTTATTCCTCTTCAGGTGCAGCTGCAGAACATTCTGATGAGTAAATACGTTGAGTATTTCCAGGCGGAGGTGAGTGGATGGCAGAAGAAGCTAATGGTGGCTGACCTGGTCATTTCCACCTGGATGTCCATCCAGAGGACCTGGGCTCACCTCAACAGCATCTTCACCAACAGCCACGACATCCGCTGCCAGCTGGCTAATGATGCAGAGCGCTTCCAGGGAATTCACACTGACCTCCAGGTGAAACATAAGAGCACCTGCCTGCATGGATCCATCCCAGTGTAAATATACTGGGAATCCTTTTTTTCTCTCTCTGATCTACTCCTCCTTTCTTACCCAGAGCTTAATGACCAAGGTGGTGCAGAACAGCAATGTGGTAGAGGTGACCAACCAGCCTGGCTTTCTGGAGAACCTGGAGACCTTACAGCAGAGGCTCTCTGTCTGTGAAAAGGCCCTAGCCGAGTACCTGGAGACCAAGAGACTCACATTTCCCAGATTTTATTTTGTCTCTGCTTCAGATCTGCTGGAGATTGTGTCCAAGGGAACACAGCCCAAACAGGTCACAGATTACAGCTTAATTATGTTTTGCAGAAGGGAACATATAGAGAAACAGTTGGCACACTGTAGTAATCACTTCAACACATTCTTCTTACTGCATCTCAGTTTTAGGGAGCAGAGAATGTTAATAAAGATAAGAATAAAAAACCAAGTTGAAATTTGATATTGATTTCTTCTTTTTTTTCCTTTTCTAAAATTCCAGTCAGTATGTTACTGTCTGTAAGCAACATAACCTTTAGAATATAAATTAAACCATAATCTGTGTGTGTGTCTTTCAGGTGACCAGACACTTACTGAAGCTGTTTGACAACATAGCAGATCTTCGCTTCAAGGACTCAAACAAAGTTGGAAGAGAGGATAAGGATGGGGAGGCGGTTGCTATAGGGATGTACAGCCGAGAGGGAGAATATGTTCCATTCTCTGAGCCGTGTGTCTGTGAAGGACAGGTATTAAAAAACTCAAATTAAATTTCTGTGCATTCAAACAGAAGTAGAGTTTCACACAGTTACTGCTGAATTTATGAATCACATCACTGGTAAAGCTACAAAAACTGAACAAAAGTAAAATTTACATTATAAAAACTAGAAAAAATAAATAAACATAAAATGTATACACATGCACTAACATATTCATAGCTGTACCAGGACATTTATGAATGCTGCTGTTGTGGGAAATAAATATTTTCACCCCATAATAATGATCAATTCTCTTTTAAAAAAGTCCTGAGAAGAGTTAGTAAAGGATTCACTCATGCAGACAGGGCCAGCCTTGGAGCAGGTAAAATATTGGAGTCTTCTATTGACTCTGAGAGACTGTTAACAGATGAGCTGCGACCTGATCACACTAAACCCCCAGCAGCTTGTTGGTGCTGGAGACAGTGTTTAGCTGCAGCACCTACGCATCTGCTTTTTTGCAAGGATAGCTCGAGTCTGTCATTCTCTCAACACCTTTAAAGACTCACATTTAACAACAATATAACATTTCATTTATGTCGAAAAGATTGTTTAACAAAACCTGTGTCTGCTCTTGTATTTTCACTCTGTTGGTTGTAGTTGAGCATTGAAACATAAAGCTTTTCATTCTTTCTCCAAATCTGCCGCTTAAGCACCCAACACTGCAGAAAAGTTAGTCACACATGATAACTATTCTTGTCAACAACAGCCACCCACAGCGCCCCCAGCTGCATGTCTCCTGTAGATGCAAGTGTCATGACTGTCATGCTTTTTAGAATTCAGTTTTTATTTTTTACCCTTTAACATTTATTGTCTTGCTTTAGGCAGAGTGTTGGTTGAGTGCCTTAGAGAGCACCATGCGCTGTACAGTCCGTAAGGAGATCCAGGAGGCTGTTGCTGCTTATGAGGATAAACCACGTGACCAGTGGTTGTTTGACTACCCTGCACAGGTCTCATAACAGTCTGATCATGTACAGTACATAGTATTACCAGTTTGACTTGATAAAACACTGAAATAACCTGCTGTCTGCCTCTGATTTCTTTCCATTCGCAGGTGGGGTTGACTGGTAGCCAGGTGTGGTGGGCCACAGATGTGGGCATTGCCTTTGAGAGGGTGGAGGAAGGATTTGAGACGGCTCTGAAAGACTACAACAGGAAACAGGTACAGCTATAAATCCAGAGGACGATATTGTTGGTTGACATGGTTGTTTTGTGCAGTGATGTCTGCTGTATTTGGATCTTCTAGATCACACAGCTGAACTCACTGATCCACATGCTGCTCGGAGATTTAACCCCTGGAGACAGACAGAAAATTATGACCATCTGCACTATCGATGTCCATGCTCGAGATGTGGTTGCCAGTCTCATAAGTCAGAAGGTAAGTGAGACAAGTAAGAGGTTGAAAGAGGTAGTAGTCCAGTAAGAAGACCTTCATGTTGGTGTAACTGTATTTGTCCCTAAGGTGACAACAGGTCAGGCCTTTGCATGGCTGTCCCAGTTACGCCATCGCTGGGATGACGAAACCAGACACTGTTATGTCAACATCTGTGACGCCCAGTTCCAGTTCAGCTATGAATACCTGGGGAACACTAACAGACTGGTCATCACTCCACTAACAGACAGGTACACATACATTCAGCTCACCAGAACACATGATGATGTGAAAGAGAGACATGACCTGGGACCCACCGACAGGGTCAAGCCAGACTCAAGTGATAGACTTCCTCATTAGCCACAACTAAGGTGCCCACTTAACATCAGAGTACTGCAGTCGAGCTGTGTATGAGCTTCAGTACAAAAAGATGTATGCGTTAGTCCAAAGATGCAAAACAAGTGTGTTTTATTTATCTTCAATGATCAAATAAAGTCAAGACACAAAAACACTGAGGCCTCATACCCACAGTGTACATCATAATCAAGTATATGTAAAGACATTACACTATTTTTTTTTTTTTAAATAGCAAATATTTTAACATAGTCTGACCCATTTTATCCAAATTGTAGTCATTACTTTGGTTACTAGTGTTTTCTTAATGGTTTTATATCTCAACCCCTCCTCTGTTAGGTGTTACATAACCTTGACCCAGTCCCTCCATCTGACAATGAGTGGAGCCCCTTCAGGCCCAGCTGGCACCGGTAAGACAGAGACTACCAAAGACCTCGGTCGCTCCCTGGGCATCATGGTATATGTGTTCAACTGCTCAGAACAGATGGACTACAAGGTAACACAGACTGCACAGATGTTCTCTGTTTATGTCCATTAATATCATATCCACAACATTCATATTGTCATTTAAATTCATTCTGTCTGCGTCACATTTCTTCAGTCCATAGGCAACATTTATAAGGGTCTGGCTCAGACAGGTGTTTGGGGATGCTTTGATGAGTTCAACAGGATCTTAGTGGAAGTGCTGTCTGTTGTAGCTGTGCAGGTCAAGACTATACAGGATGCTGTACGCAACAAGAAACAGAGGTAGATGTGTAACTGATGCAATGCATTATTAGCCATCCAAATATTTTAATCATAAATCCGTCTGCTAATCCAGTCTGAGATTTCTCCGAGGACCTAATTAGTAATCTAGTCTTGGCATGGTGTGTTTGTAGGTTTCATTTCCTTGGAGAGGAGATTGAGCTGAAGCCAACTGTTGGGATCTTCATCACTCTAAACCCAGGATATGCTGGCAGGGCTGAGCTCCCAGAGAACCTCAAGGCTCTATTCAGGTCTGGTATAAACAGAGAAAAGGAGAAGATTTTGAGTGCAAGTGTTAACAAATGTCAACACAAACTAAGTGCCAGCTGGTTTGCTAACTGTTCAGGCCCTGTGCCATGGTGATCCCAGACTTTGAGCTCATCTGTGAGATCATGTTGGTGGCAGAAGGCTTCATAGATGCTCGCCTGCTGGCACGCAAATTCATCAGCCTCTACACTCTTTGTAAAGAGCTGCTGTCCAAACAGGTACATAATCCTCTTTCTACTCGATAAACAGGGCACTTCATATACCATTACTATTTACTATTCCTTCTGAATATGAATGTTAAAGAAATGGAAAACATGTTACTTTATGCTTAAACAGTTATAGAAAACCATATACATACTTAGCAATGCAGCACCCACAGTTCCTAGACTGAGTTGATCTTTGGGTCTCAGTTTTAACAGCAGAGCAATGAATTGTGCAAATAATGAAACTACATTTAAATAAAGTTTTCTCATCCATCAGTGGCTGGTCTTGAGACTGACTTACACACCCATCTTTCCCATTTTCCCCAACTCTTCAGCACATGCATGGACAAAAAACAGGAGCTCCTAAATGTTCTGTGATCTTTTTAGCATGGATCGTTTTTTTCTTTGCTGTTGGAATTATTTAAATACAATATTTAAATAATATAATATTCTTTAAATATTGATAAACAAAAACATGCTTATAAAAAATGTGAAATTCCTCTTATCTGTTAGGATCATTATGATTGGGGTTTGAGGGCTATCAAGTCGGTCCTGGTTGTGGCTGGATCTCTGAAGAGAGAAGACCGAAGCAGACCTGTGGAACAGGTACGAGTCAGTCTGTCATCACTGATGGATGCTGTGTTTAGATTTACAACAAAGCATCTCACATCTAGTAGAAATGAAAATTTATTTGCTGTCTGGTGACTTAAAGGTCAGAAAAACTTGAGTTTGTACTTGTAGCTGCCTTTGACTTGCAACATCCAAACTGTAATTTCCTGTCTAGGTGCTGATGCGGGCACTGAGGGACTTTAACCTGCCTAAGATAGTGACGAGCGATGTGCCGATTTTCCTCGGGCTGATCAGTGACCTGTTTCCTCAGCTGGAAGTGCCAAGAAAAAGAGACCCTGAGCTGGAAAATGCTGTTCGGCAATCAGTCAGTGAACTGCGACTGCAGCCTGAGGAGAACTTTATACTCAAGGTGACTTATTTCAGAATCATGTTGATATGGAAGTTTTCTTCTTCTCTGTGAAAACTTAACATGCCTCTATTTTAGTTGTAGTGCCAATGATTTGTATCATCTTTTT
>JAPZDY010000004.1:9024928-9060841 GCA_029783645.1 Ctenochaetus hawaiiensis | reverse complement strand
ACTTTCTACAGAGTTTCAGTGGACAGTTATTGTCAAATCTGTCATTGCAGAGGCATTTCTCAGTGTTTGCAGTACATTTCCCCAGTGCTGATGCTTTAGCTACCATCTTCTCCAGCATCCTGTCAGCTCACTTCCTACAGGGAGGATTCAGCTACGGGGTCTCCCGCTCAGTGGGAACTCTGATACAGGTAAACACACAATGTCACTGCATTTTTTCTACAAAATGACCTGATTTGAGTCTATGTTGCAATTTGTGCGAGTGCAAATACTGGTCTTCGAACTCATTCACCACCCGATTAATAATGTTGCCCATCTGTTCCATTGGTCTCTTAACCTGTTCATCTGTTTTCCTGCTTTTCCCAGGCAGCTATTTGTCTGCATCAAAAAATCAGTCAGAACTTCCTGCCAACTGCGATACGCTTCCACTACATCTTTAACCTGCGAGACCTCTCTAATATTTTCCAGGTAACACACACAAAGTCATTCAGATAAAGAGTACAAAAATACATAATGTTTGATGATTTCAGTCTCCTAGGTAAGACACTTAATCATTAAATGAGATTCACAGTTAACAAACTTATGGCTCCATTATCAATAGTTTTCAGGGTAATGATTAGAAGTTGCTGAACACTAATTATCCATCTCAGCTCTTCAAGCCTCATACATGTGTCTCTCCCTCTGTGTTTTGTTGTATAGGGTATCCTGTTTGCCTTGCCTGAGAGTATCCGTTACCCCATGGACCTGGTCCACCTGTGGCTGCATGAGAGCTCCAGGGTGTACTCCGACAAACTGATGGAGGAAAAAGATGTGGAACTCTTCAACAAAATCCTGCTGGACACTGGCAAGAGGTATTTTGAGGTGAGAAATGAGGAACTTACAGAAGCGTCTTCATTTTAAAATGTTTAAAAATATAAAATATAAGGAGACTGGTGTCTTTTTATTAATCAGCCCAGCAATCCCTTTCGGTAGAGTGTAAAAAACACAGATGATGTAAGCCTTGTCATAGAATACTATATGTCTTACTGATTAACTGGAAGTAATTGGTTTCTTTCTAGCCATTGAAGACCAGTTAAACTGTAGTGTGTTTTTCATATCTCTATTTCTGCCTATTTGCTTCAGGGAATAGATGAGTCCATCTTTATCCACCAGCCTTTGGTTTACTGTCACTTTGCTCAGGGAGTGGGAGAGCCTCGCTATCACCAGGTTTGACATATATACTCACACTTACACACACACACCAGCTCATCAGACTCAGAGCTGTTCCTGCCTGGAGTCAATGCTGTGCCTCTCAAGCATCCATTTATTCTTTTATTAGCTGAGGTAATAAATTAAATGAAATTATAATTTTTGACTTGAATCAAATTAACATGTGAATTATCTGTAGCTCACATATTTGTACAGCTCATAGCATAATTTCTGTTGCCTAATCAAATGTGTCAAAAATAAATGAGGATAAATGCACTGTCATTGGCAATTCACAGTAATTACCTGTCTTTTTTAATGTGGGTTTGAACTGAGAGTTAATTGACCCGAGTCTTTATGAGAACCTAAATTTATTATGCATCTTACAGTTAGCTCACAGTCACTTAAACACTGCTGCCCTCACTCAAGAGTTTGTTCATTTGCTCGTCTTGTCAGGCTTCAGACTGGGAGAAACTCCAAAAGACACTGGCTGATGCTCTGGAGCATTATAATGAGCTGCATGCTGTCATGGACCTGGTACTGTTTGAGGAAGCTATCCAGCATGTGTAAGGCACACGCACATACACACACGCCTGCAAATTGAAGTCAAACATATACCATCTGCTATCATGCACAAGGAGAGATATGCGCAAATGAGCATATTGTGTAAACCAGACCATAAACACACTTCATGTAATGTAATTAATTCTGGTGTTTGTGTTCAGGTGTCGCATCAGTCGTATCCTGGAGGCCCCCTATGGTAACGCCCTGCTGGTGGGGGTCGGGGGCAGTGGGAAACAGAGTCTGTGTCGGCTGGCTGCCTTTCTCAGCATGCTGGAAGTTTTCCAGATCACTCTACGTAAAGGCTACGGCATCAATGACCTCAAGGTAAACATGCAACAATGTATACATGCACAAAAGAAGCAAAATGTCTTTCAACAGCTTCCTGCCAGGTGAGCCTGCAGCGAGCCATGTTTATCTATTTCTATGTCCTTTTTCTGCAACCCATCATCTGCAGAGTGATATAGCAGCATTGTATATAAAGGTGGGGGTGAAGAATATCGGGACGGTGTTCCTCCACACAGATGCCCAGATTCCTGATGAACGCTTCCTGGTGCTGATCAATGACATGCTGGCCTCAGGTTTGTATACACTGACCGAGGACGTGCGCCTGTTCTTTTGAAGAGCAAAGAGATCCTGCTTTTGTAAAGCTAATGAAAGCACTCTTTTTTTATAAAATACCCAAAAAAACCTTTTCATGCATGAATTAATCATATCAAAGACTGTCAGAGTTCAGAGTTGGCCAAAATTCATTTTATTGATCATACTGTTATTGATGAGGCTGTGTATACATAATGATGATGAAATCCCCAAATTTTCAATGGCTGGGGGAAGAACTTTATTCAAAGGACATAAAAATCAGATTTTTTACAAATCAAACCAAAAAATGTCTGTTGTGTGAACTTATGAGTTTAGGCAGCCAACATACATTACACTAGCTTTTGATAATCAATAGATCTGAGTCAAATTGGCTTCAGTAACCCAAAAGGAGAAGTGAGCATATTACACAAGTGTAATTTGTGTTATTTAGGGGATATTCCAGACCTTTTCAGTGATGAAGAAGTGGATATGATCGTCACGTCTATCCGGATGGAGCTGAGAGGATTAGGACTCATAGATACCAGAGACAACTGCTGGAGCTTCTTCATTGAGAGGATACGAAGACAGCTCAAGGTCTGAAACATTACATATGTAAAATGAAGCCAGAGTACAGGAGTTTGACATCAAACCTGCTGTGAAATATCGTCGAACACTCTCTTTTTCCTCCAGGTGGTCTTGTGTTTCTCCCCAGTGGGATTCACATTGCGAACACGTGCACGGAAGTTTCCAGCTCTGGTGAATTGTACGGCCATTAACTGGTTTCACCCCTGGCCTCAGCTCGCCCTGCAGTCTGTCAGCTCCAGTTTTATAGAGAAGATACCTGGATTAGAGGTGACAGCACGTCCACCAAGCATTTATATTTACTGTCATTTTCATATTGACTGCTTCCTCTGCTCTTCAGCAGTTTAAAAATAGAAATTTGTACCTTAAATGATGAAAAAGTAAGGTGGAAAAGAAGTAAGTACACCATTCATATTCACAGATATGACAAACTTAACAAATTAAGAAAAATAATGCCTGCCCATATAATAATTTCCTAAATTTTCAATCCTGTTTATCCCACACAGCCAAATGTGCGGGCATCTATCAGTGAGTTCATCTCTTACGCGCACACCAGTGTCAATGAGGTGAGTTACTGCAAAGCACCATGGGTGATAGCCATTCCTGAACCTTCTCTAATACCATTTCTTTGGTTTCTTGATTAATGACACTGTGCAGGTGAGTGTCAAGTACCAGCAGAATGAGAAGCACTTTAACTACACCACCCCAAAGAGTTTCCTGGAGTTCATGAAACTGTATGGCAACCTGCTGGGGAAAAAACGCGTGGAGCTGACTCAGAAGATGGAACGGTTAGAGAACGGCCTGCAGAAACTGCAGACAACAGCATCACAGGTCAGACAATATTCACCAAATGCAGACAGGTTAAATTTATCCACTTTGTCCATCTTCATACTTTATTCTCTTTTTCTCTCTTTTGTCAATTTTTAATGTTTTTATATGCTGATCTCTCTCTGGCTGTCTTGCTCAGGTTGAAGACCTGAAAGCCAAGCTAGCCGTGCAGGAGGTGGAGCTGTGGCAGAGGAACACAGATATAGAAGCTCTCATTGCTAAAATAGGACAACAGACAGACAAGCTGAACCAAGAAAGAGCTGTGGCAGATGCAGAGGAGCAAAAGGCAAGACTAGACTTTGTTTAGCAACTATAAAACTGATGTGAAGTCATGGATCATGGAGTGTCATTTCATGCCACTTCTTCAGTTCATAGTTGGTATATATGATGGAAGACATCACACACCCTGTTTTCTTTGTTTCTTCAGGTGGCAGCAATCCAAGCTGAAGTGACAAAACAGCAGCAGGAGACTGAAGAGGACCTGGCCAAGGCTGAACCTGCCCTACAGGCAGCCGATGCAGCCCTCAACACACTCAACAGGGTAAATCACTTGTGTACACATAAATAGATCTTAACCTTGTCACCACAATTGATTTATTTTATTAGTTTTATTTGATTTCATTCAGTTTGTTTTATGCGTGACAATCTCCAGAGAGGTAAACACACAAAGAGCCTTGCAATGTTGGCTTCATCCCAGCCCCTCGAATAAAATTTTAATCTGTCTGTGTGTGTGTGTTTACATGTATGCAAATCCAGTTGAACCTGACAGAGCTGAGGACGTTCCCCAACCCTCCAGCTATTGTCACCAACGTCTCAGCAGCTGTTCTGGTGCTGCTGTCTCCCCAAGGCCGAATCCCTAAAGATCGCAGCTGGAAGGCTTCCAAGATGGTTATGAGCAAGGTGATATTTTACAGGGATGTCTCATGGTGTTTCGGAAGTTATTGGCTGGCTTGCAAACAGCTAAAAAAAATCCATCACCAATAACAAATTCCCCAAACTGCTCAAATAACATTGTGTGACATTTAAAATGACTTACTGTTGTTTTATTTCTTTTCCCTTATCTGAGCTATTCATATTTATGGAGCATCTGTTTTCATATTTCTTATAACGATCTATTGACTTCTGTTGTTTTATCAGTTATGAATCTGCTTTGCTATCCTTGATAGCTCTATTTTTCTAGTATTTTATCTATTTTTTATTAAGTCCGTGTAAAACTGAATGTTTGATTACCTCCATATTTTATCTTCTGTGTGCTGCTGCTGTCTCGGCCTCTTGTAAAATAGATTCTTAATCTCAGCAAGTCACTTTTTCCTGGTTAAGTTATAAATAAAACTGAAACAGAACATTTTAGCAAACACTGTAGAACTTTAGAAAATTATCAGTAAGGTCTGTGTCTCTGTTTTTTACTTCTTTTTACATTTAGAATTCTAAAAGCATGCAAAAGTATTGTATACAGAAAAACAGAGACTGTATCCTGACATGACTGTATTTCATCCCCACACACAAATGCACATCCAGGTGGACGACTTCCTGCAGGCTCTGGTGAACTTTGACAAAGAGCACATCCCAGAAGCCACTGTGAGGTGTGTGAGAGACGAGCACCTCAGTGACCCGGAGTTTAACCCCGAGTTCGTTCGACAGAAATCCTCTGCTGCTGCGGGGCTCTGTGCCTGGGTGATCAACATCATACGCTTCCACGAGGTACGCAGATGTTCACCAGCTGTCATACATACTCAGTGTCCCTTAGGCCAGTGTGGGATGTTTTTATTGTACAGCACTGTGTTCTTGTTATTTGATAGGTGCTTTTTCTGTTTCCCCAACCATCTTGCTGCCCTGGATAGATCTTTGTGAGTACAAATCTGCTTTTTTGTGTCCATGTTATTGATTTACAGATCTGAAGTGTGTAGACTTAAGTCTGTTTTATGTGAACTAATGTGAACTGATGTGAATGTCATTCATGATAGAAAATGTTAATGCAGGTAATGGATGTGTCTTTATGTCTGAAAGAATTACAGTTTTTTCTTACTTATTTAGCTACACATACACTTCTTATTTTAAGATATTGTATTTCACAACAGACGCGTCATAAGATTTGGTACATTTGTGTTCAGACAGCTGTGTGTTTGTTTTGACGGCAGGTTTTCTGTGAGGTAGAGATGAAGCGGATGTGTTTGTCTCAGGCTAATGCTGATCTAGGTGAAGCTGCTGAGAAACTGGAGGCCATCAGGAAGAAACTTTCTGTAAATCTCTTTTGATTGTCATTCTTTTGTTTTTCTTTGTATCTGTTCTTTTTTTTTGTTTATTACAAGCATTAAATACTCACCGTCAAAACACACAATCATAGTTAAGCTAATAATAGCTGGTTAAAAAAAACAACATGTAGAAAATTTACTGCATGATGATTGTTGTGATGGTATGAAGGAAATCTGTAATCTACAATTTTTGTAATTGCCTTTCAAGTAACAATTTAGATGTAATCAAAAGACTTTAAGATTTTAGGGATATTTGATTTGGTTACCTTAAAAGAGCAACAAAAATTGTTTGTATTGAACCATCATAAAGCTGCACAAACACAGTTGTTAAGGTTGATCAACAACCACAGACCATCATATTTTTGGCTGTTTGTCTCTCAGGAGTTGGACAGCAGCCTGGAAACTCTGACAACAGCCTTTGAGAAAGCCACAGCAGAGAAACTTCGCTTTCAGGATGAGGTCAACAGCACCAACAAGACGATTGAGCTGGCCAATCGGCTGGTCAAAGGGCTGGAGGTAAATCAACCAGCGGAAGATTTCCAGAGTGAAACTGACATTTTCTACTGTTGCTATATGTTGTGTACTGTGCATTATGTCAGCTATTTTGCAAGTTACCCACCGTATATCAGTACTTTTGGAAAAATACCCACTATTGTATGTGTACTGTGTGTTTCAGAGTGAGAATGTGCGCTGGGCTCACTCAGTGGCTCAGTACCATGAACAGGAGGAAACTCTCTGCGGGGACGTCCTCCTCACAGCAGCCTTCATCTCCTATGCCGGCTCCTTTTCAAAGAAATACAGGAGAGAGCTGCTGGAAAACCTATGGATGCCCTTTCTGCGCAACCAGAAGGTATTTATAATAATGTGACCTTCAAAATTATAAGGCTGTCTTTGTATTAGACGTGAAAAATCAGTCACTTCTTCCTTTTTTTTCCGTCTATCATTCCTGCAGCTGTTTGTCGTTACAACAGTAGATTAGGATTTCCATGATATCTTCTCTTATTTCGCTCATTTCCCTGTATCATCTCTCCATCAGATACCCATCCCCATGACAGAGGGCTTAGATCCTGTGCTGATGCTGACTGATGATGCCATGGTGGCCCAGTGGAACAATGAAGGTTTACCAGGAGACAAAATGTCAACTCAGAACGCAACCATCCTCACTAACTGTGAGCTGTGGCATCGAATATACTAAATCATATCACCATTATGATGATAGTAGGCAGTATAAGCTGTGCAGTGCCAGATTCACTCAGTATTAAGGTCAAATCTCAGTGTGTGTGGTCTGTGTGTGATGCCTCAGGTGAGCGCTGGCCTCTCCTCATCGACCCTCAGCTGCAAGGCATCAAGTGGCTTAAGAGTCGCTTTGGCAGCAGCCTTAAGGTTGTCAGTCTCGGGCAGAGAGGGTAAGCATTTAACATCATAAGCAGAGATAAAAGCTCACAATATGAAGCCGCTCTGGATGTGAAATGCTGTGATGTATATTTGATGCATTCTGTTAAAACATCCTGCATTCTGGCACCACCGACTGTTGTCTTCTAATCTTCTGCTTACTGTCTATGAGAGAACATTATATGTGCAGGTGTAGTTTTTCAAATTGAATTATGAAATGTTGTTCCAGCTATGTAGATGTGATAGAGCAGGCTGTAGTGGCAGGGGAGACTGTCCTCATAGAGAACCTCGAGGAGACCATCGACCCTGTTATTGACCCCCTGCTTGGACGACACACCATCAAGAAGGGCAGGTAACATAAGTGACATACACGAGGATGTGTGCTGCCACACATATTGGCCATCTCTCCTCTTCACTTTCTGCCTCTCTCTCTCTCTCTCTCTCTCTCTCTCTCTCTCGTGTTCTTTGCCTGCTCTCTTAAAGTTGTATTAAGGTCGGAGACAAGGAGTGTTTCTTCCACCCGGGCTTCAGACTCATCCTCCACACCAAGTTAGCCAATCCTCACTACAAGCCCGAGATTCAAGCCCAGACCACCCTCATCAATTTTACTGTGACCAGAGATGGTCTGGAGGACCAGCTCCTGGCCCAGGTGGTGAATCAGGAGAGACCAGACCTCGAACATCTCAAGGTGGGATAAATAAGTTACTACTGTTGTTTGATCTTCTCTTTCTTCTTTAGTTGCACTTGTAAACACTGCCACTGATCTGTTTGTTCCTGTTGCAGTTTTTTGTAATCGGGTTATTTTTTATTGCAATATCTCATTAAATCCAACAGTGCTAATAATGTACTTCCTATTTATGTAATCTCTGTGCAGAGTGAACTGACCAAACAGCAGAACATGTTTAAGATTGAGCTGAAGCTTCTGGAGGACGAGCTGCTGACCAGGCTGTCTGCTGCAGAGAGTAATTTCCTGGGTGATAATGTGTTGGTGGAAAAGCTTGAGACCACCAAGCACACTGCTGCTGAGATTGAGATGAAGGTAAAGACACAAATGCGTTTACTTGGTTGCTGTTGTGAGTTCACTTATTTTGCATCTTTCATGCTCCCAACGAATTCCCTCCATATTTCTTCAATTGTTTAATCTTAACTCACTCTTTGTCTTCCTTTTCCCGTCATCTCTCTCCCTTCCTTCTTCCTTCTCAGGTCCTGGAAGCTAAAGTTAATGAGGTGAAGATAAACGAAGCCAGAGAACACTATCGTCCTGTCGCTGTCAGAGCGTCTCTGCTCTACTTCATCATGAATGATCTCAACAAGATCAACCCCATGTACCAGTTCAGCCTCAAGGTAAATAAGGACCAGAATAGCAGCACAAGAAGGTGATGAATTGAATTGTAAAAAAGCAGAAACACACACTGACTCTGTCATGCAACTTGTGGTGAAGTTACTCCTCCAGTTAACTTGTTGCAAAACTTCACAAAGGTCATGTGAGGAAAAATATATTTAATATGAAACCTTTGATAGGACAATAATTCAATCATTTCTACTAACTACATAAAAAACTGAAAGTTCCTCCAGACCTCATCCTGTCTCTTGATCACAGGCCTTTAACGTGGTGTTCCACAAGGCAGTGGCGATGGCAGAGGCCTCTGAGGATGTGAAGAGCAGAGTAAACACTCTCATAGACTGTGTTACCTACTCCACCTTCAACTACATCAGCAGGGGACTGTTTGAAAGAGACAAGCTCACCTTCACTGCACAGCTAGCCTTCCAGGTGTGTGTGTGTGTGTGTGTGTGTGTGTGTCTGTCTGTCTGAGTCAGTGTCGAAAAAGCAAGTGTGTTTTGTCCTTGACTGTGTTCTCCCTCTCATAGCTGCTCCTGATGAGTAAGGAGATAAATGTGCGAGAGCTGGACTTCCTGCTACGTTTTAACATCGACCACAGCTACGTCAGCCCCCTCGACTTTCTTTCCAACTCAGCATGGAGCGCCATCAAGGTGCACACACACACACCCACACACACACACCCACACACACATCCACACAGGGGTTTTTTTCTTCTCCTTTTTTTTTTTTTTTTTAGTAATCAACACCCGCTGTCCTTTGCCTTTGCCCAGGTGATGAGTTTCACTGATGAGTTTCGTGGTCTGGATCGGGACATTGAAGGTTCTCCTAAGCGCTGGAAAAAGATGGTGGAGTCAGAGTGTCCAGAGAAAGAGAAATTTCCTCAGGAGTGGAAAGGAAAAAGCTCCCTGCAGAAACTCATCATGATGAGAGCCTTGAGACCTGACCGCATGACCTATGCTGTCAGGTGAGGAGGACTTTTTCCTTTTTCTTTATTTATATATCACTTTTCTTATTTCTCTCATAATTCATCTTCATTTTGTTATTCCTCTTGGATCTAATACTTCTCTCACCTTTTTGCAAACCCGGACAAATTCTACTCCTCCTGTTGCCACACTGTAGGAACTTTGTGGAGGAGAAGCTCGGGGTGAAGTATACAGAGGGCCGAAAGACTGAATTCGCCAAGTCCTTCAAAGAAAGTGGACCGGCATCACCTGTGTTCTTCATCCTCTCCCCTGGAGTGGACCCGCTTAAAGATGTCGAATCACTGGGTACTGTGAACACAGAGGGATGTAAACAAATACAGATTGCATGCATTTACACAAATATATATTCATTTACTCTTACTGTTTTTAGTGTCAATAGAACGATCACATTCCATAAAAATACAAAGAAAAGCACTCAAAGATATAAGAAGACAGACCTGACAGAACTTGTTGAAAATTATGTCATTTATTGAACTATTATATGAAGATTTCTCTCAGGGGGAGTTTTAGTCAATAGTCAACACCAATATAGATAGAAAGACTTCAAATTGAATTCTGTGTTTCCAGGAAGGAAGCTGGGTTTCACTATCGACCTTGGCAAGCTCCACAATGTGTCCTTGGGTCAGGGCCAGGAAGCAGTTGCTGAGGTTGCCATGGAAAAAGCTGCCAAGGAGGGTCATTGGGTTATACTGCAGGTCTGCCAGGAAGAGAGATGGGATAAACCGAATTAATGTTTAATCACAGGACAGAAATGTGACAATAATTTAAATATTGCAAATATATTTTTAAAAAAAGGACTAAAACTTGAAACACTTTATTTAATATACCAGATTTAGACTGTTTTTTTTATCATTCACCTCCCTGTAGAACATCCACCTTGTTGGTCGCTGGCTGGGTTCACTTGAAAAGCTCCTGGAGCGCTGCTGTGAAGGCAGTCATCCAGACTACAGGGTCTTTATGAGCGCTGAGCCGGCACCAATGCCCCAAGAACACATTATCCCTCAGGTAGAGAGGCAGCGTTCATGCAGGAAGATTAACTAAATGCATGAGGCTAATACCTGTGGTGCATGCAGACTTCCACTTTTTGATTCATACAGTTCTTCATTTTGTTAAATTGTGGCATTAAATATAGATGTCAGTGGATTGATCTTATATGCTCTCCTCAGGGCATAATGGAAAACGCTATCAAGATTACCAATGAGCCCCCCACAGGCATGCTCGCCAATTTGCATGCTGCTCTGGATAACTTTGACCAGGTGAGTGTCTGCTCTCTGCTCTGTGCAAGCTCCGTTAATTTCTTTATTCATCATTCGCTGCTCTCTTTTTTTAGGACATCCTGGACCAGTGCAGCCGTGAGCAGGAGTTTAAGACCATCCTCTTCTCCCTGTGTTACTTCCATGCCTGTGTGGCAGAGAGAAGGAAGTTTGGACCTCAGGGTTGGAACAGGAAGTACCCCTTCAACACGGGAGACCTGACAATATCAGTTAACGTCCTCTACAACTACCTGGAGGCTAATGCACAGGTGCAAGCTGCTGTTTGTGTCATGAGTGGATGAGATGATGCATATCGACATAATGAGAAGATGATTGTATTGGCAGTGATTTTCGTAATGATTATGATTAAGGTGCCATGGGAGGACCTGCGGTATCTGTTTGGCGAGATCATGTATGGGGGACACATCACTGACGACTGGGACAGACGTCTCTGCAGAACGTACCTGGAAGAATATATGCAACCCAACCAGGTTTGTTCAGGAGAGCAAAAGGACGAAGCAAGAAAATGTGAAAATCATCCTCACTTGTGTGTCTGATTGAGGCTGAGTGATGGCACATTCAGCTGTGTTGTAGCACAAAGGGTCCAAATGTAACTTGGCTTTGTTGCAGGCAGTACATGGCTGCCAAATTGAACTGTGTTTTTGGATCGCAAACTTGTGCCATTTTGGCTGAGAAGTAGCTCCAATTAGCAGAATTTTGGCTGCTTTTGGGCCAGAGACCGCACAAGCGAGCGCAGAGTGTCTGGCGACCACACATGCAGGACTTAGGCCCAGAAATTTTGGCCACATGGGTTTGGATCATTTTATGCTTTGTTCTGTGTTCGAAAATAAAAAAGCAAAAACTTTGTTGTTTTCTTTCCCAGTTCGATCGGAAGCTTGCTTTGGCTCCTGGGTTTGTTGTTCCCTCCAACCTGGACTACCAGGTAACTAAACATAGGTACCATTTGAAGAAACGTTTTCTCAGAATTGTTTAACTTTCATTGTTGGATCTCACTACTAGTGAGAATTTAACTGGACCAAACAGAAGTGTAACTCAATTCTGGTGTTTCTCTGTGGTTGTAAATCTCTGGGTGTCCCTGAATAAATAAAGGTTTATAAAATAAAAGTTTAAATAAAAGTTTAATTCCCTTAAATATGACTGACTGTAAAGAATTTCAAATCAAAGTACCAAATGACCTGCAGTGTTTTTTGCTTTTAATAAATGACAATAATCAATGGATTGTGTTCATCATTCTTTCTTTCCACATGTCCAGGGCTACCATGATTTCATAGATGAGATGCTGCCCCATGAGAGCCCAGTGCATTATGGGTTGCACCCGAACGCAGAAATTGACTTCCTGACAGTAACATCTGATAACCTTTTCCACACTCTGCTGGAGCTGCAGTCTCCTGATGCTGTAATGGGGGAGGGAGCCTCGCAGACCCTGGAGGAGAAGGTAGATACATCTACATGTTCATTTTAGTCCTCACAGGTTTTGTTCTGGTGTTTTGATTGTTTTGTTTTTGCCAGGAATAAAAAGTTTTCCTAGCGACTGAACCTGTTCTCAAATTTCAGTCAAATTTTAAAAAGTTTGCATACTCACATATTCTAATCATCTCTTTATTCTAATAATGACTGACTTCACCTCTTGTCAGGTGAAAACGATTTTAGATGAGGTGCTGGAGAAGCTTCCAGAAGAGTACAACATGTCTGACATTACCTCTAAGACAGCTGAACGGTCCCCTTACATCCTGGTGTGCTTCCAGGAGTGCGAGCGCATGAACATGCTCATCTGTGAGATACGGCGCTCACTCAAGGAGCTTGACCTGGGACTCAAGGTGTGCCTATGCTTTTGTGTGTATTTGTATGTTTGCAGCTTTGTGTATTCATTGTGATATAATAGCTAAATATGTCCGTCTTAGGGTGAACTGGCGATTTCCTCTGAGATGGAGAAGCTGCAGACAGCCTTGTTCTTCGACTATGTCCCTGATACCTGGACCAAACTGGCCTACCCGTCCACCTACAGCCTGGCTATATGGTGTGTGAGTGTTAGTGTGTGTGTGTTGGTCTTTCTTAGTATGTGAATAGGTGTTGTATTTGAAAAAAAAGTGGGGATTGCAGTTTAGAAACCATGTTTTTGCTGCATAAACAACTTTATTTTGTTGCATCAGTGTAGACATTTCATTGTTGCACATTTTCTGCGAAAGGCATTTCAGTTGGATTAATTCATCTACAATAACTGTAAGAAATGATCATGTTATTTTTGTGTCCATAAGATCGACATTTTCCTAAAACCCTTTCCTCTCTCCTTGTGTATCTGTGTGTTTGTGTGTGTGTGTGTGTGTGTCAGGTACAATGACGTGTTGCAGCGTTGTAAGGAGCTGGACAGCTGGACTCAGGATCTGTCTCTGCCCAGTGTCGTCTGGCTGTCTGGACTTTTTAACCCACAGTCTTTCCTCACTGGTAACACAAATTGAAGCATATAGAAAAGAGCACAACCTGAGCTGGACTAAAATATTTTCACAACTTTCCCCTCCTCCTTTTGCTCATGAAGTGCTTCATCCCTTGTCTCCTCTGGCTTTTCCAGCCGTGATGCAGTCTCTGGCACGTAAGAACGAGTGGCCCCTGGATAAAGTCAACCTGACAGTGGATGTGACCAAGAAGTTTAAGGAGGAGTTTAACCAGCCTGCCAGGGAAGGTGCATACGTGTATGGACTCTACATGGAAGGTAGATATACACTGTCTTTCACTTCCTGTCTACAGGAATAGAAAGCCCCTTTTTTGTTACTGATAGCTAACTAAGATACTTATTTTAAATGAATGTAAGCAATGTTCAAATGTCCTCTTTTCAACCTCCCATTTTTTTTCTCTTCAAGGTGCAAGGTGGGACACTCAGTCTGGTGTGATCACAGAGGCCCGACTAAAGGAGCTAACCCCTGCCATGCCCGTCATCTCAGTACGAGCTGTGCCCAATGACCGCCAGGAGACCAGGAACATCTACGAGTGTCCGCTGTACAAGACCAAGATCAGAGGACCCACATATGTTTGGACTTTAAGCCTCAAAACCAAGGAGAGTCCTGCCAAGTGGGTGCTGGCAGGAGTCGCTCTACTGCTCAGTGTTTAAGTTTGGTTTGAATCAATACCGCAAAGTAGGTGTGTGACAATGTCTGAAGAAGGAGATCTTTAGTTTAACTGTCATCCATATTGTCATAATTTCAAAAATTTACATTTACTGTAATATATACTCAGCATGCACAGAGAGATAAGGGCTAACACTGGGAGAACAAATTCACAGGAACAGAATCAGTTTCTCTTCTTTTTATTGAAAAAAGATAAAATATACAGAAAGAAATGCCAAAAAATTCACACACTAGATCACAGTTAGAACTGATCAAGTCAAAGCTTGTTTTGAACAAATCAAATCTATAAGCTACAAGGTTCTTTATAAGCAGGAAAAAAAAAAAGTGCTGCCTCATTAGAGCGGCATTCAAGTGTGTTATTTTGTAACACTTGTACCTCTTACAGTATGTTACGCAGCAGTTTTAATAGCACATTAAATTACACAGGTGAAGTCATTCTGACAAAAAAAATGACAAGACAACCTCTAATTTATTTATGCTCCTTCCTACTTCACAGTACACGTGTGTAGTATTCATCCATTCAATAAAAAAAAACTTTAAACAGGAAATGTGTATTAACCAGCTTTTTTTTCAACTGGAGATCCTAATGCACATACAGTAGCTCAGGTATGTGCTAACAAGTCGAAATCTTTCTAGTTTGGCCTCTGTGTGTGTGTGTATTCCCTTGTGTGTTCTCTGTGCGTGCACGTGTGTATGTTTGTGTGTTTTCTAGTCACTGTCAGACCAGTCAAGCTCCATCACGTCCATGGCTGCTGTTGCCATGTTGATCTTGGTTCCATGTCGTACGCTGCAGCTCTTGACAGAGTTCTGATTGGAGGAAGAGCGCATGCTCACCTGCACCCCCGACTGACCCATGACCCCCACTTCACCTCTGATCTTTTGGCTGATGGCCTCGCTGAGGTCACCTCTGACTCCCTGGTGGACCATGACTCCCATGTCACTCCTGCGACCCCTGACCCCCACCTCACTCCTGACATTGTGACCTACGACCTTCATTACTCCCATGTCACCCATGTCCATGTCACCCAGTCCCTCCATCTCCCCCATCTCGTTCATGTCTAAGGACAGCATGTCCCCAAAACTTCCATGGAGACCCTTAAACATGGTCTGGAGTCTTCCTCCCTCTATCCCTCCCTCAATCCCTCTGTCATCTAGCCTGTTACCGATCTTCTCTATCTCCCATCCCGCCTCCTTTTCTCTCTCTCCTTCCCCCTCTCCAAACCCACCTGAGAATCCTCGAACTATGGTGGTCACCCTGCTCCTCTGCATCCCCCCTCTCTCCCTGTCCCCCTCCTCCCATGTCCTCTCCTCCCTCTCCACTACTCCACCAGGGAAGCTCCTGAGTGTCACCTGCACTCTCCCTCCCTCCAGACTCCCACTCTCATCTCTCTCTCTCTCCCTCTGACCCCAGCTTTTGTCCTCTAGGGTTCCCTCCTCCTCCTCGTCCTCCTCTCCGAACCTGCCTTGCAACCCTCGGAGCATTACGTGCAGCCTCCCGCTGTCGAGCGAACCCATCCCCCTCTCCAGCACTGCACTGCTCCCCCTTTCCGTGTCTCCGTTGCTGAGGGTCCGGAGGAGACAGCTGACACCGGCGCTGCTGACTCCTGCACTGTTGGAGTCCTGAGAGTGCGAGCGGAAGAAAGAACCGGAGGAGCCGATCGACATGGGTGAGAAGAACTAAAGGAAGGAAAGGACAAGAGTCAGGATCATCTAAAGGTATTATTTGATATAATATTTTAGCTAGCTGGACAGATTTAAATCATTTTTACTTACTGGTGAGATGTTTGAGCGCTCCATTAGTAAGGAGGTCGGACTGGGAGACATGTTGGACCTTTCCATCAGCCTCTCCTCCCACAGTTTGAGCCTCCTCTCCCTCTCCTCCAGCTCCTTCTCTTTTGAGTAAAGTTCCCTCTCCAGCTTCCGAAGGCGCTCCAGAGTGGACTCGATTTCACATCTGTAACATGTGTAGACAGAATGTCGTGTCATCTATTGTGACTTTGTGCACGTGGATGTGATCTGGTTTTAACAGCAACTTTACTGCAGCCGCTAAAGAACAAATGGGAGGTTTATTTTTAAAGGCTGTTCAGGGGACAAAAACAACCTCATCAATATATAAGTGGCATGTGTGTGCTGATGAGAAGTTTTCTGAGATCTTCCCAGAGATGCCTCTACATAATCTACATTTTTTTTAAAATTTTTTTTATGCATTGCATTGCATTGTGGAGAAGCTGTAGCTCCGATTCTCTGCCAGCATTTAAAAGATTCTTCAGTTCGAAAACAGGTTTGTTCCAGTTTCCTATTACAGGCTACATGACAAAACACACTGAGTTTACCAGACTGTCCTTGCAGAAAAAAAAACATGCAAAAAAGTTAGGCAATTGTCATAAGTGTAGAGAGTATGTAGCTGCAGTACTGTCTGCTACCACAGGAGGTCATTGTGAAGTAACTAGCAACTGTCCATGAACCTGCATTCACAAACACAATCAGCTCTCACAGCCACTAAATATAGACAGATCTGACGCACATTCATACCTCCCCCTGTGTTCCTTCCATACCGCCCTATTCATTCATCCCGCCCCTTCACCTCCTTCACTCTTTCTCTCTCCTCCTCCTTTCCGCCTCCCCTTTCCTTGTCCTAAGTTTTTCCACCCGTACCCAAAACTTCACTCAGAATTGATTGCCTTGCTGTACTCGTGTTAGATATGCACAGAATCTCACACCTTATCTTCCCTGCTTCATCAATCACCTCACCCCCTCACCCCCACCCTACTGAACCCCCATCATCTGTCCACTCCCACTCGCCCACTGTCCTTCCTGTTTCTCTCTTCTTCGCAGTGTTTCAGATTTCACATGGAAACAACACACCGCTGCTTCACCCTAAGCTTCTCCTCTTCTTTAGCTTATACTTAATTTCTCCTACACCTCTCCCCCACTCCTCTGTCGTTCTTCCCGTGGTGGAGCGAAGGCAAAGTGGAGGAGTGGAGGAATCTCTTCCATGGAAACGTTCCAGAGAGCTTATTATAGACTGAAGTAGAGCACAGGGTCACACATTCAACTTGTCTCCTGAGCTTTAGAGTTCACAGAACTGTGTCTGTGTATGTGTGTGTATGTATGTATCTGTGTGTGTTAAGGTGCGTGTATGTACGTGTATCCGTGCATGTGCATGCTGGCACGTGTGTGACTGTGTTTAATTTATGTGCATGCATATTGAGTTTTACTTGGAGTACAGTAAACCACAGGCTATATTTGTCATTCTGACAAGAGGCCGAGACTTGTGTTACTGTGTGCACATTGAAAATGACAGGAGATGCCTCTATCTAAGACACAGTGCAGACACATTCAGTGCACAAGACTGTATGTGTGTGTGCGTGCGTGTGTGTGTGTGTGTGTACCTCCACTGGTCCTTGTTATGCAGGAAGGAGTTACACTGGTCTGGTAGCCTGCTGTCATTAGCCATGGTCTCCAGGGTTACAAGCACCTGTTTGAACTGTGGACGCTCCTGTAGGTACATGTGAAGAGACCAGATGAAATAACCAGCTGATACACCTGTTTTTTATTTATTGTAAAGGACACAAACAAGGGCACAAGAAACATTTTTTAGAAGATGAAACACTGTCAGTTTAGCTTACCTTTGGGTCTGCTTGCCAACATTTCCTCATCAGCTCAGCAAAACTGGCTGGACAGCTGGTAGGGATGGTCAGCCTCTAGATAACCAGACACACAAATCCGTGCAAACACAAAAAGCAAAAGTTTTTACTTTCAACAGAAAAGTCATATTAGACCACCTTAATGTTAGGATAATTAAACCTACTGAAGACTGTTTAAAGTTAAACACATGGCTTCAAAGCTTCTGTGTCTGTCTAATCATTCAATATTTAAATCTAATAAAGAAATCATCAAAATTCAAAAGAGACTATGAGTTTACAGCCAAGTTATCGGTTTTGTAATGCTGTGTGAAGCACAGTGGGGCTTCATTACATGCTAACATCAGCATATTAAGTTGCTCATAATAACAATGCTAGCATGCTAATGTTTGACCATCATAGTTGTATGTGTTAACATGCTAGCATGTTTTAATTGGCAGTGAACACATTAGACCCTAATGGGAATGTCATTGGATTTCTGAGTATTCTGCCATAAACTAAAGTATCAGATAAATTTTAAAAAATGGCCAGATAATTGAGCTATTTCAGTTGGAAATGAAATATTGTCATACATTTTGAATATCATTATATCGCAAGTTTGCTTTAGTATTGTATATTCGCATGTATAAAGGCTGCATTACAGTAAAGTGATGTCATTTTCTGAGCTAACCAGACTGTTCTAGCCGTTCTTGTATTTGCCTTTACCCTCTCATTAAAAAAAACACCAGTTGTCATCCCTACAATAAATAAATAACATGGATATTTAGGGTGTTTGCTAAAAAAAATTGGGATATGTCATTTTTTTAACATTGCCCAGCCCTAGATGGCACTGCATGAAAAGTCGTGGGATTATCAAAGTTACTACAGTTAATGGAGAGGAGAAACAGCAACGTTTGTACCAAATGCAAAGACAATTCATCCAATAATTTTAGACGTTTCACTGTGACACGAAAGTGTCCGTCTAGTGGTAAAAATTACAGGATCAACACATTAATTGAGGTTTATTGTCTCGGCACCATGAAAATCTACCATATTTGATGACAGTCCATCCAGTAGTTGCCAAGGCAGTTCATTTAAAGCCTAAATGTGAACCTTTCAATGGCACTAGAGGTCACTATGTGGCTAAAACCATTTTAAGGTCCTGTTTTAATTTTACACTCATTGACTCCACTAATGTGCTTCATGGGCTCTGTGTGGGTGTGGTATTATTAGATTTGATTGACGGTGGCCTGGAAGAAAGGGCAAACAGCCCAACCTCACAGCTGTGTCTCATTTTGGATTAAATAATTCTAAATCCTGATTAAGTACTCAGAGGAGGGTGACATCAGCAGAGGTCTCACCCACCTCAGACCAGTGAAAACAGTTCAGAAAATAACCAAAAACTTTTTTAACAAGACAGCAAGCTGTTCTAGCAGAGAGTTTCCAGGATGTTTGTTTATATATTTGAAGTTGTAAATCACAGTACCGTCCAAAAGGTTCTTTATCAGTTAATCATCTGTTCACTGTACAATCTACACTCCATCTATTTATGAACCTTAATGGGTAAATGTGAAAAAGCATGATTCCCTGTTTTTTTGTGTGTTTCTTTATATATATATATATATATATATATATATATATATAAATATATATAAATTGTAAACGGCAGTAACATCACTTCTACACCATGCCATTAGGATAAAGTCCCCACATTAAAGATCCCCTGTCGAGATCTAAGGACTGAATGAGCCTGGACAGCTCCATGGTACAGCTCAGTAAATGGAAACAGTTTTCTCTGGGGATTAATCCTAAAATATCACCGACTCTGAGTGGAGAGAGGGCAAGTAAGAGGGTCAGGAAGAGAGGTATAGCAGTGGAGGGGAAAATCAGAGGGAGACTGGGAAAGGGAAAGAGAGACATAGTGAGTGAGTTATTTAGGGAGAGTATTTTGGAGATTAGCCAACAGCTACGCAGGAATCAAGTTCTCTGAGTCGTTTGTTGGCCCTCTGTGTTTGTGTGTGTTTCTGTGTGTTTGCTGACAGGAATTCAGGCAGGTCAATAACTGAAACACACAGACTGTATAACAATCATACCCATCTCCCATAAACCTCTTGAGACAACCATCCCAGCACTGTAACCCCCTCCTTGTCTCTCTCTCTCTCTCTCTATCTCTCTCCCTCCCTCGTAAAGGGTTTAGCTGGGGGGGTGGGGGGGGGGGTCTGGCTGAGCTCCACTGCTGTGTATCCAGGCCTTACAAGAGCAGAGAACTGACATCAGGCCTAAAAATACTCAGCCTCACCAGCTCGCAGTGGAAACCATGAGAGCATCGCATTGTTCCTACAGCCTTCTCAAACTCTGGTGGGTCTACATGCTGACTGTGTGCTCAGGAAGGTGTGCTTCCACGTGTGTGCTTGTGTGTGTATGTGTCTGTGTGTATGTGTCTGTGTGTATGTGTATGTGTGTGTATGAGTGTTAGTGGGTTACCTCTTGTTTTTCCACCACCAGCCATGCAACCTGCAGCCCTTCAAAACCCTTAAAAGGAACCTCCCGAGTCAGCATCTCCCACAGCACCTGGCCACAGAACACATTGTGTTGATTCATGCAGACAGACATGATTTCTGAAACGTGCTGGTGAGAGAGCCAAATACTTCAGGGCTTGTTTTTGTTTTATGTGTCTCTCCTGAACATTTGTGAAGATGTTTTCTGAGGAGCAGGACAATAAGTAGAGCAGACTAAAAAAAACTGAGAATTTTTACTTTCACTCATCACTATGGACTGTTTAGTGCTACATTTTGGTTGGTAGCAAAAGAGAATAGTGGTTGCCTTGCAACTGGGGTTGCAAAGGGTCAGAAAAAATCCATAAATAATCCATTGCAAGTGAATTTGAGGAATCTTGGAATTTTTGTACTATTTCAACATAAAAGTCATAATCCTTATAATAGAGATTTTCCATTGGTGGAGAAAACTCACAAAAGCAACAGTAGGTCCTTTAGTTGAAAGAAGGCCTATTTAATTTAACTTTTACCATACACAGCATTCAGCAGAGCACTCTTCAGTCACATAAACAGATAGTTATTCCACAACTATGTAGTAGGACTTAAGTGAAACTACAACCCTCTGCATAATGTGTTGTTCCATCACACGCAGGTCGCATGACTGCACTTGAGCCAAAGTACCTTATTCAACCTATGGAGGCCTGAAATGTTTTTGTTTGTTTGTTTGTTTGTTTGTTTGTTTGTTTGTTTGTTTGTTTGTTTTTTAAGAGTGACATCAGAGGAAATGCTTTTTTTGTTCGGTGAAAGCTCAACACAATGTTAAATTTGCCAACTAGTTTTTATTTAAGTTGAACTCACCTGATTTATCTTTTTATTTTAAATTAAAAGTTTTTCTAATACGTCTGCTCATATAGTAATGTCTGTTTTTGTCTGTATACAACCTTGTAAGTACTGCCTCTGCAAAAAAAAGACAATCCCATTGCTAATTCCATGGAAAGCTTCCTGGAATTCTGCAACTCTGTGTCCAATACTGATAATTGTACAGAACTGCTGACTCACCACACCATAGGAGTAGGTGTCACAGGTCTCAGAGACAGGCAGGCTCTGAATGACTTCAGGTGCCATCCAAGGGAAAGTGCCCACAACCGTCATGTGGGTGGTATGAGACAGGAACTTAGACGCCCCAAAGTCACAAATCTGAAATCAGATCAGCAGACAGAGCAGTGAGGAAGAAAAACAAAATCTGAGGAAAAATGCTGATGTGTAAATCAAAAGATCACTGTTACGAACCTTCAGCACTTTGTCTGCTGTCATTACCACTGAAATGGAGAGAGCAGAGACACTGTCAGAGCTTTGTAATATTAAAAGCAACTGTGATGAGAGAAAGAACAGAGTTTTGTGATGAAGGTCACGTGTTACCGTTTCGTGACTTGAGGTCTCTGTGAATGACTTTGACTGGAGCTTCTGCATGGAGGTAATGCATCCCTGTGATGAGATCAAACATTAATAACTGATAAAAAAAAAAAAAAAAAAATAAAGCCTTTTGATGTTTTAGATAAATTTCCTCCAGATTTGAGTGTAATTTAACTGTAAGATATTTTGGCTCACTTTCAGTTAAACTCAGAAATCCACTGGAAGAAATGGGGTTAAAAAACAGGCTCAAAGCTGCTCTATTTTAGTAACAATTTTTTGTTTTGAAATCTAGATGGACAAAGTGCTCTTTTTTTGCTCTTTTGTGCTGTAAAAAACTGAACAAATGTAAACATAAATCTAAAGCACATATAAAAGTCATGTTTATAGGCCTATAAAAAGTGTCAAAGTGCTGCTTTAAGACAACATTTACGACTGTTTATGTACGAGGGAAAAGTAAAAATGTGAATAACATGATCAATATCATTTGAAAAAAAGAATCAAGGTTGTTCAACTACTTTCAAACCAGTAAGAAACATTTTAATAATAAAAAATGTCCATCTGTTGCTGCTTAGTAATAAGTAAGATGTTTGTAGATTTTTCTTTCCTCTGATGTTTTAAAATCTTATATCTGACACATTTTCTATTAAGTATATTTGCAGTTTTAATTTAATTCCATATTTAGCAGCAGTTAGTGACTGCAAGAGCCACATGGAAAGTTTTTAGTGTTGAACAAACACAAGTTAGAGATTAAAGGTGAAGAAGAAGCTGTGTAAACTATTAACCCTGGAGTAAGTGTGTTACAAGACACTAGTTTGCAATTGGTGCTCCTTCCTCTGAGCAGCTCGATACCACGAGCTAAGTGTTTGACACAGAGATGTGTTAATGTTATTATCCTCGTTCCTTCAGCTGTACCTTTGGCGATCTGTATGGCCCACGTCATGATCTGCTTCATGTCCATCTCCTCACTCTGCTCACTGGAAAGGTACTCATACAGAGACCCTTCACTAGCATATTCTGTAAGAACACACACACACACACAGAGACAATGTTCACTACAGGAGAACAGTTAAAACAAAAACTACTTACTTTTAGCAATGTGACCATGTATGTTAACTGAATGCTGGCAGATATGTGAGCAGGCTGCATTTAACCTGCCACACAGGAAATATCTATTTAAATTTGATCTTTAACAGCTGCTTATTAAAAGAAAAAATATTTGCTTTAAAACGTAGTTACAGCAGAGATCACCACACATTTAAAACCAATTGCGGCACTATACAACCCTGATTCCACAAAAGTTAAATAAGTTAAATAAAACAGAAAGCAATAATTTGTAAATGTTACCCATAATATATTTTATGTGATCCTGAACCCATGTAGTCATTTTTATTTTTACAAACCCAGTGGGTTGAAATTAGCCTCACTTGTGCTTTTGACCTACTGAGCCTGAACATTGCACAAATGAACCCGTTCACCTGCGAAATGTTCTAGCAAGTTTTTTTTTTTTATCATTTCACAACTTTTTTGCCCCGTCCCAATTTGTTTGAAATTGGGACAGCGTTTCAAATTCATATCCAGCATACACTCACAAAAATCAAGGAAGTTGTTGAGGTTTAACATTACATGTATTGTTTTTATACTGTTTTTTAATCAAAAATATCTCAAGAATAATGACTGCATTATCACACTCCATTTTATTTATGTTTTCCGGACAGTCTCAGTCTTTTTTGGGAGTCTGAGTTAGAATTTTTTTAGGCATGTAGACAAAACCATAACCTGTTAAAACCCCTTCCATCATGAATGACATTCGCCTCAGTTCTAAAAACTCACGTGAGAAAAGTCACACACAGTTGAGCACTGCACACCTCGCAGAGAAGCCAGCTCTAAACATTAAAGCACTGACTGTCTAATCCAGATTATCTCTGGACTTTGAAACATTTCCTATTTTTCTGTTACGTGTGACAATTCAAAGAGACAAGCAGAAGACAGGATAATGTCTGGCGAGTAGAACATGAATAAAGCCGTCCTGTCAAATGGCTGTAAAGTGCATTTTTCTCGCATTAAAAATCATTTTGCCGAACATTTTTTCTGTGCCTACTGTACTTTTTTATTTTTAGTAAGCGTCAGGCTCGATTAGACTCAGCTGCAGATAGAATTGTTGCTGGACAGGCCTGTAGTGGCGTGTCGATGCTTTATCTTAACCATATGACCCCCGTCCAGGATTACAACTTTAGCCAAACATGCTGGTCTCAGTTACAAATGTCCTGCCAGGAAACACAGCAACAACCAGAGCTCAGAGTACACACCGATACTTCAAAACACACACATAAACACCATCAGAGCATGTGCTATCCTGTCAGCAATGGCACGTCTAGAATCAAATACACACAGATAAAGCTAATTTACACTTCCACATTGTGTAGTTTTGTATCAGTTGTGACCCTAACCCCTTCATGCCTCATCTTAAACCTTGACCTGACTTAACCTGATGTTACTTATAATAACAACATGTTCATTTGGGAAGCCTTTTTAAAAAGATACCTTCTATTTGAATGAAATTAGGAATAAACTGTCACAACCATAAGTTCACGCTGTGTGTTTTATTGAGGCCGTCTGAAAGGATACATGAATTTTACAAAACATACGAGCACACACACTCACACCAGGGCTCGGGGTCTGACCTGTGACAATGCCATAGTTGGGAGACTCCAGGACGGCTCCATAAAACTGAATGATGTTCTTATGACTCAGGACACTAAGAATCTCAGCCTAGACAAAGAGATGAGAAAAAGAGAAACAGAGGATTTGAGAAACTTTAATAGCATTCTCCTTTAGTTCTCCATTATCTGACACTGGCAAGTGAACATGACCGTTAAGAAAATAAAGCGTAAATCGTTCCAGATAGACTGTAAACTTGCATTAAGTTACAGCTTTTGACTTGTTATCCAGTTTAAAAGTTGTTCCTGACAGTGATGTCTGAACCTCTTTCATACCACAGGGTGAGTCTCCAAACGTTCCACACTGCAGTGACAAACATGCCATTAATCTGAACTGACGTGCAGGTCAAACCCTCAGTGTATGTGGAATATGTAACGGTTTCCAGGCAACATAATAACTAACCATCAATTATAAAGAAATCACAAAAAAAAATGCAAGATAACACTATTTTTTTTTCTTGATAAGTTTTTTTTTTCCCCAAAAGAAAAATGAATCTTATCATTTTTATTTCCATCATTTTTTCCATGTGTGAGGTAATCCATGTCAACAAACGACACTTTTGTGTGCACGCATTTAAACCTGCAGGTTTACTTTTGTAAATGCAGCCGAGTACTTAAGTATTGTACTTATGTACAATTTTGAGGTACATGTACTTGAGTGTTTTTATTTTACACCACTAAATACTTTTTCTACACTGTATTTCACAGTGATATATTGTACTTTACTGGTGTACTTTATTTGACAGCTATAGTTGATCATCTGGTAAACATAACATTAGCAGAGGCCATTCTGTGTGAGTACCTTTACTCTTGATACTTAAAATATCTCCTAGCTCTTTGTAATGTGTTTCCACTTATAGCCTATTTAAACATAAAATATGTAATCTCTGCCACTAGATGCCTCTAAATCTGAACAATTAAAACAAAAGATATTGTTTAATAAAATCGTGAAGGAGCAAGGGATCATGGGATTTGTTTATTTTATTGTTAAACAATCACCATTGCAGGTAAAAATCTATCTGGCAAAATGTTCCACCGCTGTGTGAATGTTGATCCAAAGATCCAAGTTAAAATATGAGTTTAATATTCCCTGGTTGCTCCAATCCACGTAAAGTGCTGCAGAGAAAATGTTCACTAAGCTACAGTTATTCCACAATCCATCAATTTGTATTTACACATGAACTGTACACTCACTTTTATGCATGTCTGCCCACCCTGCATGTGTTTGAATGCAGATATGAGAAAGTGAGTGTGAGAGAAATAAGTCAAACAACAAATCAAACAGTGATCCTCCTGTGAGTCCATAAGGCTGGCCCCATGGGGATACTTTACATTGTTTAAATCTGTTGCCACAACAATAACATTGTGCCCGATTCACCCATGGGTCATCCTAACTTCCAACAGTTTCCTGACTCTGGGCCATTAGCCCCATATCAGCCCAGTATTAATAACATGGAAGGAAATTATGTTTGGATTACCAAACATCATGGGGTCAGACTCGTGGAGAAACCACCCGGCCTTGAAGTGCAGAGCATAAAGCTGGGAATGGCCACACACCTCGCCCTGACACACAATGGGAGGAACAGGGGGAGTGCTGGCATAAATGAAACCGCTCCATCCACAACGAGATGGAGGAGGAGGAGGAGGAGGAGGGGGACGAGGAGAGGTATGTTTAAGATAAACACATATTCAACAGCAGACAACAGGGGGAGGAGGGGAAGAAGGGGGTATGGGTGTAGTGTCCAAGGAGAATCTAGGAAACTAGTGGAAACTGATTCATGTTGAAGTTTAGAGCAACAGCACTCTGACTCTTAAAATGATGTGTCTGTGCTGCAGAAGTGTATGATTGCTCTGTGAAGTGTGTGCGTATTTGTTTGTGTGTGTGTGTGTGTGTGCGTGCGTGCCTTACCTCTTTGTCAATCTTCAGAAGCTTCTTCACAGCCACTTCCTTATCCTGTGAAATCCAGAGGGCTCTGTAGACACTCCCAAAGCTGCCTCCTCCGCAGTTTTCATAGAAGAGCAGGTCCTCATGCTTTATCTGCACAAACGACGAGCCAGGGGACGACATGGCATACTGACTCACACGCACTCAGACACACACATACACACACACAAACACACGGCCCGAAAAAGTGTGCACGACAAACCACCGGTGCTGCCGACAAGTATACAAGTTACGAATCCGTACAGAGCGAGTGAAGGATAGGAAATAAAGCCAGGCGGGGTGGTTTTCTCCACAGGGTCGGAGTGGATGTTGTCAGTCAGCAGAACGGATTGTCAGAGAAGGAAGCAGAAAGTGCTGGAAAGAGAGAGAGAAGTTTGCTCCCCGTGAGTCAGAAAAAGTGGAAGCCCCCCTCTGCCACTACTAGACAAGGTATTACATTGCCTGATAGTGGTGATCTGGTGTAACTACAGCACAGAGCTTACACACACACACATGCACAGAGCGTGAGGATGGAGGGGAGGTGAGTGTCTGAGTGTGTGTAAGTTACGGTTCGCAGTCAGTGTGTGTGCAGACTGCCTGGAGCAGACACACTGTTCAAATATGGTCACTGGCATCCAGGGCATTCCTTCTTCCTGGATAACTGTGGCTATATAAAGCTCTCCATACACTGCTCACGCACACACACACACACACACACACACACACACAGATATACAGCTTTGGCCTATGGCGTGTCAGACATAATAAATCAGTTAGCAACAAGGGTGACTGCCACAAATACCTAAATCAGTCACTCACACACTCTGTATCTAAAAAAAAACACTCAGAGCAGTAACCGCCTGTTACTCAACCTGACAGGAATGACCCAGTGACATGATCAAGCAAGATAGCCATGCTGACATCACCGAGCAGGGACAGGTGAGATCAGCTCAGGGAAGCTCAGTAGTTGACAGTAAACAAGTGCAAGAGGAGACTGAATAATGATTCTTCAGATGCATAAAACATGACTAAAATCGTGAAGGCCTGCGTGCAGCTGCCAGAAGCTACAGTGACTCACTGCAACTCATAATACAAAAGTGTTGGATAAAATAAACATCACCAAAGGAATTTTAAATGTGGGGCTCTAGATTTGTGATGCAGTACCAAATTAAAGGGGCTCTTTCTCTGGGGAGCAGGCATGAGTCCAAAGTCCATTGATCATTTAAAAAATATTGTTTCTCTGCAAGTGGAAGTTTGTCACAGATGATGTTAGAGGGAAAATAAGGTCAGGTGATTTATGCCCATCATTCAAATTAAAAAAAAAAGGTTCCTTCTCTAAGATACATGAGCATCTGTGTCAAATTTTGTAGTTATCTATGAACTTTAATTTTTTTGTTTTATGGTTGATTATTCAAGCTGCTGGTGGTGCCAGATTAAAGATTACATAATGACCTATTGAATCATCAGGGAAGCACAAGAGTCATTACAGCAGAACTTCCCCAAGAAATTACCTATTTTTAATCCTCAGTTTGCATGCAAAGATTTATTTTTATGTTTCTTGTTTAAAATCATAGATAGATGGCGGAAGGAGAAATATCAGAGCACTTAATCCAGATAGATCATACTTAAATAGTTTATAATAGAAAGGCTGGTCTCACAATTCAGTGTTGCACCTGGACAAATCTAGGGACTTAAAATAGACAGATTAAAAGAAAAACAGTAAAAGTTAATGCAGCAGAGTAGATATCAGGTCAAGCTCCAAAAATGCTGGATTCTCCAATATTTCATCCAATGATGTTGCTCAGTAGCATCTTTAATAAGACCCTTCCTGATAGGCAGAAATCAACATCTTTCAAATGAGTCATCCGCCATTTTAAAGCAGGCTTCCTGCAAAACTTTAAAGTTATGTCACCTGAGTAACCTCAGATTTAACGTCCACCTCCAAAGCAACAAAAAACATTGTTTAGATGTTTTCACAAGCTGAATAGCACCCCTGCTTGAAGATACTCAAGTTAATTTGAAATTAGAAGTTACATTTTGATGTGTCTGAGTTCTCACATTAGGACAATTTAAAAACCTAAAATTTTCAAAAGCATGTATCACCAATAGTTTTTGTTGTTATTATTATTCACACCACAATCTGCATTCTCTTTTCCACTTGAAAAAACTGTACTGAAGAATGTCATCAAAGCATGAGCACTGTTAAATTAGCTATTTTTATTTACAAGGCAGACCACACATACAGTACAGTAACAGGCTGCTCTGGGGAAAGCCAGCCTCACAGCAGTTCTCGACACACATCATCACGTCAAAAGCTCCTGAGATCAAAGGAAAAATTAATGACAGATGTCAAAAAAAATAACACTCAAAATCTACACCCACATATATATAAAAAAAAATAAAATCACAGGGACTGATCACGACTGGTAGAGATGAGAAGATTCCCCCTCAAAGTAGAAGTTGACTCTGCATCTAGGATCAGCGCTTCCAAATCAAAGACCCATGATTTGATTTCACAGCTGAGCTCAGAGCAGCTCACACCAAGCAACTTCATCAACTAGAATGATTCATGTTCTTCAGAAGTTGAACTCCAGTGCAAAAATAAAACGCAATACTTTTGTAACAGATTTGAAACACTGTTTGGCAATACCATTAGGGCTTTAATCCAACTTATACTCTGTTAGTAGTTTTGAATTGTCTGACTAGTTAAGGGACACCAACTTTACCTAAAGGACATCACATCCTAAAGACTGACTTGGATATAATGATTATAAAGTAAATAAGTACTTTCAGATTTCATATTAAATATTTTTGTATATTCAGCAAGGAGTCTGGGTTACTATGGTTTATGGGTTGTTCTGTGTTTTCTGTCTATGAGTAGGACCATCAGGAGAGTAAGATTTGCTTTACAGGCAGGTACAGTAACATGTTGTAAACTAGGGCTCATTTGGGGTAGCACAACATTACAGGACATTCAGATAGAAATCCACTGTATAGAACACAAAGCCTATGAAGTTCAGTCATGCAGGATATTGATTCCAGTTCTATACATTACAGTTCTATCTAACAGGTCCCAAACAGTAACAGCTAGCAGGGGGGTTAAAACCCTCTGAGACACGGCAACATGAGAGCAGCTGAACAGTTTCTGCCCAGGAAGAAGAGGCGTTTAATGGCACAGTAGATGTCCTTGATCCATAATAATCCATTATAGAGCTCAAGTCATTGACGGTTGTGATTTGCTACTAAATGACCAGTTTTGTTGAATAATTTTCTCTAGGTAGTGTGTGTGTGTAGGTGTCAGTATGTCTGTGAGTGTGTGTTGGTAAGTGTGTGTGCGTGTTTTTAAGCTAACGTCACAGAGAAGGCGATGGTGGTGGAAGATTTGGAGCTCATGTCCTCCGAGGCTCCAGCCTGTAGGAGAGCTGCGTCAGCGCCCTCTGGTTGTCGATTACACAGAGTTTCCTCACATAACCCCGGACCTCTGCTTGGTTTTTGTTGGGTTGGCATATGTCAGGATCTAATGCAGCAAGGGAGGACACAGAAAGAATGTAATGAAAAGATATGTGCAGAGCCAGAATGTAAATGTGATATAAGTGTGCTGATAAGTAAAGAGCAGACTTACTAAACGGCTGGCTTCTACAGTGCCTCACTTGCCGAATTGCGTTAGCTATTATACGCTGAGGAGATAAAGATAAGAGACTCCTAAAATATTACATTAGTCTTAAGTGGACAGCAGTATGGCACGTAAAATATATATATTCCTAAAAAGAGTCATTTGCCATTTTAATGTGCAGAGAAACTCACCATTTTCTCAAAATTGACCATATTGTCAATGAAGGTTTTGTTGCCCTCATGTGTAAACGTCATATCTGTGAACAAATAAGTTGAATTTAAGCCTTGTTATTCAGAGAGTTTATTCATGTATGATAAAGTGACTAAGATATTTTTAAAAGAGATGTAGCGTGTGTGTCTCTAAGATGTAGAGCTGTCATGTTGTCTGTCTTTTCGTGGTCAGTGCTTGTACCTTTAAGAAGGAGGGGCATGAAGGGGATGATTGGCGGTTCCAGTTTGGTGACAGTGAGTCGGTAGGACCGGTGGTTTCTAGAGGGGTCCTGTCACCAAACAGAGAAACTGTCAATTTTCAAGACACATTGAACCCAGATCAACCACATTACGAGAAAAATACAACATATTTCTTAAATTATCCATAAAGCTATGCAGGTACTTTGATTTATTCACCCGTCTCATATACAAGTGGTAGAATGTAGTGAGTACAATTACCCAAGCTGGTACCAAAGTACATATTTAAGGTACTTGTACATTACTTGAGTATTTTTGTGCCTTCCTACTTTGACTCAACAATATTTCAAAGAGAAATATGGTAGTCATTACATTACAACAATTATATCGTTATTGTTACAGCTCAACAGATGGAAGGATTTGTGAGCAAATATCCAACTTTTACATGAATATAGGAATAATAATCTAATGATCAATACCTATTAGTCACGGGGGAATTTTTGTCCCACATTAAGAACTTTAACTTTTAAATACTCTAAAGTACATTTCCATAATTAAGTTTACATATATTTACTTACAAAGAGGGTAAAGAGACTTTCACACAACTCACCATCATACTCTCAAACTCAGCGTAGAACTTCTTGAACTTGGTGGGGAGTTTCTGCCAGGAAAAACAGAGGATTTTAGTGCAGTACCTCAGTGAACCTTGGGTGTTTTCCACTGTTGCTTAAGATCTTGATGTAGATTAAACAAAGTTTACCTCCCATGTTTGGCTCAGTCTGCTGACAGCAGGGTTGCTCATCCCCATAATGATGGCGAAGAAGGAATTCAGGTTCTTAAACTCCCGACAGCTTTAAAGAAACACACAAGATACGAAGTGTATGGAACTAATATTTCAAACCTGCATCAGATAAACTCTCTATATAAATGCATGTGTGCAAACCAGCATGCATATAAAGTGTGTGACAGTCCTCAGCAGGTCCTACTCACTGTGCAGCTATCTTAATGAACTTCTTGAGGAGCTGGACTCTCTTGCTGAGCTGCCCACAGAGGCAGACCTCAGTCACCACCCACAGCTGAACCTGGTTGAACCTGCGCAGGAACAGGTCCAGATTGGCCGTGGTTCTCCTGAAGCTCTGCCGTCCAAACGTGTGGTAGAGCAGCTCATGCTGTGGAGAGGAGGGAGGAGACATGAGGGGGAGCAGGTTTAGAGTTAATCCAGTTGACAGGTCCTGCCATCCTGCATCTATCAGGCCTTCATCCTGCAGGGTTTTTTCTTACGATAAAACAATGATGCAGCTTCAATCTCTTCATTTCAAAGTTTAAAAAAAGCTCCTCTGCAACTCTGTACACTCTTTTTAAAGATTCTATTACTGGCATGCAGTTAATTTTAGTGTGTGTGTTTGCATGTGTGATACCTCATGCACGCAGCTGAAGAGCTCCCAGTCAAACATGGTCATTTGATAAGCCAGGTCCTTAGAGCTCATCAGCTCAAAAGTTGACATGGAGCCTGCAGAGGGGCCCTCCTGGTCTGGAAGAGGAGTCTGAGTCACATGGACACAAATACACACATTTGCTCTAGTTAAAAGCACATAAAAAACACATGTAGTACAACTGCACACATTAAATAACCAAACTTATTGTAGTTAAGGCATTTTTATACATTTAGCTTAATGTATAAAAATGCATAAAGCTTATGACAATAAACATAGAACTGTTAAATTTGTGCTCACTGCTTACTTTTTTTTAATTACTGCTGACTTCTCACTACAACTACTTACTTTACGACATGAATGTATTACTTCACTGTTATAGTGTAATCACAAAAAAGAGTGCATGATGGGCATTACTATAAACTCTTGCAAATATAAGCAAATGGGAAACACTTGTCTCTTACCACACTGTTGAGCTGGTCTCGAGGACAAGCAAATAATCTCCCGTTGATGCTCAGAGCAGAAAACACCGACACATCATTTGGCTTCACAATTTGTTTTTCTGTAACAAAAAATAGGTACAGCTGAGTTTTCATGATCACCCACATACAAACCAGCACTGACCTAAAGCCGACAGCTTTATTGGAGACTATTTAGCAACAGTTTGACTTTGAAAACGTTAAATCTTGCTCCTGGCATAAACAGTACACATGATTTATGCCCAGCTGGTGCCTAGGACGGGAAGCAACTAAAATGACTTATCATCGTCTGTAGTTTATGTTCTGTAAACTGTAAACTGCTCTTTCACATCAAAATCTGTCTGAATTCTTACCACCAGATGAGCTGAGGTGGACCAGCAGGAGCTCATCAGTAGTGCCAAGCTTGTCAGCCACAGCGCTGATCACTTCCCTTCCCGTCGCTGCCACAGCAATCCGGATAGTTGTGTATGTGTGATCACTGCAGTACACCTTCAATAGGACTGAACATACATACAGACACAATACTGAAATGATGATCATTTTGTGGTGTGATGATGGCACTATAAGAAAGATCAGGGATCAAGAGGCACACCACCAGCAGAACAAAAGAAAAAAGTGATTATTCAAACTTACTGTCATCTTGATTTCTAATGGGCTGCTTCTTCTGCAGCCTTTCTTCTCCGTTGCTGAACTGTCGTATTAGGGTTTTCTGTTGAATCATGCAAGACAATGTGTAGTCAGCACCCACATCACCATCATGCAGCCAATATGTTAAATTTACCAGAGACTTTTGTTAAAAGTAGTGGTGAGGACTTACCTTTTTTGTGGATTTGGCTTCTTCCGAACTACAAAATGTAAAAAGTGTAGAAACAAAACAAAATAAATAAAAGATTCAATAAATGTGGCTGCGACATTAAACATCACGGTGAAAGTTGAACATGCAAAAGATGGGAAACATACTGTAATTTTACGATTTTCTCCAGGTCAGGAACCAAATCTTTTAAAGCTCTCAGCGTTCGAGAGTCATTTGATAAACTTCCATATAATTCCTACAGAGATGGTGAGGAAGAAACATACTCAGTTTATGCGCACAAACAGTGTTAGTCATGTTTTCTACTGATATTTGAAAGCTTGTTTTTGGTCACCTCAAGGAATGAGATTGGAGCAGGTTCCTCCTGTAGTAAGTATGTGTGCGTGTTGGCCCAGCGCAGAGCCAGAATGAGGGCCCTTCTCTTACTGTTGAGTGCATACTCCAACTTCTCCTGTTCAGGTCCAGGTGGAGATGCTGCATGGTAGGTGCTCACGAGGTTAAAGATGAATACAAAGATGTGGATCTTACATTTCTAACAGACTAAATTAATCATTTCAGCAACTCAATATATACTTCTCGCATTTAATGATAAGATTTTAGGTTATGTGAAGCTCTCAGTCAGTCATCTAGAAGTGAAGGTAATGGAGTATAATGCTAAAAACTAAATACTGAAAATAGAACTCTTATTTCAACCTACTCTAGACTGTAGTTTGCCATCATCACTGCATCCTACATACCTAATAAGGGTATTATCAGCATAAGTAGATGAACGCTTGCAGTACAGTGACTAAGACAATAAGAAAAGACCTTCTTGACCAGGATTACAACTTGTCACTGTGGTGTGAAGGGAGGTGTGCATTCAGTGAGCAGTTCATTAGTGCTGGATGGTCAACTGCTGCTTCAGCACTTCCATAAGAAGCACCGGTGAGTTGGACAGTCCAAGATCCTGTCAGTAGCACTGTTACAGTCTGCAGCAAACAACAACGACGTGTCCACCCAATTCAGAGTGGCTTCGTCACATCCTGACTCCAGCTATGAGTTTGTAAGTGTGCTCACCTGATGAGTGGGTATCACAGTGTGGCTAAAAAATGCAGAAAGGATATTGTGCCATGAGGAGAGGGCACAGCTGGCTGTTAGGCATGAAGACACAGTGCATGAGGACAAAATCATCCACTGCCGGGTCTTACAGATGGGAAGAAGAACAGACAGCAAGAGGAAAGCGAGTCAGAAAAGAAGGAAAGGAAATCAAAAGGTTCAAAAAGTAATTAAATTATCATTCATTAAATAATAAAATTATCACGTTTATCTCTTTACTGATCTTGTCTTCTTTAATTACAATGCATGTGAAACAATGTCTGAACTATTTCTTGTAAGCATCTATGTAATATTCAGTTGGATCTAACAGCCTATTCATTTTGCTTTCTTTTTTTTCAGTTCAGCTACCAGGTTCACTGTGATGTATGTCCATTCTCATGGTCTCCAGGAAGTGCTCGAGAATCTTCTCCGGTGTTCCTGATATCACAGTGTACCTGCAAAAGAGATGAGATGATGTGAAGAGTTCAGCAAAACACATAAGTTCTGACACATAGAAAGATAGATCCTACTGTAAACCTGCATGAATGCAAAATCTCCTCACACATACTTGATGCTCCCAAGGGTGGAGGCCCGTGGACTCTTTTCTAACACCAGCACAGGTTGTTCATGCTCTTTCAAACGCACTGTGTTGGCTTCCACATCCTAAAAAATGCAACATGCATGGATAAAATAAGTAAAAGAAGCTCATGTCAAATACAAAATTTTTTTACATGTAATGCAGCTCTCCTGCCAGAGGGGGGAGACAAACAACATAGTCAGGCAGCACCACCTGACATATAGGGCATGATGAATCACACAGTCCAGATAAATAAATTATGATAGTGTTCATTGGAAAGCATCTTTCACACTTTGGACCAAAAGCAGTAATATTGTGCTTGTGTGGCTCCACTTGTATCACATCCTCATCTCACCCTGAGTATCCGGTTGAAGTCTTCCTTGTCTACGCGAATGAAGTGGCAGTTGTCCTCTCTCAGGACGATGGAGGCAGCACGAGGTGAATCTGTAACCAGGGCCAACTTCCCAAAGTCATCACCCTCATGTAGCGTACACACCACACCCTAAGACACACACACACATGCATGAAAATACCTATAAACAAACACAGTCCAAAATACAAACAAGCTCAGACACAACCTCAGTTCACCAATCATGCAAAGCCCTGAAGAAAAATCTGAAGTGGAGGAGCACTCAGGACTGAGATGAATCATCTGCACTTGTCTGTGTGTGTGCAGAGTGCATGTGTGTGTGTGTGTGTGTGTGTATGTGTACATGTGTGATCAATGTGGATGCACGCACATGAGCATGTAGAGTAGCATCTGCCTGTACACTGGTTGTGAATCAGTGTGTGGTGTGAAATTGTGTATGTGTACAATTCCCTTAAGCCATTTAATCATAGTGATGAGTCATGGTGAGCTGAGCGGAGTTTGCCAAACTCTGCTGCTGGTGTTTCCCAGCCCCACAGGGCAGAAACTGCTGGTCTGCTTCACAAAGACATGATCAGCTACACATTTTAATCCATTACTTACAGATGGAATATCATCAAGTGAAGCAGAAAAGAATAACAATGCTCATGTGTCAAACAAAGAAACCCAGGACGTAGGTGGATGGATGCACACACACACATACACACACCTTGCCATAGATAACCACATTGACGGAGCCCTTCTGGATGATATACCATGATGTGCCCTCCTCTCCTTGGTTAAACACTGGAAGACAAAGAGGACAAACATGTGTTAGGGCTATTTATATGACTAGCACACACATTATGAACACCACAAAATCTTCAGACTGTGAGATGTGTGTCCC
>JAPZDY010000004.1:8970098-9012815 GCA_029783645.1 Ctenochaetus hawaiiensis | reverse complement strand
TGTTTTTTTTCTCTATGACTCATCCTCCCATCATCCTCCCACTGCCTGCCAGCATCATATCCCAGTGTAGGTTAGGTTAATGGTTTAGACAGGTGAACTCCCACACACTGCGACAGAGAGAGACAGGGAGGTTAAGTCTGCAAGGTTGAATGGGTAATACCAGCATCACCCTTCACCTATCCAACTACAGTATCCGTCAGTTATAATCCCCTGGTTAAATCCTTGTTCCCTGTGTCTTTCAATTTTCCGTTGTCCTGTGCTTGCTCGCTCCCTGCCTGTCTAGAGGAATCTGCCTCCCACGTCGGTGTTAGACAGATGTGACCTGAGAGCTGTTCACCTGATCTTACTCTCCCTCCGTCCCCCTTTTCTCTCCTCTTTGACTTCTCCTTTCCTCAGCTTCCCTCCATCCCCATCTTTCATGTCAGCAGAGATCTCAGCTTTCAACTACAAATTATAGCTACACACGCACATGCGCACGGGCACACACACACACACAGGATTTCCAAATCGACCAGCTTGACACTGAAGAGAAAATTGAGAGACACCAGAAGGTTCTGCAGATTGTTGTAGGAAACATCCATCTGGAAAGATTCACTGTTTCAGACAAAATATATCATAGGTTGATTTGTGGCAGCCAAGCAAAATGTCAGACAGCCTCAACACAAACAGATTTCCCAAGCCAGCAGATTAATGCATCACTGTAGCGAAGAGACTCTTGAATTGTATGGATGCAGCACACAGCTCTGCATCACCACTAACAACCTGAGATTCTGCTAAAAACACTGAATATTAATCGACATAAACACAATTTCTCAGTTTACAATATATTGGTGAAACATCATTCATCAAATGACTCATCCAGCCATGACAGGTTTGCATATTCACCTACATATCAAGAATGAATGCATGTGATAGCAGGTTTGACTTTGAAGGCTTTATTTCTCTGGGAAATTGCTTTTGTCTCAGACATATTGTTTTCAATATCATCTGAAAGTGTGTGAACTGGTCACAGTGCTCCTATTTGCCTGCAGCAGAGGGACATTAAACTTCGACTGCCATTTGGACTGGTGCTGTGTGTGTTGACTGGACCGTCTAATACTTACCAAGGGAACCACTGATCAAATCAAATCTGATTTGATCTCAAATACTTCACACTCGCTGGCACTAAGTGTCTCTGGACAGATATATTAGAGACAGTTGCATCTTAACCTCCGTCTTTCCTTTACCTCCCCCCTCTCCTCCTCCAACTGTCACTCTACACTTGCTCACATCAACAGTTACTGTAGATGAGAGCAACCAAGCACAAACACACATACACACACACACACTGCTGGATATTGATTGAATATGGAGGCATAAAGCTGAGGAGCACTTACTGCCCTACAATAAGATCTTGTCCACTGTTACATTGTAAAATTATTTTTAACATTTCAGTACTATATGGACGACCCCTTTTTTACAATAATTTACCTCTCATTTTTTCCTAACAAATTAATAAATAATCAACAAATGAACAACACATTACACTGATCTAACTCTAAATAGCATATTAATTAGTCAATCAACAGGAAATATATTAGAAAACATTTAGATTTTCATTCATTTTTTTGAGCATAAATGCCAAAAATATAGTTCTCAAATGTTACATTTAGTGGTTTGCCAAGTCTTTCATGACAGCTAATTGATTTCTGTCAAAGTTTTGACTGTTGGTGAAACAAAATTAGTGAAGCAACATTTTGGGTTCAGGAAAGTTATGACAGGCATTATTTACAGTTTTCCAAAATGTTATAGACCAAACACTTGACCAATTAATTGAGAATATAATCAACATATTGGTCATATATGAAAACAATGGCAGACCTACACTTCAATAGAAGACAATGCAACAGCACATTATATTTACATCAAACATCAAGTCCTGCTACAGGTGAGGATGAGAAGACAAGATGGTAGCTTCAGGTTGCCAATGGTAACGTGAGGATGTGTCATAGTGAGGTGTGTACAGTATGTGTGGGTGTGTGAGCTGTGGGGTGCATGCCTCATATATTAATTGTTTGCTTTAAGTGTGAGGAGTATCATCCACAGTAATTAGTGTAAAGGCTGCCACTTCATCTTGTTTATTTATTTAAGCCGACTCCCTTAGATACTATGGCTTTTTTGGCACAGCATGCCTGCAGCATCAGACCATGGATGCTATGTAGCCACAAATAGCACATACTATGAGGTTATCCAAACACTGCTGCTTCTAAATAGTGAAACGGAGATAATAGTTTTTAATAAAAACATTATGTAAATTGACTTTTCAGTTATTTTGACCTTTTTAGTCAGAATAGAAAAATATAGCCTAACATGCAGGATAGTGACATAAAAACAACAACAACAACAAAAGAGACAATGCATTTCTGCCTGCCTTCAATCCCCATTTCGAGGGAATTACAAATACAGGCCACGGTAGTATTTTAAAAATGTATGGCGATTTGATTTAAGCAGACAGACAAACCATGTGCGTCTGAACAACCACCTATCACGGCTCATGCAGTGCAGAGACATCCCAGTGAACCTCGAAGCCACCAACGCCTTTTTGACCGAGCAGAAGCAAAAACAGCAATTTAAAACAAAATCGGGGATTACATTGTTATGCGCTGCAGCCTTTACATCAGTGGACGAAGGGTGTATATTCCCTGAAAATGACAGCAACCTATAGTATGCTCAAAACAAGGCGTTTCATGCTATTATTGCACACTCACTCACTGCACACGCAGCGGTCGCCGGTTGCGATTAATCACGTTGGAACGGGTGAATGAAAAGAGGCTGTGTCGGGATACGGTACCTTTTATCCAGGCAGCAGATCCACTCCGCCGACGGAGACGAGGGGGACGTCTGGACCGCGACCATCTTCCCCGGCCGTGTGACGGTGAACGCTGTGATGCTACCGGAGCAGGCTTCCCGGTTGTCGGTGGTCGTTAATGAATGTGAGCTCCGGCTGCGCCCCCTCCCCGCCCCACCGCTTCGAGCTCCCTCACACAACTACAGGCTGCCGCTGCCTTCATCATGGCATGCAGATGACTTGTGTCAGGCCGCCTTAATGGGCAACAGGAGGGCTCGCAAACAACAGCGTGGTATTCACTGCAGTCTGATGCCTTGAGACATAATTAACAATCAGATAAAATTTATGCAACACGTCAGCTGTTTGCCTACCACAGGACATACGATGCTCAGGCCGCTTGTGTTCAGTCAGTGAGCTCATTTAAAGACAGGCAATACTGACTAACACTTTACTATTTATGATGTGATCAAATTATAGGTGAGACTAAAGATATTTCTACCAGTGTTGGTCACATGGAGAGGGCAGGTCAGGGCAGGGAAAGTGCCCCCTGTGTCATTTCAGTCAGCACAAAGCCTCTCTGGTTAGCAAAGGCACTGCTCCAGTGGGAAGTTGGTATCAAACATCCATTAAGAAGGATGCCACGCAGCACAATGAAAAGTAAACAATCCCAACATTTATGTTTGAGTGGGTTGCCTCTCTAAAGGGATTTGCAAGCATTGCTTGTCTTGCAGATAAAATTGCAGGTCTACACACGGTGATTTCTTCTTTCTGTAACAGGGTGGCAGAGGGCACTTCCAACACATAATCCCATTCTTAATACTATAATTGCAATGATAATTTTGATTAAGTAGAGCTGCTATTAGGGTGATGTGTATTTTGTGTAGGCCTATACTTTTGATGTGGAGGTTAAGCAATTCAGTAATGCTTTATTTTCAAAACAGCATCGTAGTTTGGATGGTATAAACCTTGAAATATAATGTAACTGTTTCATAGTGTGGCCAGTGCTGGTTAATTTCCGGAGTCCCATTATCCGCTCATCTCCAAGGTTACACCAAACATCTTCAGTAAAAAGCATATCTGAATCATATTGAAGGAATATGACAGATCCAAGGTGAGACTGACAGAGGGGCAGGACTAAGAGAAAAATGTGAAAATTAAAAATCTGCCTCCTACTTCAGCACCATGTACAGCTCTGTGGATTTATCAACACATACTACAGTTGGGCTACTGATCCCTCAGAGCCATGATTGTAGCCATAGTTTGTAACTTGGATCAATCTGTCAGGGAGACTTGACTAACATGTTGGATTAAACACCACTGGCTGCCCCAGCATTCTTTCTTCTACTAGGGGATAAGCAAGAGGTGGCAGTTTAACAAGAAGGATGCATATGGGTTATGTTGTTGACAGGAGGGATGGTACTCCACTCTCATATTACCTTCTATCTACAGGGCTCTTGGATACTTACACCTGGTTCTGTGTTGCATTTTTTCACATGGTTTGCAATTTGAAGTTTGCATGTTGCAAATTTGCCGAAAAGAGCCTTCCGTTTCCTCATTTCCTTTCAGTCTTGGTAGACCCAAAGAGTACTGACACATTTTTCTGGGCATTCTTTAAAATCTTTGGGTTTTGTTTGGGGTTTTATCTAAGTTGCTAAACTTGGTGAAAACAAATCAGAGCAGTGCACACAATACTAAAAGCAGAGCATCCCTACATGCAGATAGGAAGCATCTCTTTCTATCTCTGCCCCCTACAGTAAAAACCAACCCAGTGCACTGCAGTGCAAGAAAATCTCTTTTCCTATTGAATTTCAAGGGGATGTAAGTCACCTTCGGGTCACTGTGAAATAGCAGACCACACAAAATTAACATGGACCATTCGAAAAAGGGGGGGCATTTTTATGTATAGACATTTTTAACTAAAAAAGGGAGTCTGGAAGAAGAGCTCTGATGTGCCTTATAAAGATATGTACAAGATTCTGTGGCCTTGAAAGATTCTTCGTGTAAAATGGTTTAAGAAAACTCCAAAAAACAGCCTTGGTTTCGCTTGTTTTGTTTAAACACAAGTGATGTGGGAGAGAAGCAGCAGCAGCAGAGATGCAGCCTGTCGCCAGCATGACCACAGCCACCACAGCAAAGGCGGGGGAACACAAAGGAGCAGGAGATATTAAGCATTCAGCACCGCCTAAAACCATAACTTATGTCCTATGCATGCTCTACATGAAAACAGGGAGAGAAGGGAGAACAGAGGATTTCCAAGCTATTGTCATTGATTTACTCTGTTGTCAGTGTCTGTTCTAAAAAAGCAAAGCAGATTGGATAGCAAGAAACTGGCAAGAAACATTCTAAGTGACCTGCACAGGCAGTACAATTACTGTCGTATATCAGACTCTTTCAACTCAGACCCACTTTTTGTACCAGCAGTTATATAGTTTTCTAATAAGGTCAAAGACTGTTAGCTTCTGGCAGTGTCCAATTTTTTCATTGTGGGGTTTTCATGCATTTCCCTGCTCCAAAGTATTGGTATCATATTGCTCTTAAAAAACTAAAAAACTCTCCTGCATACTGACATTGTTGAAGCCATTATTTCAAACAGCATCAGGTGAATTACCCTCTGTGATTGTGTGCACCTGTTGCAACTCTGTGTGTGTTTACATGTAAGTGAATTTTATGCTCGCCATACTGCATCTGTTTTAAGAGGCACTCTACACGCATGACTGTAATACTGCAGGGTGATTGAGCAAGTTTTCACCATATTTTCAAAAAGGAGTGTGTGTGTGGTTGTGTGTGTGTGTGTCAGCCCAGCTGCTCAGAATTACTAATGTCCTATTTTTAAAATGTTCTTTCTGGAAAATGAGTGGAAAGTAGATTTACTCCTGCATGAAGAAAGAACAAAAGAACAAGACAAAAGTTTCTGAACATAACAAGAATGTTTTTCTTTTAAGCACCTGTATAAATTGCAAAGTTTATGTAACAGTATTCTTTATTATACTATAAAGAATACCTCATTTATTTATCATGTATTATGTATATCAAAAAGTTATACAAAATTCACTGCCAATTGATATTGTACTACTCCAGCATTTCTTGCTAAGTGTTGTTTTATTAAACTAAATGCATAATAATGCTGATATGTGTATTCATCTTCAGTTAACAATAGAGGAAAAATATGCTCTTTTTTGCTTTGTTGGTCTACAGATTATTTTTAACACATATTTTATGTGTTTTTAAGAAACTTGACATTGCACTTCGCAAAACAGATCATTGACATGATGCACTTGTTGTACTTGACCACACTCAAACTAACATAGTAGGTGTATGGCCTCACTGCTTCTGTTTCCTGTTTTTTGGTGCAAGTTCATAGTGCTAGTCTGTCATGAGGTGATGAGAATATAACAATACACTTAGCAAAGCTTATTATTACTGTGATATACCTTTATAATGAAATAAATACAATAATAAAATTTTAAATTTCAGGGTTTGTTCTATTCTTACCAGTAGTTCATATATGTAGATGGTAATTAAGATGTAATTTAGTAAGTTTGGGTACAGACATAAGATCAGATTTCCCTTTTTGGGTTTAAAGCTGTAAATGTTTTGGGAACTTCTTCACTGAAGCACCAGCATCTCAGACCAAAAATAAACGTGTGCATCATTTACTCAGAATGTTGGACAAAAGAAAGAAGCATCTGAACACACAGTGCTCACAAAACTCAGAACAAGCTGTTAAAGTAGGCAATGCTGGTATGTATCAATATTCTTATTGCTTATGTGTCCCTTCAAATGATTTTAGAAATATACTTTAGAATACTGATGGCTCTAATACAAAAAAGTTTCTGACCTGACCGCAAGTTGTCTCAAATATGTAACCTCTCAATCTCAAGCTTGATTTTATCAATGGATCATTATCAGTTTTTTTCACACGAATCTTACCATTTCTGTCATTTATCCACTTCATTTTAATCTTATCTACCAGGGATTTGACTTGGTCCCACAACCACAAAAGATATTTTATAATAGCTGTTGCCTACTGCAATAAATACAACAAAACAAAGCTGTGTGTATATCTGAAGCTTCTGCAGGACAAAGGTATTCTTGCCAAAGCTTCTTTCCAAAGCACATCACAGTATGATAAAGATCGGATTGTATCATGTTTGATCCTGGTGAGAATTGATCCATAACTCTGTCAGTGTTGGTGCCCAGCTCTACATATTCATCTACACAGAATCACAGCAATGTTACTGATGTTGTTAAAATAATATATGTGCAGTACACACATCTAAACACAGAGTGGCAGTATCATTGTTTATAGATTCATAGATGCACCAGCTATAAAAACTGCAGTTTAAGGGGCATGTCAGACTGATTCACAGCACTGTATAATCTAGCTGTGCAGCGCTGCAGAAATGCTGCATTGTGCTGACCTGTGTGTTCATCTAAGCCACGGGTTGTGTAGAGAGAGGGTGTGTGTGTGTGTGTGTGTACATGTGTCTGCATTTAAATGTTCAGAGAATTGAGTGCAATTCCCCTGTGAAGCTGGGAAACTCTAAACATGGTTGACTGAACAGATAACCATATGGGGCATGACTGTCTGCCAAATGCAGCCTACATGACACACACACACAGAGCTGTCAGAGAGTTTCTCAGCTTAAAAAAAAACATCTGTCCTCTTCTCCTAATTTGGTTCTTTAAATTAACAGTGTTAATGTGGTTGCAGTTCACTAAAGCAGAACTAAAAGTTGTTATTAGGACTGCAGCTACACAAATGCTGAAATTTTTTAGGTTGTCATTGGGGTTAACATTTGAGAGCTTAATTTTACTACTTTGTCAGTTTAAGTTTTTACTTATTAACACACATGCGCACATAACAAACTTTTTTTTTTTGAAAGAATCCCTTAAAATGAAGAATACTATAAAGGATATTCCCAAGAAGTGTGGCAGATGAGACATTTTACAGTTCAGAAATAAAGTTTTTTTCCTGTGGAACAGCTGTTTGAAGCATACAGTCTTCATTAAACTGGACCCTGTCCCTCTGTAGATTTAATGTCAATAAAGTACTTGAAATTTGAATGATGATCAAAAAAATCAAAGGGGACAGCAAAGAAAATGCGCCAGAGTGTCATTAATCTGTCTTCTAAATCTGTGTAGAAGGCACTGACAACAGTTCCAATTTGTTAGCACACACCCCATCATCCCTTCACCTACTCAGTCATCATCATCCAGCTCGACATGAGCCAAACAGAATGGCAGTGTTGTAACCATTAGCTTTGTGTATGTCTGTCTGATGTGTAGACAAGAATGTCACCATGCCCATTTTTTAAAAATCTTTATGTGAGCCTGAGCAAGAAAGAACACAAACTTCTTTAGAAGTCAAAGTGACCTGCTGCTGGTGAGGGATATTGTAGTTGAGGATTCTGTCAGCACACACAGACCCCTCTATGTCTCACCTTATCTACTGTCAATTTTGAAACCACAGCAGAGTGAAATAGAGGGGATTTGCTCTAATTCCACAGTAGCCATTACACCTGTTACTTAGCCTCCTGTCTTATCCACATGAACCACTCAATTCATAAAACAGCCGCCCGAGTCATTCACATTCTACTACTACAATTCCAGCTAAAATTTCTGCCTCTACTCTTTGTCTCCATTTACTCTTCCTCACTCACTTTCTTGCAGCCTATACCTTCTCTAAATTTACTTTGCCACCCACCCTGACATCACTCCCTCATTTTCCATATCTACCTCAATTCATTTTCCCTCCCTCCCCTCCTTCATTTTGGTTAGCCTCATTCAAGAGAAGGCTTTTGTGATTGGCCAGTATTTATATCATCTAGGTCCCAGTGCCACCTGGGACAATGGTCTCCAGTCAGATCCAGGTCACAGCAGGAAGAACCATTCTTCGGCTCTGCGCGTATCAGTCCAGTCCAGTCCAGTCCAGTCCAGTCCATCTGCCACACAAGCCAGCTTCAGAGACAGACACAGCTACTGCACCAACTCACCCACTGGCATCACACACAGGTAGATAGGCACACACACGTTCATCAGCAGGTGCTGCATCACTGCTCTCGTTTGCCTCACACACAAACATACACACACAGGTAGATAGTGGGGGATCTGGCTGACTGCACTAACCATGCACACAGGTGAATATTTACACAGAGCTTACCTCTGAGCCCAGGAGAACCTCTGCTACCGTGATATCGGTTTTCACAGCAGATGACAACACTGGCAGTGATGCTGAAAGACAGGTAAAGGTAAGTGGATGTAGCAACAACCTGCATGTTTGACAGGAGTAGGAGATACAACTAGAGTATATGTGCAGATTGTATGTGTATATTAGAGTTAATAATGCCAAAATACAAATTACTGGCCTTAATGAATAGACACAATAAAATAAAAACAATAAAAGCAGTATTTGTTATGATAAGTAGCATCACTGGCATTCTATTAGCTTCCACAGTTAACAGTTAACTGCAAATGGCCATTTAACACAATGTGAGACCAAAATGTGAAGACTTCCTGCTGGAGGTAAATAAATTATAGGGCACAGATGTTACAATTGACCCTCCAAATGTGGGCTTATTTGTCCCAGTGCTGGTATCCACTCACCGTCAATGTTTCACAGTTACTAGAGTAGTTTACACAGGATTACCGAGGGATAATCCATTTACAGTATTTAGAGACATGAGTCGCCATCTGTTTGCATTTATCTCAGCGAGGGAGCCGTCACCACCGGCTGGATACAAACAAACACACTTCAACGGTGAGACGAAGATGTCTGAAATTATGTATGTAAATATTACATAGCTGTAGTGTTGGTGTACTGGTTAACTATCCGGTTTGTTTAGCCGTAGCCGTTGTCACTCAGATAGACGTTGGTCACGACCTTCAAACTGCGCGCGCACTCCGGCCAGTGGGATTTGCTGCTTTCAAATGCTGTCGTAAACTCTTGTTCCAACTAAAACGCATTTTCTGTGACAGTTTTGTTTACGGTTAGCATCAAGGCTAATAACAAAAATGTTATTTCATTGAACACACTGAACGCAGGACTTATTTTATGGTGTACTGTAGAGCTATAGTAAAAAGAGGACAAAATATCAGCCAGCAAATAGAGGTTAAGGTACGCCAGTGAATTTAGCAAGTGGAATAAACAAATAGAAATGTTCAGTAACGTATAAAGCCAAATAAAAACGAACAAAAAACACAAAGCGAAACGTGATATTTATATTAATTATTTGCGTTTCCCCGATATATCTCTTACGTCAGTTTGCACTCTGTTTTCTCATTTTTCGACAGCAAGTGAAAGCAGCGGTTGACCAGAAGACTTAATAGCTCCTGCAAATCAGTCAATTGTGACTTGCTGTGTACTACCTGGTTAAATGTTGTACAATTGACGGTTCCGACAATCGTCAATCCTTCAATTTTTTCTCATCAGTAAGTATGAGTACTCAGCCCGACATTTGTTGATGTTTATTCTAGCCCTGAAAGGCTGCAAGCTAAGAGCAAGCGAATAAGTTAACAGCTTGTGTATGTAGTAATTTGCATTAATGACCCACTGGGTTGTGCAGTGCCAGCTCACCTCAATGACAGTGTTGTATTTTTCTCACACCACTCTTCTAGGAGACTCTTCCTGTGGTGGTAAAATTAATATCTGAAGACTACCTGCTGAAAATGAAGTTTCTAGACCAGAAACTTGCTTTTGTCTCCTGCAGTCATCAAACAAACGCAGTAACCTCTTAAACACCAGCTCTGTTATCCAGCATATTTTATTGCCTTATTGCTGCCATTGAACTTTACCAGCAAACCCTTAAACATTCTCTACCTGCTCACGACTTGCCCAGGTGCTTTCACTAGCTGCAAAAAGCTCTTCAACAGTTTCCCTCTCACTTCAGAAAACCTCCCTTCACAAATGATGCGGACTGACAGCAAAGGCCGAAGTGCCTCACCTCACAGGATAACCTATAAGTCTGACTTCCATGCCATCAAATGTTCATTTGACACTGGAACCAGTTTTCAACCAAGGACCAAAGCTGCTGTTGCCCAGCGCACTGCTGCGCACTCAACCAGGCTGCCATCCAGCCTGTCAGATCCCATAATGTCTCACACCACCACCAGCACAGGCAGCAGAGGGAGAGTTCGCAGCACCAGAGGGACCAAGATCAGAGAAAACATCTTCCTGCAAATGGACAGCCAGCAGCTGAAACAAGATGGTGGTCAAGTGCTGAGTTCAGGCTCAACACCACTCATTTCACCCCATAATCCTGGCCCACTGCCCCAAACGTCACCTTTCTCTGGATCAAGACGTTCAGTCATCAGTTCCTTGTCTGTTCTGGGCTCTGTTGCCAATATGTCAACTCCAGAATCTTCTCTGCAAGATAAACTACCCAGGGCAGAGGAGATAGTTGATATTGACAGGGCTGCTCTGGCTCAGAAATTCTCTGTAACCCGCAGGTTGTTTGAAACCAAGATGATGGAGGTTGAGGGTGGTGGAGGGCTGGTTTCGAAAGGAATTACTGGCAGGCCAAGCAAGACGATGGCAGAAGAGAAAGGAGAAGAGGGAGAGGGGAGAGGAGGTGTCAGCCAAGTGGAAAAAGAGGAGGAGGCAAGTGAGAAAAGGAGGCACACAGAGGAGAATAGCTTTGATAAAGATGAATCAATAAACCTACCTATCATAAATATTTCCTCATCACAACTTCCTGCGCAGGCCTCACTTACAAGGGACCCTAAGTCTCCTGCATCAGATGGCCCAATTGAAGCATCTAACACATCTCCCCCCTGTCTTGACATACATAGTCAAACCACAGAATCAGGAATGGCAGAAAGTGCAAGTCTTGACCTCCACTTGACCCCTGAGGATCCAGTGAGGGCCGAACTAGTGGACGTGAAGAACGAGTCATCAGAAAGCGAAGAGAATGAAGAAGAAAAGGAGTGGAAAGAGGCTAAAAACTTGCTTAAGGATGAAGGAGTAAAGAACTGCTGCATGGCCAACACAGCAAGAGAAAGTGTGCAGGACCTAGTGGATGATGTTTTTGAAGAGCCCAGCATGGAAACACCACTTTATAATGTGGAAAATGAAGTGGACCTCAGGGCAGGAAAAGCTATGCCAGTAGTTTCTTCAGAGGAACACCGTGAGGAGTTACCAGCAGGCATGTCATGTAAAAGCGATACTGAGGATGACGGGGAAGGTGGAGGAGACAAGTACCGGCAGGTGAATGAACAATGGGAGGAGCAGAGCAGACAGTTCGTTGCATGGGCTGAGAATTCAACAGGAAAGGGGGACTACAGAGAGAAAAAGACAGATGCAGGACTGGAAGAAAGTGCTGTAAGGAAAGATAGAGGCATGATGCAGGAAGAAGGTATTAATAAAGAAGTTGTGTCATTGAATGTGGGGGAGAGAAAAAGTGGAGAAGAAGAATGCAAACAAAGCCAAGAGCATGAAAAAACTGACAACAGGGAGAGAAGTGAGAGAGAAGAGCTGCAAGAGGAGCGTGTCATTGAGGAGGTCAAGCAGGAGAAGTGCAGGGAGGACAGTGATGGAAAAGATACTGAAGGAGGAGGCAAAGAAGACCAGACAGGATCTGCAGATATCCGTGGGATTGAGAACGAAGCGTTTGTGTACGAGCAAGAATCTCAGTCTCATTCAGCGTCACCAGGACAGGAGTGGGAAAACTCTACACATCCAGGAAATCAGCTTTTATCAGAATATGAAGAAATACCTGGTGTGCCCGAAGTGTCCGATCAAGAGGATGAGGATACAGCGGAAGATGTAAAGAGAAAGGTCAAGTTCTCCTCAGCACCAATCAAGGTGAGGAAAACTTCTACAAACTCAACCTTTCAGCTTTCATTGCTCACCTCACTGAAAGCTGCAGGGTTGCTTACTTGTAGATTCATGCATTTTATGGAAACTTTTTTATTGTAGAAGTGTATGACTGTCAGTTGGTGTTTTAATCCGTAAAAGAGAGGTGTTAGCCCAAAGCCATGTTTCCAATCCATCAGAGGAGGCGGAGGAAAGACAAGACCTCACATGCTTCAGTCTGTCAGCGCAGAGTTGCCTTGATTTACTGTAAAAACACATGAAGCATTCCTGTACTCTAGGTGTGAATGACATTCACTTTGCTCCATTTACAACAAACTACTGTAACATTTAGTGTAGTATCAGTAAGTGACACATTGAAATGTTGTTTGTTTACTTTGAGATTTTTGTAGGATTGCGCAATATGTATATTTTTGGCTGATAATGATGTCTCATAACTACCTGCTTCTAAAAGCCAGAACAAACAAGATAAAACTAATCAATTTACAGTTTTGTACTTTAAAAAGAAGTTCAGCCCATGTAGTTTTTGCACTCCTGAGGGTAAAAAAAAGAGAGGATGTAGTGAGCATAGATGGATAATTTGATATTATGTAACTCTGATCTTAACAAATCCAACTGACTTTACTATTACAACAGCTGAAGTGGAAGTAGATGAAACAACTTCATAGACTTTGGCTTTGCAGAGCATTTTGACTGAGAAATCAGAGCTTTCATAGAGCCAAAAGTATACGGCTGCTTGTCTGCAGATTTAACACAATGACAGAAGGGAAATGTTGGACTGTTATGCTTAGCAAAGAATGGAAAAGAGGGTAGTGGAACAGCTACACTGCTTTTAGTTAATGAGGTCATTAACATCACTTTTGGCTTTCTTTACAGACACTACTAATCAGCTAAAATTTCATTCTCTGAATAGTACACGACAATATAAATTAATAGATTTTTGACCTTTAATTTATCGACTCCATATATGTTGTTCATCCCTATTTTTTTTTACTATTCTCTCATTACGCTTGTGCAGTTTGCTCACGTCTCTGCACTTCTCTGACAAATTAACCAACATAATTAGTGTTTTGTTGTGTCAGTAGCTGAGACAGTGCGTCTGCATGTGACACTGGTGTTGTTTTAAGCTGAGGCTCTTGCAGTGACTTAAAGCATATATTGAATGCTGTCTTTCAGGTGTACTGCACTTATTCCAACGCAGAGTACGACAGACACAATGAGGATATTGACCCTGTGTCCGCCTCAGCTGAGTATGAGCTGGAGAAGAGAGTGGACAGGATGGACGTCTTTCCAGTGGAGATAGAAAAGGGTGTGTTTCCACATCAGAACCCAGAATCAAAAGAAATCCTGAAAGAAATCATGTTTCATTAATGCGAACATATATTAGGTTAAAAAACAGAATTTTCATGATATTCTTAGCTTCCACTGTTAAAGTACCAGGTTCTCCCTCTTTTCAATAAATATCCCTTGTGTCTTCATGTTACAACAGTCTTCTCTTGACTAATGTTGTTAATTTGAGGACAAATTCCTATTATGTGTTCTTTTAGGAGACGAGGGTCTGGGCATCAGTATCATAGGAATGGGCGTGGGTGCTGACCAGGGACTGGAAAAACTAGGAATCTTTGTCAAGACAATCACTGAAGGAGGAGCAACACAGAAGGACGGAAGGTGCATTTCAACATTAGTCTCTTGATAACTGGTGAATCAGTATGGCTCAACTAAGATTTTCTTTTATCTGCGTGTGTGTGTGTGTGTGTGATAGGATTCAGGTGAATGACCAGATAGTGGAAGTGGATGGGGTTAGTTTGGTCGGAGTCTCCCAGCTGTTTGCAGCCACAGTTCTCAAGAATACATCAGGCCTCGTCAAGTAAGTTGCCATGTCTCACTATTTGTTTGCATTGCTGCCACTTTGGTGGAGTTTCAGAATGTAAAGTCTTTCCCATTAATGATTTAGAGACGAGGAGTTACAGAGGAGCTTCAGCCTGATATTTGATATCTCAGTTTAATAAAAAGCTGTCCATCTGATCAGAAACAGAGCTGGACATCTGAAGGTTTGTTGCATAATTGCTGTTATTTAAAGATGACGCAATAATAGCCAGTTAAATATAATTTCTTTGCTGGCAGATGTTTTTAAAGTACTGTGCCAGTGCTTTGGAACAGCATCCACAAAGTGTGAGCAGAAATGTGAGTTCTGCATCAACTACATGTGATTCAGACTTGATATTTCTGCCAACCACTTTCCCAAGCATATCATATTGCTTAGATTGCCTGCCAGCTTTTAGGATTGGAGAAATCTGTAGTGGAGCATAGATTATATATTCACCAGTAAACCTTTCAAAACTATAAACAACTGCATTAATATCATCCTCATGACAGTCACATTTCTTTCTTGGTTCTCTGAAACAAATTTTTCCTCGGTTTAGAGATACCTTTTAAGGTGATATATGTAACATTTTAGCACCAATATAGCACCTCACTTGTACTCTTAGGACTTAATTCAAGGGTGGCTAAATTATGTGATTAAATCACTGGACCCAGTCTCATTTGACGGGTCATAAGAAGTGCAACACATTCCAATAATTACATTTTCACCCAAGTGGCTCAGGTTCAGCTGCTGAGTGAGTGTGGGAGTTGCACAGTTTAAAGGAGACAGTTACTTTGTTCATAAAGAGCACAATACGGATTTGATCTCCAAGAATTTTACTGTAAAAGATGCTGAAATATTTTATGTATTGCCTTTAAGAAACACTTTCAAAGAGTTTGAATATCAGTGTGTCTGTCAGTGCACTAACATTGCGAGAGTGTGTAAAACTCTTTCCACTCATGTCTTGGCTTGGGCATCCTTGATTCCTCTCCTTGCCTCCTCACCTCACATCCTAGTCCCTCCAACCCAAGATGCAAGCAGAGGAGGCAACAAAGAGACAAACATTGGAGACGAAAACATCAAACAAAATGAGACAACCCTGCTTTGTAGCCTTTATTTAAAAGCTGCATCTTCTGTCTGTTGCTTAATTACAGGCCTAGCACCATGCTTTGTATGTGGTTGGTATATACCAACTGTGTCACACCCTTTTGCATCCTCACTAATAGTTTCTCCAGTAGGCCTCCTCTTTCTGAACTCCCCCCACCACAAGATTCATTTTTGGAGACATTTGTCAAGATGGCAAGCTGAGATTGATTTCCAGGTCACAGGCATGAGGACTGAGAGGAGAGGAGACAAGAAAGCACAAAAAAAGAAAATGAGAAAAGCTCTTTTCAACTGTAAAATGAATTACAACAAACTGCAACACAACAGCTTTTTTAACTGAAGACATTTTGACACACCACAGGGGTAAAAGCACAGGTGTATGTAATAAAATGAGTGATGGCTGGATTCCATTTAGCTGCTTAAGTTTCAGGGTTGAAGCACTGTGCATTCTGGCTCACTGTCACGCATACCATTGTTCATGTTATTGATAACACCTGCACATTACCAACTCAAAATGTCTGCTGTGAAAGAAGGGTGGAGTGATGGCTCACAGCCTTGATCTATCTCTCTCTTTGGCTGCAGGTTTCTGATTGGCCGAGAGAAGGAGGGGGTGGAGAGCGAGGTGGCCCGACTGATCAATGAGAGCTTGGAGATGGATAAAACATCCAGGAAGGTGTGTTTACTAGAACAAGAGCAGAGTTTTAATACCAATAAAAATTCCATATGGTTCAATCGCACTGCTTTTCTGTGCATTTTTTTTATATGAAGAAGGAAGGAAAAGCAGGAGATGAATGTAACGATAGCTGCATGTCAGAGAGGGAGTCAGTGGCTGAGGAAGAGGAGGAGGGGGAGGAAGAGGAAGAGGAGGATGTGTCTGCTCTTTCTAGTTTGGACAACTACCAGCTGTGCCTCAAATACCAGCAGGTACTTTGAAGTCAACATGAATTAACATCCATATTATGTTTACTTTCATTTTAACCTGATTATATACTGTAAGAAATTACAGTACTACGATACCTCAGTACTATAAAAAGAGATAAAAATTGTTTTCAAACCTTTTTTGTCTTTTTAGCTTCAGTCAAAACTACGACACAGAGCAGCACAACTTCACCACACCAGAGAAAAGGTAGGTCGCTCAGCTAGGATAGAGATCTCTCTTCTTTACACACACACACACACACACACACACAAAATAAACAATAACTGTACTCACTTTAAAACACCACCTTTTGCATCCACATTTGGAACAGTCTGACCCATTTAACTGTGTGTGAGATGGCTCGCTGTGGAGTTATTAGGACACGGGCCGCATTCCAACACTGCTCCACGTCAGCTCTGCCTCTCTGCCTTTGCCTTGAAGTAATCACCGCTGTGACATAACTGGGTTGGAGAAAGAAAATCTGGCTTTCTTCTATCCAACCACGTTAGATCCGTAAATACTTCATTTGTTGTATTGAAACTCTTGAAATAAGAGGATTGAAGAAAAACAGTTTCTCCAGCTCTAAAAATGAGTTTTTGACACTTTGAGTAACAACAAAAGGGACTTATTTTCCTCTTTGTGCATATGCCCTTTATATACACATGCAAACACACAGTAAATAATCTATTCTTTGACTCCATGTTAAGTTAAAGGCGTTGGAGGAGCAGCAGGCCCTATGGGAGAGCCAGAAGGATGAGTTGGAGCAAAAAGTGGAGGATGGAGAGGAGAAAGCCGACAAACTTGAGAAGTAAGATGTTATGGACTGGACTCTGTCGTACACTTTGTTTGTTTTACAAATGAATTTTGACATTGGTGACATGATAAATTTGTAAGTATATAATGGAGTGGGAGCCTCAAGCCTGCAAAAATGATAACCATCATTATAGTCTTCATAATGTTTCATAATGTGATTAAGTGGATGTTAATGCCCCCCCACTCTTTTTATCAGGTACTGGCAAGAGGCCCAGACACTGTGCAGGGTTGTGAGCCAGCGACTGGCTGACGCCCAGAGCCAATCAGAGAGCTTGGAGATCAAATACAATAAGGCCAAGAGACTGGTCAGAGAATACCAGAGCAGGTATTTATCTAATCCATCCAATCCAGTTATCTCTCTGACAATGTGGAACACGACTCCTAAATGACTGGGAGTGTATTCTGGTAAAAGTAAGCAAGTCCTTTCATCCATATTTCTGCAATTAAACTTCTCAATTTTTTTTTTCCAGGGAGGAAGAGAGGGAAAAAAGAGAAGCCAACTTGAGGAGAGAAATGGAGGAGAGAGATAAGCAGCACAGAGAGACAGTTGAAAGGCTGCAAATCCAGGTGAGTGGCAACTTCTCAGTCCTGTATGGATTTACTTTACTGAGCGTGCCATTTCTCTGTAGTCATTGTTTCACACTGTTTATACCAGATAGCACAGCTGGAGAGGAAAGAGCCAGAGAGACAGAACCACTCTGTGGGCTCTTCAGTCACAGGTAAGCAGCTAAATGACTGTAGCTGGAGAGTTTCATGTGACTGTGTATCTCAGTTTCTGCCGCTGCTGGCAAGGAAAAAGTTTAGAACCATTTTAATTTTAAAGTTTTGGCATCAGATGTGTTTTTATGGCTGTTGAAGAAAGAATTTTAAGCTTTGTGTGTCCCTTTTAATTTGGTATAATATAGGAACTTTAAAACTCTGGAATAAAAATGATGTCTGTTGTGACTAAGTGAAGAGATACTTATACCTCAGGTCCAGATTGGTATATTCCAGTTCCTGATACAGGACGTCTGGACTCCAGCGCTCACATAGCCAGAGCTCAGCTGGCCCAGAAATCCAAGCGCCATCCGCCCTCTCGAGACAAACTCAGAGAGAGCTTTAGAAAACAGGTACTCTGTTAAATTTACACTCAGATCTGTTTGTTTCTGACTATAAAACTTGCACACACACGTTCTCATGTTGCCTTTTAGGAAGATGAAGCTCAGAAACTCCAGGAGAGCCAATCGCTGTCTGCCCCCCCAGTGGTACAAAGGAGCAGCAGAAGTGACCTGTCCAGCACCTCGTCTTTCTGCACCCTCAGTCCTCAACTTCCCACCAGCTCAGACTTTACCCCTCCCATCTACATCACCAACACCATCACGCCCTCATCAAGCAAATCCTCCACATCCAGGAAGTCCAAAAGGAAATTTCCTGATTTCAGGTGCAGGGTCCCTCGCTCCAATTGTCCCTCTCTGGAATCATAATACAGTGAAATATTTATCACATATTCCCTGATTTAAAAGTTGTTCAAACATTGCAAATTTATTTTTTGCCACGTTGCTTGTTGAGTGCAAACACTGGCCATTTTGCAGGTGGTTCCTTTTCATAGTTATAAATTGCTTCTTTTTCTAGTGGCCTTCGCAAGTCTCTCAGTAAAAGGAGAAGTGAGAAACAGCGCAAGAGGTCCATAAGCAACAGGTCTGATATCACATGTACAGAAGCACAGCTTCCTTTATGCAAAACTTTCATTTCTCCATGAGTAAAGAACGTTGAAATTGATTAACTAAGCTACTGTATCTGTTTCACTTATGCAATGCACAGATTTTGTGCACATTTGAAATTATGCATAAAAAATAGGAGTGAAAATATCAGATTTTTTATTTTAAATTTGGAGCTACTTTGACAAAATTTGTATAAAATGTTTGCAATTCTTTAATTGAGATTATTTAGATTATAAATAGAGCAACTTTTGTAATCTCACAGGGGCTCCTGTGGTAACCTGGTGGATGAGCCCACCGGAGTTTCCCCATCAGGTTCGATCACCTCGATGCCTTCTTGCCTGCCCTTTCCCTGGTTCGGAGAGCGAGGGAGGGAAAAGGAAGTGGAGGGTGAGAGGGGCAGGGAGAGACTTCGCTCTGTGTCCAGCAGCAGTTTACCGTACCTGACCACCACAGGTAGAAGAGATCAGGTGAGAAAAGCTAACTAATAATGGCTCTGTGGGGGCTTAACATCCAAACATGTCTATGGACTAACAAGGATACAAGTCAGGCTTTCAACATGCCAGCCTCCTCCCTCTGTCTAAACTCTCTGATCTTGATGTCTCATACAAACAGAAACCTTTCTTAAAATAAAATAAACACCCACTCATGGATTAGCATGCAGCAGGTGATGCACAGTATGTAGCATCCTCTTTCTCTTGCTTCCAGAGTATTGGCTCTCCAGTGTGCAGCTCTAGCATGGTGGGTCATGTCTCTGATCCCTCCCTCTCTGGACACTCTTACACTTTTACCTTTTCCTCCTCTGAGGTGAGTCTGTCCCTCTCTTCTTTTTTCTTTCCTTATTTCTTCCCTAATGGCACACTCTTTGTCCCAATTCTACTCTTTTCTTTAATTACTGTTTCCTTTCATTTCTTTGCTTCTCCGCTCACTCACTCTGTCTTATTTTCTTGTGTCAGACGTTGGATGATGACCCAGTTCCCACCAATAACAACAACCAGTGGCAAAGTCGACCCGTCCTGGAGTGGAGCAACCAGCAGGTGTGTCTGTGGTTAATCGCCATGAACATGGATCAGTATGCGTCCGAGTTCGCTGCCAAAGGTGTGGATGGAACACAGCTACTCAACATGGACGGGGAGAAACTAAAGGTGAGTGTTACAGTGTGAGTGTTTAGGGAAAAATAAAATCATTTATCAAATGTAACCAGCACATATACAAGGTTAATATGTATGTAATACTTACACATCAAAATGTCTAAAAAGGATTGTAAATTTGTTGTATATTTTGCTAAGCTGAGTATATTATCTGAAATCTTTCTAACAATGTTCAAACTCAAAGAAATATTTAATATTATTCAAGGTAGGGGTGCTCTTCTCTTTTTGCCTGCTGCTAATTTCCTTGGTAACACCAGTCAGAGATTGAGGGAAGGAAGTCAGCAAACATGACATTAATACATCTGTGAACATTTGACAGTCAGATTTTCATCTGCAAAGGTTACTGTTAAACAATAAAATAAGCAAATCTAATGATTCAAAGCTACTTCACAACATTATCAAACTACACCTTTTGTTTTTTTTAATGATTTGACTGAGAGATCTCTAGTTGCAGAAATTACATGTTGTGTGCTGAATTGAATTACACTGGAAGATTGTGTGCTACAATATACACATTTTATATCATTCAGATATTCAAAGACCTGAACTACTGTCCTAACCTGTTGTAAGTCAGCAGGATGAACCTTTGTTTTCCTATTGATTTTTTTTTTCAGTGGGCAGTAACCTTTATTTAAAATAGTCAGTGTGATTACAGGGTAATTGCAACATCTTCTAAACACAGATGGCACTGCCAACCCAGACTTAACTTATCTAGATTATTCTTAGGCTGGTTTTTAATGATGCAAATATGACGATTTTATATGTAGTGAAATTTAAATATGTTATCTCTGGTTTTGGAGGGTCATTGATTTGAACCTGCACAGTATTCTACATCCTTTCTTGACACTGATGTGTCTTCCCCCTGTGTGACCTTCTTTTCTCTGCTGTCAGGCTCTGGGGGTCTGCAGCCATAGTGACCGCTCTGTCCTTAAGAAGAAGCTGAAGGAGATCAGAAAAAGTGAGGAAAAGGGACAGAGGAAGCTAAAAGATGAAAAGGAGAAAGAGAAGAATGCAGTTTTGGACAGAGAGAGTGAAGAAAAAGAGAAGGTGAGGATGATGATGGAGAAGAAGTCTGTGAAAGATGCCCGACACGGTGTCAGAACTGTAAGAACAGAGTCACTCCTATAAAGGTGATGTTGGAGGTGCACCACCAGCATGAGGGTGTGTTTTCAGGCTATGACACAAGGAAATACACTTGAACCAATCTCTATTAAGTGAATAGAAACCGCTAGATCTACTGCACACATCCTCGACTGCTCACATCTTCATCGTTATCATTAGGATACAAAACATTGAGTGGCTTTAATGGACACAAAGATCTTTGGACCAGAGCAGAAGTTTGACTCCAGCACCAAAGTTCACAGTCACAGCAGATCCTCGTCCTTCGGTATATGTCAGGTGTAAAGTGTGTGGCAATTTGCTATTGTTTTAAAATGTTTTTTTTTATTATGAACCTTAAATTATCCTTAGATAATGATTTTAATATTTAATTGTGTGCTAATTTAAGCGCGCAGGTGTTTGCTGTAAATGCTTTTTTTATGTATTAATAAATAATGCTTTAAACTTGCGTCTTCCACCTTTATGAATGCATTTGCTTGTCCTTAAAAATCACAACAGAACACTTGGCAACATTTAAAAACTTTTATTTAAGAAACTCTTTGTTTGCTTTCACTCATATTTTACAGCCAGTGAATAAAAGGTGGATTCTGCAAAAGCTTTGGTCATATACATTTACAAACCAAGTGCTCTACAGCTGTGGGATGAGTTGCAGTTTCTCTATTTAAAATTCAACCTGAGGCACCTTGAGCATGAAAAATGTTGAGTGATCAACAAGTTAAGGCAAATGCACAGTAGAAAGGATTAAAAAAATAAGAGAAATAACATTTTTAGTGAAAAAAAAATGCATTGCATGGCTCTTTGGCCTGTAGGGCATGTAACATAAAGTACTCCTCACAAAGAATAAATACAAACAATTCTGCAAAACATTCAGAAAATGTACAAAAAGAACCTATAGACACTCCCTCCCTCCCCCCAGTCAACACTGTGATTGTAGCAAATGTACAAAACTAGCTCAGAGAGACGACAGAGGTGCAGGATCGTCTCCCACACTGCAGCTCTCCTCCAGTGATTTCAAACAGACTTTATCCAAGATCAGTTCAGCCCTTGAAGCAGAATGTTTGATCAAGTATTTAGTCTTGAAAAAGTTTTTAACAATTAATTTGTTTCTTAATATTTACAGTACATGCCATGTAAAGACAGGGCAGGAAGAAAAACTAGTAAAATTTGGGAGTTTATCAGTAAGTGGCAGAAGTCTGTGCAAAGTCAGATCTCATTGGCTGTTAAGAATAGTGTTCTTTGTCATGCCAGGTTGTCATCCAGGGCTTCTTTTCCACATTTTCCCAGTTACCATTCCCAGGTTTTATAGCTCTTTCCTCCCGTTTGATGCGAACAGCGTTGTAACTGGGAACCTTGTCTTCATATTTAGCTCGCTTAAAAAAGCCACACTGCAGAGAAGAAAGGGAAAACAAGTGTTTGAGTGTTTTGTTTGGGGAAAAGGCTATTTAAAGACATTTTGAGAAAGAAAAGGAGGATGATGAGATTTTCAAAGTCATCACCAAGATGCAGTGAATCCATTAAGAGGTGTAGACAAGCCATCTGCACTCCTCTTAAAGACAGGAAACATTTTCTTATGCCCCCATTTTTGAATGTATAGAGAAAGAGACTGCATGTGCAATGGCATCAAGAGGAATTGAAAAGCAGAGTAAAAGAGGAAAAAAAATCAAAGGAATGCAGAACAGCCCCTTTGGTGAACCTCAGAGCATTAAATGACACAGTCACTGATTATCAGCCATCACCTCCCCTGGCCATGCAGGTAAACAGCAAACAGGTAAACATGATTCACACATAATCATGTGTGAAAACCTTTAAGGCTTGAACTTGGCAGAAATAATCAGTCAGCCCTCACAGTAGCATCATGTCACAGTGTGAGAATTGCCCACTGCTTGCCTATTACCAGAAAGCAGCAGTTTTGTAGCAAAAAGGTGCGAAGGAAAACATTTCAACCATTCACGGTAGGCCAGGTTATTTTACCCACTCTCTTTTTTTATGCATTTGATGTCAGTCTCTCTTTTTCTGTTGGGTCCTCTTTATTCTTTTTCCCAAAGACTCCACACTGAGGAGAGGCAGATTGTTAGAAAACGTGTGTAATCTTTACGTACACCTCCAGTTGTCCTGTAAATGGTTTTTATCGAAACACTAAACAATGAGAATGTAGATGTGCTGCATGTGTTTTTGCTAGCTGAGGCAGGGTGGATCCCTGGCCTTCATCCTACCTTCCATAGAAGGAAAACCAACAGGCCCAACAACAGCAAGCCGAGCAGGACGGACAGCACGATGATCCACCATGGCACTCCTCCATACTGGGCTGCACGCCTCTCTGGGAACACCGTCATTCTCACCTGGAAGAACATCAGCAGGAATAATAGTGTCAGCTACATTTTTAAATGGCTTTTTAGATTTTTTTTTTTGTTTATCTGTGTTTAAAACATTCACAAGCTTAGGTTTTATTGATGCATTATTCGCTTGTATACACTTGTATCAGCGTTTAATCTGCCATATCATGCAATAAATATTCATGTCACCTTCTTGGATAGATCAATGTCATGTTACTCACCTGTGTCTCAGCGTCTTTCAGCACTGTGTTCTTTGTTGTGCTGTCCACATGCAGAGAGGCTTTCACTATCACCTCTATGTGGTGTAAACTGGAATAATCCTGTTAAAAGACAAAAGGACAAGATTGAGTTTAGATGAGGACTAATCGCTCTACTCTTAACATAATTTACTGCAATAAGACTTGTTTTCCTGATTAAAAAAATAATGTGATTCTCTGTATGAGGCAGCCTACAAAGCTAGAAAGGTGTTTTTAATTTTTTTGTTTTACTTTCATTCATTTCTCCATGAACTCTACACACAGATTTTAATAGGTCCATTAATAAACATTTTGTTTAATGATTACAATATGCTAAGTTAAAAGTTTAATAGTTTTTGTTATATAATTAAATTCCTTTTAAATTACTTAGCTTTAGTGTTTAGTGTAAGTTTTAAACGGCATGTTTTAATTTTGCTACAACTTTGAAAAACCTCAGTCTACAACACCAACAAAAAAAAAACATTTAAATTAGACATACATTTGCATGATTCAAAGTTTAAAGTATGCAATATTAGAGGTTATGATTCTGGCCTGTTAAAAAGTATTTGTGAAATTCCTTTACTTTTCCTCTCCATGACTGTGAAGCTGATTCTCAACACAGAGTTGCTCCTCTCTCAAATCTTGAACGAATAGTTGAATAAAACCACACAATTTTCCACCAATTTGCTGTGTTACCTCTATGAAGGTGCTGTTCCAGAGGCGAGAGTGGAGAGTGATGTCTGCATTACTGTCCAAGCCCTGCAGGGGGCACCTTATCCTCACACATTGTGCCCCATCGTCACAGGACTGTCAACGAGGAAGGGAGTGCTAAATTACTACTGGATTTTAGTACAAATGGTACAAAAACACATAAATATCACAATAACAAAAACAAAAGAGAACTCTGAGGTTTTGTTTTACCAGAGTTTTGAACTCCTTCTTGTCAAGTAAACGTGAAATCGTGCCCCCCTCAATTAGTTTAGTGTTTTCTGCTGATCTTCTTGTCCTGGTGTTACTGGGTTCCTTACAGCAGAGAAGAAAAACAATATGACCAACTTCAAATTCACCTCGATTTCTTTGTCCGCATTAATACACATCTATAAATGTAAAATGTCCACTTCTTTCAACACAAGACTAAAATGCTAAAAATGCTAAAAGTCCACATGCAGGCAGAGTTTGTGTTGTTTTCACTGACCACGTTGCGGGGGTTGACCTCATCTTTAGGAGTGCACTGTATGTTCTCCACTCCAGTGGAGCTGATCTTCATCAGGTAGAGCAGCCACTTCCCATTACTGTTCTCCTTCGGCCAGTCAATGTCAAGAGTGGCAGTGCCAAAGTTGGTCAGACGTTTCCCCAGATTGATGATCTGTTAAATCCAGACAGAAACACCCTCCTGACTCAGAGTTTGAATCATCTAACTGAAGTGCATGTAACTACTCATATACACTCATGCATTGTAAGAGTGCTGAAGAAAAGTAGTTACTCTAGAAAGGAAATGACATCTGAGCTTTCCTGTACTCACTCTGAACTGGTGTGTGATGGCACTGCCGATATCTTTCTCCGTCTTCATAGCTGCCTCACCTTTAACCTTTCCTGTGAAGTAGACCTGAGATGGCTGGGCTCGTCTGGACAGATGGAGAAGCAGAGTGAGTGGCATGAATCACTGCACATTTTTGCAGCTTCTGGCCAATGAACTGTATGTGTGTATGCCTGCGTATGTATCTGTGTGTGTGTGTTTCTTACCCTGTTACAGACAGCTGCAACATGACGACAACCTTTGCTTTTGCTTTGACAGAGGCTAAATTCTGCTGGTCACTTGTCCTGTCAGATCAGAGGTCACACACACGTCAAGTCAGATATAGATGTTTATACATAATTAAGGTAAGTGCATTATGGCCCAGCAGCTTATCTAACATGGCTTAGTAGACTTAACCAGGAATTAACTCACTAACTTCAAACGATCAATTGAATCATCTATCATTCAAAGTTGTATTGATGTAAATTAATGTTTTATGCAGATAGATATACTTACGTCTCTGGCTTAAGGTCAATCTCCACTTCAGTAGTGTTGAGAGAAATGCCTGACGTACCCAGAATAATGTAGAAGGTCGTCTAATGTAAACAAACAAAGACATTACATAAGTATTAACAGTGCAACTTGTGCATAGAAGGCAGATGGAGCCAAAAGGAGATTTTCTCTCACCTCTGAGTCACGTTTGAAGGGGTTTCCAAGCTCACAAACAGCCTGAGAACCATTTTTATTGGCCACACAGGTAATCCGCCGCTCCTGAAAACGATAACAAGGTCAAATCAGGGATGACATAACAGTGTGTGTGTGTTTTTGTGTGTTTGTGTGCGTTTAAAAGAGAGAGGCTCACATTGGGTGGACTGCGGACAGCAGAGTAGGTGAGGGAGCGTGGGAAGGAGGCCAACACAGAGGCTTCATACGCATCATCTCCTTTCATATTGGTCACTTTGACCTCCAAGGCGATGTCCTTCTGGTTGCTGAGCGAGATCACTGGCACACCGTTCTCCCTTCAAATGAACAGCAGCTATGAGCATGTAGGCTGATGATCTGACGTGTAGTTTACACAGTCTGAAGAACGCAATGTTTATTTATTTTTTCTTTATCTGCAGTTTACCTTTTTTATTCTAGGAGTGATAATTTTTCGCTTTTATATCGTAATTTTTATCTTTTTATGAGCTTATATAAGAACTTTGAGAACTTTTATCATGTTCATCTATTGTCTGTGTTGTTTCTGAAATGTGTGATAATGGAAAAACTTCTAATGCAACCAAATCTATCTACAGGTACATATTAAGTTTCCTGCACTCAAAAAAGCCTTGGAAGCTAGAATAAAAATGATGCTGATGATGTGTGTGTGTGTAGGCTCTTACAGTTGTAACGGAGTGAACGTGTCTTGGTCCATTGTCCTGTAGCCGTAGCGATATGTCACCTTCAAGTTGCTCTGACAAACATTGTCAGTGCCACAACCCTCCTTCAGGAAACTCACCTACATCAACACAAGATCACACAGATTAAACTGGGATAATGACCGTCAATCAAAAATCTATTGCATGTCTTTATAATCTGTTTTTTCAGTGTGTCCTTACATCAGGTATCTTGCGTACACACCTCTGATCTTGTGGTCGGTGGCTCATTGGCGTCCAGTACAGGTTGCAGCTGAGATGCTGAGCTCTGTCTGCGTTGACGTTTGCTTTCCTGGATTTCCACGGACACATCGATGGGGATCCCCCGGAGCTTGTCTTTGATATTTTCCTGCAGAATGACATCATCACATAAAATTATGCACCACCCACAATGCACTTGGATCAAAAGAGAAGAATTTCCAGGGAGATTCTCTACCTGGATGATGAGCTGACGTTTGATGCACTCTTTCTTTCCTTTGCTGCTCATGGTGATGGTCCCTTTGAATTCATTTTCAGAGGAATCTGTGAAGGTGGCCCTGGGGTTGAGACCGATCTTCTTATGGTCAGCATCAGCCTCGAGGGAGTATGCCACCGCTAGATGGGACAGACACATAAGAGAGAGATAAAGGCTTTAACCACCCTAAAAATCTGTTCTATTGGATAACGAATAATGGTTGTGTTTCTAAGATAATAAGAAGCAAAGCATGTTTAACTATAAAATTTTGCTTGAATAAACAAAAGGACGGCTCAGCTTACTCAGACCAGGTGCGTAGTTCTTGGGGCTGGCAGTGTAGCTGAAGCAAGCCTGAACAGTCAAACTGCAGACACAATGCAGGTCATCAACAATCAGACACAGTATTGGTTTAGTGTTTTCCACATTAAAAAATATCATGTTTCTGATTTATGATAAAAGATTTTCCCAAAATAAAGTGATTCATATGTGACACATTGAGGGAAAACAAAAGAGAAATGTACCAGAAGGTGTTGCCACAATTTTTCTTTGTGAGGTCAATTTCCTTTGGCGAAAACTTAATTTCTTTCTCGATCTTAATGACTGGACGGGCTCTGGAAAGACAGACCTTAATGAGAAACTCTATTGCCATGACCTGAGATGTACAGCGAGAAAAAAATTGTAAAGGCCTTCTCACCTGAAGACAAAGACGGAGTCAGAGAGGGAGCCAACAGCCAGGTCAGGGTAGGAGTTCCCATCCAGGTCCATGTTGCCTGCCAGAGAGTAACCAAACAGCCTGGCTCCCAAAGACTGGCCAGACAGAATCTAAAGCAAGAGAGCACAAATTTAAGTTACAGCCACACACTGTATATCCCATATTAGTTCAAGTTCGTTCCAAGCTTGATTGAGAATAAGGTAAAACAAACTTGCATCTAATTTAAAACTGAATATTAAAACTTTATGGAGGCTGCAACTTAAGAGAGTAGAAATCTATGCTATGTTCAACAATATATTCCAAACGGGTTTAGCTTTTGAGGTTCCAGCAAGAAATTTAAAATGAGTTACACACTTATTGAGGCGTTATTTGTTATTTTTCGAACACTCCTATTTGGTTTCTATTCTAGTATTATAGATGCATCCCTTATCACACATATGGACTACATCTTTCCACACCTTTCTCCACCTGACAGCCTTCCTTCCTCACAAACCAAAATGCTTCAACAGAGTTACAGTTAAAATTGTGAAGTTCATTGTTCTCATAGTTTATTCCACACCTGTGCAGCTTTCTTAGAGCTGAGACCTGCGGCTGATCCGTGGTAGATGTAGACAGTCCCTGCTCCATTATCTGCATAAGGAGCTCCCACAGCGAAATCTGACAGCAACAACAACAGTGACTTAAAGTGTGATTATACAGACACCTTTCATTGGAGGAGGGGCATCAGCTAACAAGAGTACACATGTGCACATGGTAATATGATTGTAGCCTCACCATCGAATCCGTCCTGGTTGATGTCTCCAAGGTTTTCAACAGCCAGGCCAAACATGGAGTCCTTAGGTCCATCTATCCTCTCTGCCGTGACTTCGTTCCACTTACCGGCTTTGTTGAGGAAGACATACACGGCTCCACCAATATCTCCCTCCTTCTCAAAGTACTGAGGTGCTCCCACCACTATGTCCTGCCAGCTAACCAAAGAGAGCGTCACTTGTTCTTAAGTATACAGTAAGACTGAGAGCACTTTTCAAAGCAGAAGTTACAAGTTGTGCCTATCACCCAACGTCACTCACCCATCCTTGTTGAGATCTAGAACCGTCAAATCGTAGCCAAAAGACGAGGCCAGCCCTTCCCCCTCTAAAGTGTATTCTTCTAACATGATGTTGCGTGTGTCATCACCTTTCTTCAGCAGCACCACCGCACCGCTGTGGTTCGCTCTGGGAGCTCCTGCCACCACTGTCAGCTGGCCCTTGTTGGTCAGACTCTTCCCTGAGTCCAGAGAGAAACCTGAGGGACATGAGTAACATTTGCTTATCAAGTCAGAGCTGCTTAGGTACTTGCAATACGCTGAGGAGACCGTGTAAGATTGGAAATGAATGGATGAAGAAAGCTAGCGGTGGTTTACCCAAGTAGCTGTTAGCAGGAGCAGGAACCAAGTCAGGGTTCTTTTCGCTCTCATCTCCCACTTCAAAAGGGCCGTCATCGAAGATGCCCATCAATAAAAAGGAGTCATTCTTTTGTTCCAAGCGTACAATCCCTGGAGGAGAGGGGAGGAGTTAAGACAGGACTATGTGCATTGAAATAAAAGGGTGCAAAACCCATGAAACAATATTCCAGTTTGTAGTCATGTTGACTACATGACAGAAACAAGAGTTACTGGCAAATTGTTTTGTATTGAGAAGTGAACTTCACAAATCATGTTTGGTGAACCACTAATTAAGCGTATGATCATCAATAGGAATTGCAGTCTACAATCACAAATCCCTACCTTTCCAGTTGTAAGCTCCAGGGGCTCCAAAGATGAGGTAATGATAGTCCTTGTCAAAGGTGGCAGAGAGACCCTGCTGGCAGGAGCCAAACATCTCGTGGCCTCTGGACCGGCTCTCACAGAAATGCCAGTTGCCTCCGTCTTCACTTGCTGAGGGATCGATGGTCAAGTCCTGACTCAGCACATAGCAGCGGCCGATGATGTCACGTGATTCAAGACGTGTGTTCACATTAGATCGGCGCTGATAGCGATGGGCACAGGTCTAAAACAGAAACACAATCTTGAGTTGACATGATGTTGGTTTGAAATTAAAGCTGATGAGATTTTTTTGTTAAGTGAAGAGAATTACTCCTGTGTTCGGTGATATGTGCTGAAACATTTAGTCTATCAGCATTGTTTAAGCCGGCTATTTAAGCCATTTCCCAGAAAAAATGCAAAACTTGAGGGCTTCAACTTCTTACATAAAGAAATTAATACTTTTCTCTTTCTTCTTGATCTAATTGTAAATACATTTCTTTGAGTTTTGGAGATGAAACAATTATGTGATTAATCTAAAAAAAAATTGTTTAATCTCTAAAACTCTTCATCTGTTTCATTTAGAGGTTTATTACATAAAATGATTTGACTGGCTCAACCAAATTCTCAACAGCTTTTATGGCTGTACTATTGATGGACAATTTCTGATTTTTACGCATATTTCCCTGTTATCCAGCATGGCATGTTTAGTACCCTTGAAAACAGCATATTGTCATTAACTGGCCATAAATGTTTTTGAGGGTTTAAAGGTTTCTGATTTGACACCTAATCAAGGCTGAAAGTGGTGATTGTTGTCATTATCAATTGATCTTTTAATAGTTGGGTCTCACTACTCTGAACAGTTGTTTATTTTTTTTGGACTAATTAATTAATCTTCTAATTGCTTCAGCTCTACAGCTAAGTTATTAATATTGCTTTCAAGTTGTTGAAGTTCAAAGTCATGACTGGACACAAAGTCTTACCACAATCTTGCCTCCTGGCCCCTGACTGCTGACTGACACTCCCATCCATTGGTTCTCTTTACTTTCTGTGGTTAGATCCTCTACACAGAGACGGGAATGGGAGCAAACACAAAGAGGATACTGTGAGACAAATATGAGAAAATAAATGTCTGAGCTACTGAAAAGTTTAGACAAAAAATGCACAGGTGTCAGCAGAAATTTTACCTCCTTCGTCAAACTGAATTCTGGCACAGGCAGTTGAACTCATGTCACATCTGTAAAGTCCTCCAGTGACTTTAGACTTTTGACCGCCTAAGGCTCTTGCTCTTGGGGCACCAACCAGCAGCCTGCAACAAACACACATGAATCAAATGTAACAAATGACATATGCAACTTGATTGTATGCACTTTATGAATACAGGCTAAAGCTGTAACCCACAAACGAGCATTTCTTCCACTCATACATTTTATTATCACACATTCCAGTCCACTGTGTCACACAACAGCCATATTCACACACAAAAACACACACACATCCGCCACCAAACCGATGTTCCATGTCTTCACCGTCCAACCTAGTCAAAGACTCCATTCAAACGCCTGCTGTGCTTGATTGGACCAGGCTTTCTATCTCTTGACATACACATATGCACACACAGAGGCAGCCTTTGTGGAGCAAGGACAAGGGGCAAAATGCCACACCCAAGTCTTGGAGACTGGCATCCAGTTCTCAGGGTGTCTCTCAGGGTAAACCAAACTGGGGGATGTCATCCTTGGAGCTGATGCTTAATGGAGGTTTACAACAGAAGAAACACGTACACTGTCAATACACCAACCTCTCATTCTCTGTCTCTGCATGTTTCAGAGCTCATTCTGGTTTGCTTTGTCTGTCTGATGACCTCCATATTTAATGTTGGACAGCACACTGCCTTCACCAGATGAGATTATGTTAAGCCATTTTTAGCTAGAACACAAAGCATTCACAGATACACACACAGCATCTGGGAGGGAATTTTCAAAGACATATAGTCAGAGTGAAGAGCCGAGGACTAATGTGATCAGCGTGTCTGCAGCATGCAGATCACTAATCAACACTAACTGCATGTGGGACAACGTTTCAAACTATTAAGCTGACTTTTTTAGACAACTGTAAATCATCTTGAGTTTTGACTTTAGCAGGCGTGACGAGGATTAGCAAAGGACAATAAATCTATTCATGTCATATAAAAGTATGGCTTAATAAATTCACAAGGTTGTCGACAGTTGAATGTTGCCGTTATGTGATGGATTTAAATGGGTTTTGCAGGAAATGCTGAGGGAACATTAAAAAAGATCCTCACTTTTTATCCACTTTTATTATTATTTTAATAACTCTTTTCTATCAAAGATAAGTCTTATTCACACGAGTCATCACTTTCAAAGAGAGGATTTGTGACAAACAGTGAATTCCCAGGTGGGCATTTCATCAACCACAAAGACATGGGAAGTAAGGAAAATGGAAGGAAAGTGTGTCCAAAACACACAAGGACTCTGGGAAGTGGGGTCACGGGGTCTGGGGTCTTGATTCATGATGGATGCTGGAGTTCCCACTTGCACATAATCACACTGTTATACTCATTTAGAGTCTAATTTAGCTGTTTCCTTTAGACTGCAACAAGTATGTGAAAATAAAATGGCGCATTTTATCAAGATAATGTTAATCAATTTCATAGTTAAATGATTAGACAGCAGAAAGTTAGAAGAGTTGCTTACGAATGATCCACACTATAAAGCTTTGTTCAGGAATCTAAATTGGAGACGGATCTTGATAGACGGATGTTGTCTTTATTGCTGCACATTATTATCACATTTTTACCATTAAAGGGTGACGCGCTGACATGATGTGTCAGGGAGTAACACTGTGATCAGGCTGACCTGCTGACCCACTGACACGGACCCAGCTGTTTATCTAATCATTCACCACCAGCAGAGGAAGTGCCAACACACAGGCTTAGTCTACAGGAAGGACGAAAACAAACAGAGAGATAAAGAGTGTGTGTGTGTGTGTGTGTGTGTGTGTGTGTGTGCGTGTGTGTGCGTGTGTTTGAGCACAAGGGTGCAATGACACACAAAACAGACACACACATACTGTCAGTGACACTTGGACTCTCCCTGCACAGGACAACAGAGCGATCAGAGTGACGAGTAGAGGAACGTCCCACTGAGAGGGGTATGTTGTTTTGTTGGCTGCCAAGCCAGGGCACGGCCTGTTGCCTAGCGACAGCCAGCGGCACCCTATCAAATAGAGGAGTTCGTCTCCAAACAGTTTGGAGATCCAGAGGTTCATGTCATGTGTTACCTGACTTCTCCCTCCTTCCATCCGCCAGGATCGAGCCTGCTGTCTCTGACTAGTTGAGTAACAGCTTATGTTTGGTGCCCAGATGTAAAACTGATTTATGCTCCTCACCACATTCTTTCTGCCATCACCTTTTTCTTTTTCTCAGGTCTTTCCTCTTTCTCTTTGATGTTCAATAACTTCAACTAACCTGAAGCAAAGAGGTGGGGGCAGTCTGACTCTCATACTTGCACACAAACCTTAAAAACTCACAAACCATGTGGACTTAAAATACCAAACTCTACAGTTCTTTCTATTTCTTTGATCATATCTGCAATCGAGCACAGCATGATATTAACTTCAACATGTCTGTATCTATTGCCTCTCTCTTTCTCACAGCTCTCTGTATCCTTAACGCTTTGAGTACATCTAACCATTTCTCCAGGGCTGGTTTGTTTCTAAGAACAACACACACAGACAAGCATTTACTTCTCCCACACATTTCTCACACTCGATCCAAGCTCTTAAACTTTCCTTCACTTTCACTGACTGTCTCCTCCACCCTCTTCTCTTTGTGCATTTTGCACTCTCTCTCTTGATTTTATTATACAGACAGCTCCGTCTGGCAATTATGACCAGCCGTGGAATGCTACACATACACACACTTATGCACACACACACTGACGCACATGCATGCATATACACGATCCCAAAAGCTCCTGCCCTCTCCTGCAGGTACATGTAAGTCTTATCCCTGTGAGGCATGGAATACACTGGAAGATATAAAAGTTGGCAGTCACAGCAGGCAAAGGACTGTGACTCACTGTGCACACCCAGCAGTGAGAAGACACGAGGGGGATGCACAAGCACAAACACACAGCATCATGTTGTTGCAATCTATGTTAGTGAACTCCAGTAGCAAAAGAAAATCATTGTCAGCACAACAAAGCTATCAATCAATGTCTTTTCTTCACTGCCTCAGGTTAGAAATGTATTAAGCAGCACACTGAGCTTGCTGAAGCTCTTCCAACTGACTGACAACGCCTCAGTGCTCAGCCACGGCATGCATCATGCACCATTAACACACACCAAACTGGCACTCACACACACAAGCATCCAAAGGCAGCATTTGAATGCATGTGCACTCACGTACACACAGTGAGCACATTCCAGTTCTGTAAGAGCAATGAGAGCACCATCACTTGGAAGAGTGGTTTCCTGCTCTAACATGCACACACACATTCAAATTATGTTGTAATGTAACATGCAGATGCTGCTGCTAATGCTCACTTCTTTCTAGACTGATTAAGGTCATATACATTAGAAAAGATGCATTCAACAAACTGTTCAACTATGGGGAAAATGATTGGATTTTGACAACAGACTGGGGCAAACAACTTTGCATCATGGGAAAGAAACCCACTGAAAACTTGCCAGGGTTTAGGTGTCTCAAAAATAAGGATTTTATCTGTAAATAGAGTTGCTGTTGTTTCTTTATTAGCAAACTGCTCTACCTTTTAAACAATAATAGTCTAGTCAATAAAATAATGTACACTAGCAAAAAATGCCCATCAAGACTTCCTAAAGGAACTAACAGCATGTTGTAATTGTGGTTAAAACAGACCAAAAATCAGAGATGTTCAGTTTACAATAAAAGATGGCAAGGAAAACCAACATATCTTCATTTTTAAAACCTGGAACAAGTAAATGTTTGTCTTGTTTTTGCTAAAAATGACTTCAACAATCAGTGGATGATGAAAATTGCAGCTTAATTTTCTGTGAAACTACAACCCCAAGAATCACTTAATTGTTTCAGTATCTGACACCTCCACTATCCGCTCAGTCCACATTATTTACTCTGGTATATGTTGTTTTCTAGTTCACTGAACGTCATTCTGTTTTCTTGTATTTTACTTCACAACCTGATGCTGGGGGACTTTGTGATGGCTCTGGTCTCGTGCTAAAACCATGCGGATTTCATTTAGACACAGCCTAAAACTAGGACACAAACTGTCACTGTGTGTTGTGCAGTTTAAGTGTGTAAATCTATTAAGGATGCTGTTTAACCTCAATGGAGAAGGTTAAAGACTTTGGGATGCCTAATAACTCTGAGCCATAATAGTTAAAGATACACTGCAGTGGTTAAACACACTACGGTGACCCCTGTGCCTTAGATATACATATACAACCTACTACCTGAAGGGCAGCTTTATCTGATCTGTTGATAAAATGCTTGTCTGTATTAAACAGTTATGAGGAAAAAGTCAGCTGATAGGAGCAAAAGTAGTTTCCACTAGGTTTTAATCCCCGCTAAAGGCTTTGATGCTGTTTGCACTGCTGGCACTGTAATGTAGTAAATATTATCATGACCTACAGGATGGCATTTCATGCTATATTCCGTACAACCTTTACTGTACATTTACTCAAGTATTGAATTTCAACAATTCATGATGCACTTGCACTTTACCTAATGTTTCTTCTTTAGGCTATTTTTCTTTGCACTTATTCACCACTTACTCAGAATAAAAATACCGAATTTATTTAACAGGTAAAGTAAGTAAATCAAAAAACCTATGATGAGCTTGCTATTAACACCAACTATTATATCAAACTACCCAACCAAATAAAAAAGGCAGTTGAAATTAGCCTTAACCAACCAACAATAGGCCTAAACCTTAACCAACTTCAACACTAAGATGCTATTAATGCATAGTAAGTCTGTCTAAGTTTTATCTGTTTTGTAATAGTTTGTACTAATGGATGTCACTGTCTCGCTGACTGCAAAGCAAATCTAACTACAGGTATAAAAAAAAGTAACCTGAACCTGATAATAACCTAGATTAAGTGCTTTACTTTTGATAGTCAAAGGACATTTTGTTAGGTGCTTACTTTTACTTATGTAACCAGATATAATACAGGATTTTTTTCTTAACACTGGGTATTTTTACAATGTTGTATTGCCTCCTGTCAAGTATCTGAAAAACTCTTCTCCACCACTAATTATGAACCAACAAAACAGTTTTTAATTCCCTCAATCGCCAACAGACATTTAAATTTCTGGCTGATCCATAATATTCTAACAGATTCCCATTTTAAAGAATCAGAGAGCTCTGATCTCAGATCAGTTAATTTGTGGGCTATTCAAACCAGTGACCACTTGAAGGGAGTTAGCCTTTATGCACAGTGACAAATCCCTCTGAATCAAGGCCCATAAAAAGCGCCACAGTGATTCAATGAGATGTTTTGCCCCTAGATGCCAAAACTTGGTCTCATCTTTAACATCACGAAAGAAACTTTACAAAACAGAGCGAGACAGAGAGCAGGACTCACGAGTTCACGCGCCGTTGCGTGCGCGTGAAAAACACTTTGCTGTGCAGGTCCAGTGAGAACTTACAAATAAGTAACCTAGAAAGCAACTCTGAATAAAGATTAACAAGCCTGTGGTTTCCTCACAACAGTTGTCTCAGGTACTTTCCAGACTGGGTATTAGTAAAAGAGTTAATAAAAAAGTTTCCTGAAATTTTGTGAAAAACATCGAGGCTCTCGCGCTTATAAACTAGCCTACCTGAGACATACCTGAACCAAAATGATTGCGTAGCATTTAAAGCTCAAGTGAGGTGTCAACTTAAACTTTAAACAACTTAAAGAGTGTCTTTAGGTATCAAAATTAGCTTCAAACAATGATTTTCATCTCCTATAACAGCTTCAGCTATAAAAAATTAAGTCCATTATGACATTTTTATTACATGGTTAGCCAACAGAAGTTAAGTTTTTTAAACGAACTGTAGTTTTTAACGTGTTTCCCAGACCAGGACGACGCAGAGGTAAATGAAGTGCCTCCAGATTTGTTGCCCCTCTTGGCAAAAGTGTGGCTCTTACATTCTCTTTTCCACCGGTTGTAGCTGCCGGTGCATGGCGAGAGAGAAGCCGAACAGGCTGCCTGGTTCTCCGTCCTTTTTCAGGGCATTCTCGCCGTCCAGGTTGAAAGCGGAGATTTTCCCGCAAGCCAAGAGGAAGACGACCAGCCACAGTCCGCAGGTGATGCTGCCCTCCATCAGATATAATTACATACAAAACTCCCCAGAAGTTTCTGAGTCCTTACTGAGAGAAGTGCTGAGTGCGACTGACTGGCTGATGGAGGGTTGAATATTGTCCACTTTACATGCAGCTGCCCCTCCCACTGCCCCCCAGGCACACACACACACACACACAGAAATCCTACCACATCTCAAATAGCTTGGAAATCCAACTGATATTGTAGATTGTTAATCAACTTCTATTGGGTCAAATCACTATCTTGCTAGTCTGTTTATAGTTTGCAACAATTCAAGTGTGTAACCTCAGCAGCTCTGCAATGCCTGAGGACTTGTAAAGACACATTTGCAGCAATTCAATGGGACTTCAAGCAACACGGCCAGTTTCTGTCGCAACATTTCTGAGCGTCAGACTTTAGTAAAACTTCCTAGGAAACAGGCACAAACAAAACATTTTAAATCCCACAAGAGGAAAAAACTGGCAAAACACCCAGTGACATAGGACTGCAATTTGCACGCTCACAGCAAATTGTGTACTGACATCCTTGGAGAAGCAGAGACAATTGGCTGGGAGAGGCTGGAAGAATCCTGATGGCACACTAGTTAGTCAATATTTACGTATTTTTTCTCATGAGTTTAGATTTTTTGACCAAAGAAATAGCACAAACAGCGTGTTTGCAGTACATTAGCTGGCCTCTACAAACCACAGCTGAGAGATCCAAAGCTAAAAAATTTGTCAGAATTTTGAATCGCAATCCTTTCCTGGATCTCCTGTAGATCATTGCATGTTATCTCTACAGGCCCTGTGTGCTCTGTAATGACTCACTGGATGAGTCAAAAAGCTGGAGAAGGAGCCAGAGACCAGGCTGGGCACAGACCAGCACACTAACACACTCTCTCACTAGATGGTTTTCAAGGCATTCCATGAGACGCTGACCCAAAGCCTGTCCTCACAACACAGCATTTCAGCAGACAACGCAGGCTTTGTCTGCGCATTGAGAAAGAGGGCGACAGAAAGGGAGAGGGAGAAAGAAACTGCCTACATACAGTATAAAAGGCAGAAATAATGGTGGCAGAGAGGAGTGTAGACAGGGAAAAGGGCAGGGGAGGAATGTTGCTCTGTTATCTGCTTAAGTCTTTATAATGGTCAGCAAGGATCTGCTCTGTGATTTAATATTGCAAGGAGCAGAGGTTTACTCTTGATCTAATATATTTTTTGAATTAACAGATGGGAAAATAACATGTATCTGCACAGGCTTTCTTTTTGTCCTAGTCAGGCATATGTCTTGATAACAAGCTTGATAATGTTCTGCCTCTTGGAATCCCCATCGTCATGTGACTGTCCACCCCTTGACTCTATTTTTTGCATCCATGTTGTTTTTCTTCCTGTCCAATATTGGCTGTTGCTCCAGTTCCAGGTAAGAGCAGCAGCCAAACGGACAATCACCGGTGATTAATGGTTCTGTCTGCAGAAGGTCAGGAACAGGAATCAGTCTTATCACTGATAAGAGCAGCAGTGGGTTCAGTGAGGTGAAATGAGTTTGCCTAACTAGCCCTTGGCTTGTGAATTTCTTTTACAATTAACTTCCATACCTGATGGTATGTGTGTGTGTGCGCGTATTTGTGTGTTCATGTGTCGTATTGACAAAATGACAACAGACAACCCCCATTTAATTACCTGACAAATGATAAAAAATCAAAGCTCCCCTTTCCCTTGTGTGTTCATCTGTCAGCCCTATTCATCCTTCCATGGCTACTGCTTTGTTCAATGGCAGCCAAAAAGTATTTTGATTGTGTTAAGATTTTTCTCATTTGTCTAACTCAAATATCACACATACCACACACCATAAACATAATTATCCACTCTCCTTCTCTTCTAATGCTCTCCAGGGAAATAAAGGTCACAGATGACTACACATAAACAGAAAGAAAGGCCTCTGCAGCTCCAGTTGAGCATTGATCTATTGGCATACAGTCATGATTTAAGGTTAAAACATAATGATAAAGGCACACAACAACCTTCATAGCTGGTAAGGATCAAATAAGAATTTTCTGTGAATATCAAAAGTAAACAAGTAGTTCACAACTCTGAATGTATGAAGAAATAATAAATAATAATAATAACTATAAATAATAATAACTATTGCTTATTTAAAGTAAATGATAATTTTAATGATTTAACTCAATCTTGAACATCTGCAAAAATTTCTCATTAAAAGTTTACCTCAGCATGCACATGCTGCTTATTATTTTAATTATCTCCACCTAGAATTAAGAACTGAGTCATGTGTTTGTGCTCAGGGTTGAGCATGAAAAGTGTTACGACAGCAGAAGAGCAAAAAAACCTTGCCTTGGGTGCTAAAGTAGAGGAATGACAGTACGAGCAATGTTCTCTGACACACACCCACCCACACACACGCGCACACACACACACACATCAAAAAATCAGCGCCTAGACTCGCCCCAGCCCCAGCCCTGTATTCGTTCTTAAAGCTGCAGCTTCAGGTACCGTAAGGGAACACAAACACACACTCATCTGAGGGTGTGGTGTAGAGAGCTGAGTGGTAGGGTGTGTGTGTTTCTTTATGACACTGTGGAAACACATAGCCTTGGGATACTGACAAATGCCCGCACACACACACACACACGTACAATGCAGAACAGTTTCACAATCATACTGAACTCCAAACTTAAGTTCTTTCACAACTGCAATTCATTTATGCACTTTCCCTGAGAACAATTGATCACGTGGGCTTGTGAATTTGTTGACAGCTGATCATCTCAGAATTAAAGTTAGGCTGATTCTGATTCGGATTAGAGAAATGAATGAAACAATTCTCAGTTGAAAGGCTTTTAACAGCTGGCAATTTGGGTCTGAGTGTACATGGTGTACAGAAGCCTACCTTAAAGGAATAGTTCAGCATTTTGGGAAGTACACATATTTGCTTTCTTGCCAAGCATTAGATAAAGAGATCAAACATTCTCATGTCTGTACAGTAAATATTAAGCTAGGCAGCAGGCTAAGCTAAGCATAAAAAGTGGAAACAGGGGAAACTGCTGGCCTTGTTCCATTCACATAGAAAAAGAACCACCTTCCAGAATATTTTTACATTTTACATTTTGTATGTATCAAATAAATAAGACACAGCTGTCAACTGTTGAGCCTCAGAGAGATGCTAGTAACCAGATTTTTTTTAACCGTAGACAGAGTCAGGATAGCTGTTTCCTCCTTTTTCAAGTAGTTGTGCTAACTAAAAGGAGGAAACAGGTTATTAGCTTCATATTTTTAGACATGAGAGTGACATCAATAATGTCATCAAACCCTCAGCAAGAAAGAAAATTAATTCCAAAATTATCAAACTAATTATTTAAGAGGACATTGTTGTGTCGTTGCATTTATAAACTAAAAGCTGACAAAAAATATTTTTTAAAATTTTTGTAGCCAAAGCTATCAAAACAAGAAATAACAAGTTCTAAAATTTAGCCTATGTGACCAAGTCGTGTTGGAATACTACGAATAAAACAAAGGGAGTTTCTGGTCTAATGCATTTGGATGCATTCTTAACATCACATGAACGTCTGGCAACCTTAAAAATCATAATTGTGATGCTTTCATTTTAAAGGAGCCGTCCTAGCTCATAGGATGCTGCTGACATGGAGAACATATAAGTGTGGTGAGGATGTTGTGTTTATAACTCACTCCAAAGCAGAGAGAAAGCAAAGCTATCCATTAGTGGTAAGATGACATTGTGGGGACAAATGTCTGATTTACATTCCCCTGTGGGGTATCTCATATTCACAATATTGATCCTGTTTCCAAGTAGAACTTTACTCATGGTTAAAACATTAGGAGACACATACACACACCGTGCATGCTGGAACAGATCCTTTATCCTCGTTGATGAGTGTATTGATTACAGTCAATAAGGAGTAATTGATGTCTACTCTTGTCCAGCAGTGCTGTAACACCCTTGGGGTAATGCAGCCTCCCTTTGTACATTTACCACCTGGATCAGTGGTGTGTATAAGTATATGTGTGTGCGTGTCCCAGCCCTGGCCAGAGGATGTAATATGAGATGGCAGGGGCTGTGGGAGGGCTCTTGGTGTTGGTGGGTGCAGGTGTGTACTTCAAAAAGATGTTACATAACCTGAGGGAGGTGCATGGAGAGAAAAGTTCAGCATTTTCCTCACAGATTCAAGTTGGCTGTCAGCGCTCCTCTCCCTGTTTCATCTGTTTCACTGATTAGATTATGTGTTCACTTCCAGTAAAGACAAATATAATGTAGGCATTTTGAACTGTTTGTCTTTCACTCGTATTTTAGCTTTTAGCCATATATCATATGCAGATGCAACAAAGTACATTTTTAATATATGCAACACCAGCGTCATATCACAAGCCCCATGGCAGACAACCTTATAATCTTTATCTGACAATAATAATACTAAAAAATATATTTGGGGACAGATATCTCAAAAAGGGCAATAATAACAAAAAGTTAAGGGTACAGTCCCTGGACTGGCTGGGACAATATGGACAAGATTGTAAATATCACTGACCTTATGCATACAGAAAGATAGTTATGTCCAAATTGCTCTATTAAAGAGGCCTAGTGGCAAACAGTGAAAGACTGACTGTACTGTGTGGGTGTAACAGCTGGGCATTAAAACAAGGAGGTGCTGAAACAACCTGAATGTCACTGAAAACAACAAATCTAAGATGATTGTTTGCTGTTTAATTTTTTATCTGTTATATCCTTATTTTTATCTGAGATATAATCACATTCACCGCTTGTTTCAGGCTGAAGAATTTCAGCAGTTATTGGATCTGTGGCCACTGAATTTTGTACAAACATGAGCTGACCCAAAAGGAAACACTAATGCATTCAACTAAGATGGTAAAGATGTGCACACACACATACACAACACACACACACACACACACACACACACACAAACCCATAAACACACAGTGCATCCAAACTGTCCATAACTCAAAGCTGTCAGCACAACAAAACAGTTTCCACCATAACAAATGCTTTGCTTTTGCAGTCAGGGAGAGCTATACATTATTGTGTAGAAAGGATTGTTAATTCAGGCACACAGGCACAGGCAACTATGCATACACAGAAACATATTATGTTGAGCTTTTTTGAGGGTTCTTACAGGTCTTTGAACTTGTGAGGGTTGTTTTAGAAATTCCTCCACTAGTCCACCATTCCTTTGGCACCTCTGCGAGAACTTCCTTCCCTCTGTTTGTGTCCACTGCACTAGACTGTACATTCAAACACACATACACACACACGCAAACACAGCTCAGTTGCTATTGTTAAACATGCACATTGACTGAAGGAAGGAGAACAGACAAAGCAGGAAACTAAATATGACTAAATGCAACTTTTTAGAAACAAATAAAAAAACAAGTGCTGATTTTTTCCAAAGTATAAAGAAATTAAACTTTTTCTCCTTTCAAGCTTATCTGATCCCACCCAAATGTCCCCACACCGGTCCACACAAACACACACACACACACACAGCTAAAGGGTATTGCTCTGAGCTGCATAACCGGTTTTTCTCTGGTCCAAACACAGCAAGAGAGGCCATTGTGCAGGACACTGAGCGCAGCTCTAGTGTGTGTTTGTGAGAATATGTGTGTGTG
>JAPZDY010000004.1:8921002-8940144 GCA_029783645.1 Ctenochaetus hawaiiensis | reverse complement strand
GCTGAGGTTGATTGATCACTCTAAATTGTCCGTAGGTGTGAATGAGAGCGTGCTTGGTTGTCTGTCTATATGTGTGCAGCCCTGCGATAGACTGGCGAACTGTCCAGGGTGTCCCCTGCCTTCGCAGGGAAATTAAATTAAATGGTCACAGCACTGATTAATGCAGTAAAATCTTTGACATGTACAGACACTTTAGTTGCTTTGAATTTGAATCAAGTAGGAACAAGGAAACTTTTTCTTTCCTGCTTTATCCAGCATGACTGAGTTTCTCAAAGACACTTCAAAGAGGTAGGCGCTTGAGTGAAAAAGATATATTCAATACCTGCAAGGTCACTCTATAAAAGTAATAACGATTTCAGCACAGCAACAGAAAATGTCTTGAAGAAGTCGTGTTTTGCCTATATAAAGTCCTAGTACATCAGTAATTGCTGCAGTATCTAGACAGTGATGTTTGGACCAGTAGCTGTGCAGCGTTACACAGTAGCCCTGGGCCTGTCATCCTGTAAACATGTGAACACCAAACAGCTTTTGAAAACAATGTCCTCTTTTGTGTTTTCTCCATAACACACAAAGGCAACCTTGAATGACTGAGAGGGTGTTTGATTCCAAAAATATACGAATCAGATATATGTTATTAGTCCGGACAATAATGTTTCACCCAGTTATGTTTTAAGCCCTAAAATAGATATTTTTTCTTCGTTAATCTGACTCTAACATTATGACATAGCATTAAAAGCCAAAGCGACGTTTTAATAAATTATGTTAACCAGTTTTGTTAGCATTTACACCAGCCAAATACTGGTCACATTCATGCCCTAATCCTAATATATTTCTGTCGTCAGTATCCACAACAGTCGGACAACCGAGATGCTCCAACATCACTCCACCCACTGTAATGCTAGCTGCGAATAAAAACGCAAACAAGCCAATATTTCAATTTCACTGTTTTTTTTCTCCATTATTAGTCGATAAGTTTGCAACGCTTCAGGCTATGGAAGCTTTCTACGGTGCAAATTATTTATCAAACACACTATCCTCTATAACGGCTACACTGACAGCTAGCATAGCTGTGTTAGCATGCTAATCTCCATGGCACCCGGCGGGCCGCTGTAAAATAAGCAACTAAACTGTAGCATCGCAAACCAACGCCCGAGCCATTCGGCTTTACTGTCTCGATATCTTACACGCTTATGAGCAACGTAGTTATGAAGACACAGTAAAATACCTGATATCAGATGTTGGATTTAAGTAGACAGATGACAATAGTATCCACTTTTAAGCCCGATAAGTCTGAATAGAAGTGATGGTGCTGACTGATGATGTTGGAAGAGAGACAGTAGTTTACTTCGCCCTGTCCTTCTTCCTCGGCGGTTCATTGCACAACCGTTAAAGTAGAGCATTTCCGCCCCCTGCTGGTGGAAATTACACCTCTGTGGTGTTTGAAAGACCTTTAATGGGTTTTGTTTAGCTACAACCAGTGTAACGGTGTTGTTAGCAGGAAGGGTAGAAGTAGTACCCCTTTATTTAATTAAAATTCAAACTAGTCAACTAAAACTTTCTGTTACATTATGTATTCATTTTTTTTTTATTTGATCCAGACCTCTCAACACAGGTGTGAATAATACAGAAAATCTAGCTCATATAATAAAACAATTTAATTTCTGGCAGAGTTTGGAACTGTTTCACATCCATCACAAGTCTTGTATTCTAATCCTCCTCTGCGTGCAGCTGGTGCCCTTTGTATTACAATGTAATTACCACGCAATAACACAGTATAATATAAAATTAAATCACATGATTTTTATTGTCAATATTTTTTTTTTAATTGTTTTTATACCATACAAAACTTATTGTGTATTCCTTATGGAGACTCACACAAACACACAGCAAAGTCATGGTGTAGTTTTTCTTGTAGAAATGTTAAGAGCATGTAATCGTTGTTTTTCTGTTTGTCCTGTAAAACATTTAATGATTAATGTGAAGTAACTCACAGTCCTGCCTTTGTTTAATCATTTATTTTGTAGTCTTGTCCTGCACAGAAGGCAATCATTTATTACACACTCTGTTTCACTCTTCTTGAGCTGGATTGGCATAACGCATGGGGTCATAAAGGTCACGTGTGAAATCATAAGGATCAAAGTAAGGGTAGAGGGGTTTCTGGGTGGCTGGTGCTGCAGGGGCACTCTCCTCAGCTTTTGCTACTTCCTCTTTCACCACTTTCTCTTCAGCAGGTGCCTCTGGTGCGGATGTTTCCTGGATAGGACGGGGAGGGTGATCGATGAGGCAGTCGGGGTCCCAGTACGGGTCACAGTCATACTCCATACCTTTAGCAGTGATAGCAGGAGGAGGAGGTGGGGCAGACTTTTTTGGAGCAGGAGGAGGCGGGGGTGGTGGGGGAGGGGCAGCGGCTTTTATCTCCTCCTCTGTTTTGGGCCTGCAGGCGGGGTTGAGTCGTGGGTCACACAGTACTGGAACACCACCTGTTGGCAGGAAGACAATCGAAGGTTTGCACAGTGGGTCTTTGGGGTTACACAGATAGATCCTCTGAGCCTTCTCCAGAGGGTCTGCTGTCGGAGCAGGTGTGGTGGGAGGTGGAGGAGGCTGAGTGGTAGTAGTTGGTGCTGCAGTGGTCGTCAGTACACCCATGACACTTTGGTAACTGGAGGCATCTGGGCCATAGGTCAGCTCCAAGTGACGCATCTGCTGATACAACATCCGGATCCTGTCGATCTCATAGAGCTGAGTGAGAAAGAAACAGACACATATCAGACAAAAACCAAAACTTTCTTAATTAAAAAGTGAAATCCATGTTAAGCAGCATATGTAAAAACATTCAATCAACCTCAACTTACTCCTTCAATGTGTCCAATACTGTTATAGAAGCGGTAGTATGACTGAAAGTCAGGATTGCCTCGGTACCACTTTGGGTCAATGTTCCTCTTTGGTCGGGAATTAGTCAAGAAATCATGAGCCTGAGCAGAGCTGATGCTAAATGAACTTCCTGCAAAAGAACTCAGAATCAGGAAAACAACTCTTTTTATTGCAATTAAAACTCCAATTTTAAGCCACTTTTATTTATTCACGGCAAAAATTAATTGGAAATGTGTTTTTGCAATTAATTCATTAATTTTAAGGATTAAGGATTAAGGATTAGAACTGCCATGCCAATCCCATAGAATTATAAGCACTATGATTCATTGTAATGAATATTTGATTAAACATAAATATGAACCACTCTTTGTGACAGCTTATAGGGTTTTTTTATGAAGAAAGTAAGTGTCAGTAATAATGTTAAAAATCAAAGTGTTATTGAATTTTTAGGATTTACTACATTTTTGACGTCTTGTCATGCATGCACTTATACATTAACTTCAGTTAGGGTAGCATTCAACCTCTACATGCTAAATTAAATATATATTTTTATCTGTGAAAACTGTTCATAAAAATTCCCAGTTACTGCAGAACTGTAGTCAGTTTTTATTACTTTCTGTTTCTAGCTACTTAATAATATTGTTTCACAATATTAAAACAATCTGCAAGAAAGACTACATACCTGCAGGATTTTTTACTTTTACCAGTGATGTTGCCTCTAGCAAACCTGGTAGGAAGCAGAGAATGTATGAGACACAGTGATATCAACAGTATTAAAAGTACAGTCTTACATTAAGTCACAGTTAAGCTTTTTATTGGTAAGGTTTGAACTTCAACTTAAATGACCTATGAAAAAAAATCTATGCATTTTGCTTAGACAAACCTGGCATCAACATTAGGCAGCATAGTGCCCTCAACAGGGACACCTTGTAAATCATCCTTGACGTCTGCAATTACAATATCAGACAAAATCTTGTTATTTTGCATTCTGTCTCACATTACTGCTGTTGTTCAGAAAGAGTCTATTAAAGAAACATTTATTATGTGTTAATATTACAGGACAAAACAACAAAAATTACATTAAAAAAACAGAGATACTTAAAAACACCACAATCTATGAAAAAAATTGAATGTCTGTAATAATGATCATTTGCAGAGCTTTTAAACATTGGTTATCTTCTATCTGTTCAGTGGTGAGTGAAATAATACAATTCAACACAAACAATGCAATGCAAAGTTTGTCTTACAGTATTTGAACAGCTCTGCTTTTCAACCTGAGGTGGCGACTTGAGTGAAAAAACAAACTGAACATGCTCACCTGCTGTTGTGTCTCTCCAGTCCTGGTCTAATCTGCTGCACAACATAACTGTTCATAAATACTGCTGTCCGTTCAGGGGCCTTTCCATTGGCAGCTGTACTGCGAGGAAGTCTAACTCCACCCCTCATGCATTTTCTCTTGAGACGTGGAAGAGCTTGTTAGCACACTGAGCGCGAAGCGGCAGTAAAAGACCAACTTCAAACAAAATGTGTCTACTTGTAAATCCACAAGAAACAGGTCTCTAACAGCAGGGCACCCACTGGGTGCACAGGCAGAACAGTTTCTTAACTCTTTCTGTAAGGTTCATCGTCCTGAAACAACCCACTAGGACTTCTATAATTTTTTACATTAAAACAGACAAACACTATGATTTCCCAAATCTCAACATGTCTGACACAGATTCTTAAAGTTGCTGTATGGACCAAATATGCAAAATAGGTAAGAGGCACCACGTTACTGTAACCCAATTCTTGACAAAACATGCCTGGCAGGTAAAAATTAACACTCTGTCCCAAAACAGCTGGATATGTTCTTTTAACTTTGGTCTTGGCCAGTCAAAAAATAGGGGGGAAGTCTAGTCAACTGCTGTTTAAGCCCCCAAGAAATATGCAAGAATTATGGGCTAGCTTGTCCAAACACCAAATCAGTGTAACCTAGCCTGGGAATTGTTGTTTAGAGACTTTAAATGCCACTTTTATTAGTTTCCTCACCGATACCCATATTTCTGGGTGCCTGGATTGCAAAATACATAAACATATTTTAATATTTTTGTCTTTTCTTTCTTTCATAACGTGAAGGGGCCTGATTTAAACTGAGCTATAAACAAACACACATCTCTACAAGTATTACCGGAATGATGATGGTGATGATGATGATGATGATGATGATGATGATACTAATGAGAGATCCTTGTAGAATTTTTACCATAAATCTTTTTGTCTTTTGCTGATGGTGTTGCCGGATTCCTTCAAGCTTCTCTAAAATTGCCCCATGTAATGCAATGTAATGAAACGTAGTATTTATGCACTAAACCTATTAAAATTGAATCAGGCCGAATCCCTACCTGCATTCAGACAGGTGAACATTTTCTTGTTGTCTTCACTTGATTACATTCTTTTGACTTTCTTCATTTTCCACCTCGCCTGCCTGACCGCTCAGTGTTTGTCATTTCAACAGTGAAGCAAATTCTATCCCTTAAACCAGCAGATCAAAGTAACAGATGGAGACAGGGAGTCTATAGGGGCTCTACCAGGTGGCTAATAGCAAACATCATACTGTAATTTGTCTGCATACATGACAAAAATGGAAGGGTAGGGGTATGCGTTACTCTTAAATAATATACATTTATTTAACCTGCACACTGACACATACAAGCCACCCCACAAAATAAATCAAGTTGTTTGACAGAAGGTGTAAGTAGAGCAAAAAGTATGTTATGCCCCCAGGAATCTGAAATTATTATTATTAATATTATTATTCTTCTGGGCTTGCCAGAGTAATGCTTGTGGATTACTTTAATGTGCTGGCAATATTTAAGCATTTGCCAACAACAGAATGAGCCATCAGTTTAGTAGTGGTCACTATTGGATCAAACCAAATGGATAAGCGCTCTGTTTGTTTAACAGAGAATTGAAAAGATAAACTCTGTGAGGAATGAAATTTGCAGCAGTACTAAAAAGTAAGGATCTAACATCCAGGTAGCTACTTACAGTGTATTAAAACACTTTATTAAGAAATAGTGTATGTGACCACAGATTATTTTTCTTGGTGGCATTAAACACTTTCTAATGGCAGTGGATCACAGTATTTCTCTCTGTTACTGGTTTCAATGCAAACCGATAAGGTGACTTTGGAATGGCTGCATCACTGAAATATACAGCAGTGTTTGTTGCACAACTTTACCACTAACTCCAGGGTATCAATTATGGTCTGTGCTCCTCTGATCTTTAAGTGAAATTACACCTTGTCCTGGAGCTCTCTGCAGGACACGAGAGGATCAGCTCAAGACTAATGTTTTCAACTCTAAGTCTTCATTCCACAGCCATGGTGTGTCTGTGCCATCTTTCCTCAGCAGCAATAGAGCAAATTCCAACTCTGATCAGTGTGGTAAAAATACTGAACAGAATATAAAGTATAAAGGTTAAAGGTAATGCTCACTTTTACTCTTGTAAAATCATGTAACATTGCAAATAGTTTGATTAAACTTCTGTCATGCCAATTGCATTCTTTCAATAGACTTTATAAGCACAGTTAGCCCTATGTTGGTCCTCTACAGGGTCAGTCAAGGTTTAGCACTGGTGTCATATATAGCTAAACCACAGGTCAACCACACTTTTCAAAATAGGCCCAGATTGAAGCTGTATCAACAATGTGTGAGTAACTGTTTTACTTCACTAAAATAGGCCAAAATAAGCATCAAAATTTTATAAAATAAAGGTCAGAATTATGCCACAGTGTATATGCATAATGTTAATTATGGTTTATGAAATCTTTTTAGCTGCTTTAGTTTTGTGTTGTGCAATCAGGCTTACTGTTACACTGTCATTGACAGAGCCATCACTAATGTTATTTGTAACACCTGTGCTTCTCCTAAGGGGGAATAAATTTGCTAAAATTAAGCTAATTACAGGACATTTGAGCCAGAAATGTTGTATTTTTACTCCACTACATTTATTTTAGTCTTATATTCATATTTGTTGGGGATTTTATATTCAAAACATTAGATAATTTTTACTAAATAAGTTTATTTTTGCCACTGATATCTATGTGTTTGTCTGTGCAGTATGCCTAGATTATGAATGCAAGACTTTGGAGTCTAAATCACGGGAGTACTACTTCACAAAGCAAAGGCTCTTAATATTTTTTTCACTGCTTTAAAAAGGCACTGCAGTGCATACAAGAAATAAACGTAGGACGCTATACAGGTCTGTAGTAAACTTGTACATAGTAAGTTTACCACAGCTCCAAAGATGACCTTTGTGCCAACTGTGAAAATCATATAGGAAGGACATCTTTTTTTAGTGTCATTCAACAATACACACTGTAACCACTAAGTGGCAGCACGATTGAGCACCGGAAATGTCGGACTCGTTATGTCAGTTCCTTGTTGAAGTTTTGTAGTTCCTGTGTAGTTGACCTGTCAGCTTTGTAGTACAAGCTGTCACTGCTGTTAATTTGTCTGTCTTTCTGATTGTTGCACATTCCGCCAGCAACAAAGCGAGCATAAGGGCGTCGGACACACGGGATTATTCTTTCTTAATGTTAATGCTGTTGTTTGCTAGCCAGCGAGTTAAAGGCTAAAGTTGCTTACAAGCCAACCAGCTTGACAGCTAGCTTGCTAGCTAGCACTCGACGGTAGCTAGCTACGTTAGCTGGCATTTTGTAGTTGGCGAGCTAACCTGCTGGCGGTACGAGGATAGGAAGCCGCCCACTATTGCCAAGCTGCATTCCGGATAAAAGATTGAACGGTAAGTAAGCAGAAACTAAAACTGGCCGTCCAATGTTAGCTAGCACCACCGTTCGGGTTTGTTAGTATATTGACTTTAAGGAGTTTTGCCAGAGGCGAAAGCGTCCAGTAGCTTTGGTTTGACTGTAAAGCTGCACAACCTGTGTCACTAGTACAACTCTTCTGCCAGCTGTTTGGGTCACTGGTTTGACTTCTGTCATTACTTTTGACAACTTTTGGCTTATCTCTCTCTGTTTCTGTGACATTATTAAAGTGACCTATTAGAATAAACAAGAGGGCATACAGAGGGAACATTGTGTGAAATACAGCTGAAGCCTGTGTGTCTCAAAGTGTGGTCCGGGAACCCTCAGCAGGCCAGGAATGAGTTCCAGTGGCTCAAAGGCGAAAAGGACATTGGGTTTTTAAAAGTTTTTTAAACTCTTCTTTTAAAACTAAAATATCGACGGACAACAGTCACTGTGTTCACACTGTCACCCAGAATAATAGTTTATACTGAGAATCGACAAGTTGTTTCTTAGTGCAGAAACAATTGGTCGATTAACTGATTTGTTAATAGAAAGTTAAATATTTTACTCTTTACTTCACAACATTCACAGGTTTCACCTTTTCAAATGTGTGAACTTGTTGCTTTTCTTTGTTTAATATCTTTGTGAATAGAATATATCTTGGTTTTTGATTGCTTGTTAAATCAAATAGGCAATTTTAAAACTTCTGGTCTGCTTAATTGTAATGTGCCTTTTTTACACGCTTCAGTTTTTATTAGAAATAATGATTAACCAGATAATCAGTAAATTAAAATGTTACTAGCTGCATCCCTTAATGTTGGTAGCTACTGTAAATTATATTTAGTCTTACTTACAAAATATCTCAAATTTGTGTCTTTGAGAAGCATTTTCTCACTAAATACAGTTGCACCGGCTACCATGAATTTCTGTCGCAAAGCATCTGGTCAAACAAGACTTGGCAGTGTGCTTTTGTTGCTTTCTTATTATAGCAGCCTGTTTCAGTTATGATGACATGTGCTGTCCATGTAAATCTTCTCTGTCAGTGAGCGAGAGTCCTGCAGAGCTCCTGGCTCTCTGTGCTCAGCTGTTGCCAAGAGAAAAGAGGCAGGGGGCTGCTTGTGTGAGGGCCCGGTGTTGGATCAGGTAGCTGTCACCACCAGGATCGTGTGCTAGCACGTCAGCCACCTATTATACTGAGTCACACTTTCATAACTGACACAGCAACAAAAGTCCAGCCAAGGGTTTTTAAGACCTAATAGCAAGTGAGAAATGACAAGACAAGCCATTTCAAAATAATAAATCCTCCCTCTTATGACCTGTGGCTTTTATTGTTGGTGGCGTAATGGAATGTTTGGAATGGGGCAGAGCCTTTACCCACAACACAGGAGCCCTTGTAATAGGATATCAGCAGTAGTTTCAGTTGTTCCTATAAGTTTGGAAAGATACTGTGGATGTCACATCATCATCCTGGATGGTAACATACAGGATGTTGTGTAGTGAACATGTGATGGCTAAATTCAAAGACTGTTTTAGTCCAAATCCTATTCTACCAGGACACTGATCATTAAATTTTGACTAATTTCCACTCTTTTAAAGCAAAAATTCACAACTTTTGAGGGCTCCCGTTCTGAAAATGAGTTGCTTTTCTCTATTTCATGTCATTGTGAAAAGAATATCTGTTGGTTGAACAAACGGCATTGAAAGACATCACCTCGGGTTATGGGAAATTTGGCTTGTTGAAATCCTTCATGCAAGAAAATTTGTTTTTCTTGTTATTATTCTCAAAACTTGAACTATTTTCTAAGTATTTATTTTTATACTTAATACTGGAGCTTTGTATTTGTTAAATGTAGTGCTGAACATACCCCTGTGTGCAGTCACAAGAAAATCATTCACTGCTTGTTTTGTGCAAAACAAAGTCAGCTGAAGTCTGGTGAAACAGGGCTGCTGATGCCAAATGTGACATTAACTTTAGCTTTGAAAAATCAGACCAGAGCAGATATCTGAGGTAAAGACAGGACGTGGTTATTTGTCTCATATGTTTAGGAGCAAAGCGTTTTATGTTGAAACAGGTGGCGTTTGCTTAATTTTAGTTTGACCTTTTTTATGTGTGTCAGTGCAAAAATGTACGTCCTTGTGATTCATTGTACCAAGTCACATACTTCACTAGATCTCCCTCTGCTACTGGGTCAAAGTTGATTGTGTCATCTGTCAAAACCTTCACTGCTGTGTAGATTTACAGCTGGTCTGTATTATATGCAATAAAATGCTCAATTTGATTATGTAACAGAGTTCATATCCAGACACATTGTACAGAGAAGAACTAAGTCTCTACATTTGTGTTCCCCTTTTAATCATACTTGAAAATGCAAAGCAGTGTATGGAGTGTCTAAAGTATGCTGTGTTGTAATTACTTTATTTTTCTGGCCTTTGACAAAGATGGAGGCTCATAGCTCCAGCGGGCTGCTGCTGTCCAGAAAGAGGAGAAGAGATGGCTCCAACGGGGAGACTGAGGAGGGAGAGAGGCTTGGGAAAATCCCCAGATGTACTGTGGTGGGTCAGCTGTTTGACTTTGCTGTCAGCAGCATGTTTGTCCATTTTCTTTAGGCTCTGTGCATGTGTGAATTTATGTATATATGTACATTCATACCTCTGGTATATTGATGAAAGAATGAAAAGTTAAGACTTATTGTCCCACAGTTACATAATAAAGATTTCAAGCATTCATTTTTTTCTTATAAAAGCCTATGTTTTTTATCTGAAATCATTTTTTTAAATCTACTGAGTGTGTATCATGTGTCAGACTCTTTGGCTAAAAAGTAGCATGCTTAAAAAAACTCATTTGCTGTTAACCACAACAGCAGAACCTCCAATTGCTACTTCAGAGTTTTTCAGGAAAGACTTTTGCAAAATTGGTGTCATCATTTAATTTCTAGCAGCCAAAGAAGGGCAAATTATTTATTTATTTTTGTGTGAACAAACACAACATTTTTTTGAAGACTGAACTCTTCCCTCTTTTGTTGGGATTGTTTTTTTAGGGATTGAAGCACCCTGCACCTTTCGCAGATGAGCTTGAGCCAAATGATAAACCTTATGAGAGAGTCAACATGGAGGAGGCCAAGAGGGGAACACCACGTGAGTCTGATTCTTTTAATCTCTTGGCTGATATGTTCTTGTATGACACTTCCTCTGTCTGATTTAGGACTTTTGGTCTCCTAGGACCTTTCATCTCTTTCTTTCTCCTCATGTTCTTTATGCACATTCTTTCTGTTTTTCCATCATGGGTATATTTTCTCTCAGAGTCTGCAACAACAAGAACAAACAAGCACAATTTTTAGATTCACTCTCCACAGAACAAATCTTTACTCTCTGCTTGTCTTTTTCTCTCCGTCCAGCCGACAGACCTGTGCGGGTCTATGCAGATGGCATCTTTGACGTTTTCCACTCAGGTCATGCCAGAGCTCTCATGCAGGCTAAATGCCTCTTCCCAAACACACACCTCATTGTCGGAGGTAAGTTTGAGTCTGTTTGACTGTCTGAGGTTGTGAAGGCTTTCAGAGCAGCAAACATCTTTAAGCTCTGCTTCTTTTGTTGTATGAAACTAAAAAAACAGAGTAACATTTAAGAAAGTTACAGTACAAGTTTCATGAGTTCAAACATCCAAGAAAAGTTAGATAACTGATAACAATGTAAGACAAGGTTAGTCAACTGTGGAAACTTTAAGTTATTGCTGGATGTTCATAGGTCTATTTTATGAATGGGGAGAATAAATGGTGGAAACTAAAAAAATAAAATATGCAAATTTTTCATTGCTGTACAATAAAAGTGAGCTTAAGTGAAGATAACATAGTGTTTCATCATGCCATCTGCTCTCTCCCTGCACCAGTTTAATACATTTTTCTTTGCTAACCAGCTTCAAAACCATCAACTTTGTTCTTTCTTTTTTTGTTTAGAACTGAAACCCTGGTAATACAAATCAAGTATAAACAGTAATTTCTGTATCTTATTTTTAACTTATCGAAGTGTGCAGTGATGACCTGACCCACAAATACAAGGGCTTCACAGTGATGAATGAGGATGAGCGCTACGATGCTATCAGACATTGCCGCTACGTGGATGAAGTGGTGCGAAATGCGCCATGGACGTTATCGCCAGAGTTCCTCGCAAAACATCGTGTGAGTAGATGAAACAGAGAAACACCTGACTTAAAATACAAAGACTACAGTCACAGAAACCCACTCTGTTCATTATTTTAAATCTTGAGATGTGAGTTCATGAACTGTTGAGAGTTTTTAGTAAAGGGGGCGAGTAACCTTCCCTGATCCTCTGAAACCTTTTCCCTGCTGTGTTTTGTGTATTTCTGTTATTGTACAATTTGTAGATCTGAATCTACTGTGTTGATGTTTGTTATCATGACCTCTCCAGATTGACTTTGTGGCCCATGACGACATCCCATACTCCTCAGCTGGCAGTGATGACGTGTACAAGCACATCAAGGAAGCTGGTGAGTGGTGGTGTAGTACACAAGTAATTACTGGATACAATTTAGGATTTACAACTGCTGCCAATGCACAAACCACATCGTGCTGCACTGTAGGTTACCATGCATTATGATCCATTATGTATATTGAGTAAGGAGAGCATGGGTCAGTGGAATATAGTACAGTGTATATTGTCATACCAATGATCTTAAGGGCAAAAGTTTGCCCTTAAGAGCATGCATCAAATCCTTTAGACACTTGCATACTGTCTATGAACACACATGTGGTATACAAGTAAAAGAGCCCAAAATATCAGAAAAAGAAAGAGAGGAAGTGAAAGAAAATACCTCAATTAAATAAGCTATAAATTATAGAAAGGCAGGGCTAGTCACTTGTGTTCACACATAAATGTGTTAAAATTGGGAGACAACTCCTTTAGCAGGTTGCGTTAGGAAGCACCAGGATTTGACACACACTAAAACTATTATTATTAGTGAATGACAAAGATCATAGCTTTCTTTAAACGCACACCAAAAGGACTTTACCGTGTCATACTTTTAGCCTAAATTCCTGCTGTGTCCTCATTTTCATTGGATCATTTCTGCCACTGCTTGAATGAAACCTATAAACTGCAATAACAATTTGGGCCATTTTTAGCCCCAGGTTGAAGTAATTTCTTAAGAATAGTTTCTCAGCCCTCTGATGGAACATACATCTGGTCAGAAATGTGTATCTGGTGTCTGCTGAGCTTTTTGTGCTTTTCACAGGTATGTTTGCACCCACCCAGCGGACGGAGGGCATCTCCACCTCTGACATCATCACACGCATAGTCCGTGACTACGATGTGTATGTCAGACGTAACTTGCAGAGAGGATACACAGCAAAGGAACTCAATGTCAGCTTCATTAATGTATGAAACTTCACTTTGGTTTAAGTGTGTGAGTGTTGGATAAACAGAGCTCGTAATGTGAAGGCTGTTGTTAGTGTGTGAGGCTGTTCATGTTGAATATCTGACAGTTACAAACCTCTTGGCTTATTTTTGGTTTCCTTTGCTATCCCGTCTCTTTTTAGGAGAAGAAGTACCACCTGCAGGAGCGGGTGGACAAGGTGAAGAGGAAGGTACGTGACGTGGAGGAGAGGAGCAAAGAGTTTGTCCAGAAGGTGGAGGAGAAGAGCATCGACCTCATCCAGAAATGGGAGGAAAAATCCAGGGAATTTATTGGCAACTTCCTGCAGATGTTTGGCCCTGAGGGAGCTCTGGTGAGGATGTTGGTTTTGTTTTGTCTTTTTTTTCATCTGGCAGTGTGACCCATAATCTCATCCTTATTAATACCAATTGATATTGTTGGCCTGAAAGACATGTCAGAGCAGGAAAAAATGGGCATTTTAAACCACAATACACAGCTTGGAAAACAACTGGCTTAATGAATCACATCTAATAATAAACAGTTTATTTAGTTGTATAATAAGACTAATTTTGAAGGCATGAATTATTTCAGTTCATTTGCTGTATGGTCACTCTTTAACATTTTAAAATAGTGCAACATTTAATAAGGTGTCCATTATGGGTTTTTCAGAGGTTGATAGAGCTGTCATTAAACAGAGAATCTTCTTTTATGAGAAGATTCTTTTTGTCATGAAGAAAGATATATTCTGCTTACTCTTTGACCAATCAGCTGGACCAAGGATCAGGGAGATGAAGCTTCTGAGTAACACCAAAGCTAACTTTAGCCAAGTCAGGGTTGGCTTTGCAGCAGAAAATTGCACACAAAGCAAAACCAAAAAACCTACATCCAACCTACTACTTGTTACTCTTGCCACAATGTTCACAGTTTTTCTCAACTGTCTCCAAATTAAATACTAGACAGCATTGACACTTAAGCTGCACAAAACGCTAACTCAGAGTTCAACATGCTAAGGTGGCAAAGACTGACATAGCAGGCCAAAAAAAGCCACAACACAGTGACACAGAGTTCAGCAGGCTAACCTATAAAATATACTGTAAAAAAAACTTTAAACAAGGTAAAACTTAAAACTTTTAAGTTTGAACTCAGGTCATAGACAGTAGATTTTCATCCATTATTATTTTCTGTATAGATGTGGGTCGGGAATCAGACAAAAATGTTTGTCTTTTTATTACAAAATAGATTTAACCTGTTAAGTGGGCTCACAACACCAGTTAAAAGTACATAGAACTTTCGCCTTCTGACTAGAGCAGGGATTTGAACTCATCCTCGTGTGCTTTAAATTGACTTAGACTGACAAACAGCAGATGATGTCTTCATGTCTCTGTCTTGCCTCCACAGAAACACATGCTGAAGGAAGGGAAGGGCCGCATGCTGCAGGCCATCAGCCCCAGGCAGAGCCCCAACAGCAGCCCCACCCGTGAGGAGCGCTCCCCCTCGCCCACCTTCCGTCTGCCCTTCTTCACCAAGACCTCCCCGCCTCCCTCCCCTCCCCCTCACCACAGCGGAGCCCGGGGATATCTCATCAGTGAGGATGACGACGAAGACGACGAAAACTAGAGCATGTTTGACTTGTTCGCTTTTCGTGGGGGGCTTCACTCAGTGCTGCTGGTTAACTGAGCTGTCAAGCATTGTGGTTTCCATCGAGCTCCTGCTACCATTTATTCTCGTTTATCATTTTACTTTAGCACTTCAGTGTCACATTAAGTTGAACAGCCAGTTTCTCCACCTATTTTAATTTTAAAAGCCAATTTTATCCTTTTTGTTTTTGTGTAATGGTCAGTTAAAGTCACCTACCTAAGTTCCTTAAAAATTAGTCTTGTTATCTCATATTTCTTACTTTTTCATGTTGAGTTTATTAGTCACTCACTGTCACTAAGGAGTATTAGCAGGGTTTACACTCAGTGCACTCTTCCATTCATGACGATATACGTAAGGTTGGCATTGTAGTGCTTTAGCAGGAGGGCTCGCTGGTTTATGGTCATTCTTTGAAACTGCACATCTTGTTTGGTGTGGGAGAGGTGAGCTGAGACCTGATGGAGACACTGTTAAATATCTCCCCGGGGGGAGGTTTTTTTTTCCCACAGCAGGTCAAAAAACTGAACTTTTTAATGATCTGCTCATGTGTGGCAGTTTATATTCTGCTCCTACTAACAAGACACCAACCTGGCTTTTTTTTTTTTAATAACAGGGATATTCCAGATTAAATCAAATCTGAGAGTCAATTGTTAAATGTCTACTAAACAGCAGCTTTCCCATGTTTGTCTGCCTGCTTTGGGGCTGTGTGTGTATGTGCATGTGATGTTTGTGCGTGCAAGCTTTTACCCAAGGATGTTTGAAATGTCTTCAGCCAACATCCTCCTCCTGTTAACACATCTGGGCTCAGTTTTGAATTAACTGCATATACTGTAGTAATAAATTTGCTTTTAAATATATTTTGTCCGCTGACAAGATTGTTTTTTGAAAAAATAGTTTTAAAAACTAGATGCTTTTTGATTGGTGTATAAGAAAGCCATGCAAGTATGACCCATTTAAATGTTTATGTAGAAATACTTATTTTTGTAGACTTCCTCCTTTTCTTTCATTGTCCTCTGTACAGATGATGATCTTGATCTTCCCTGTTTAGAAGTGTATTGACAGTGAATCAAGCAGTGAATCAACCAGAGCAAGGCTGGTGTTGTGTTTATCTTTTTGTAATGCAGGTTCTTTCATCAAGTTGGTCTGTAGGGAAGTGATAACTAATTTTTAAAAAAGAGTTAAGAATTGTCTAAATGCACTGCTTCTAATAAGAAACTACATCTTTTGGTTAATAGAAGTCACAAGCACAAAATATGATTCTTTTATGAGTAAGGCTGCTTCATGTGTAGCACACGTGCAAAAAGGCTATACAAGGCTATTTTGAAAATGTAGGGCTTTGCGCCATCTACAGTTGAACTGTGCATGGAGTCTACATAAGTTCAGAGATGAATGAATTTGATGGACTGGACTACACTGTGTCACATAGTGGTGTGAGGGGTCTTGATTTACACATAAATGAAACTCCAGATCAACATTTATGTAGCTACCGTCTTCTGAACTGATTCTGTTTCCCAAGATGAGCACAAACTACGAGCATTGGATTTCCTTTCTGAACAGAGCCATCATCGCAGCACTGAAGCTATTTAACTGGGTCAAATATTTGAGACTTTCCGGCCTCAGTGTGCGTCCTGCATCTCAAGTGATAAAAGCATGTCTTGTGTTTCCTATATAACCTAAAAATGAAACATTACAAATGATCTGAAAATGTAATTCAATACTGTTATGTGACTCAAGTATAAATGTCGACAGATGTTGGATTCATCTGTTCTAGACTTGGTTTCCCAAAAACACAAATGTTTTCAAACAATCTCTTTTTCAGCTACAAAGACTGCCTCTGTTGTTGGAGGTGTAAATCAGATTCTTGAGGTTGGGAAATGACTGAAAAAGTTTCCCACAGTTATAAAGTCCTGCTTTTGGTATTAAATGTACAAAAACAAGTGTGATTAGTGGAGGAAATCTAGCCTAGATTTTGGTGCTAAGCTGCTTTTGGGAAGCCTCGATTCTTGTGGAATCTCTTAATGTGAATGTCTCAGTCAGAGCATGATCACGTTGAGAGTTCAAGGTGGCAAAGACTCAAGTGGCAGGCCAAGAACAGCCACTACTAGTACTACTAGATACAAATGTAAATGTTTTTAAACTGCAAGTGTTTTAATCATGCGTTATTTTACTGTTTTGGGTTATTTTGTTTTATGTCTTGGATGTAGAGAAGGAGCAAGGCAGGAAAACTGTATTAAACATGTTGACCAAAGCATTTGTTGACCAATTACTTTGTTTGTTGTGGTTTACTCAATGTAAATGCTGAGGGATTTTCTGAAATGGGCATTTATTGACACAATAATAGTTAGGATTAGGGATTATCTTTATTCAAAGCCCATTTAAACCTGTATAGTCGAAAGGTCAGCTTTGGGAACTGTTTACTTTCAATTCAGCTTTGTTTCCTTACAAATGAATAAGTTTTGTAGCCAGTTTATTTAACCAGTAAATGCACAGGATGAAGACTTGATTATCTGAAGCTCTGTTGCAACCACCATCACCCACAATCCATTGTTCCTACACCCCAGACCCCCTTATTTCAGACAATGTACAGAGGAAACACTGATACAATAGAATTAAAATAAACTGTTATAATATCAGCTGAAAGAAGAGACACACAGAGGGAAGGCGAGGTTGGTTACATAGTCAGATTTTATTGGACAGAACGGTCACCAGGGCTACAAACATTAAGAAGCAGAGAGTGAAGAGGCAAACACCAGGGGGAGACTTCACCTCACTGCAAACACACTACCACTGCCAGATTTCCCCACAGCATCTTCGAATCGAAATAGTGTTCTTGGTGCTTAAGAAACAGGAAATTTGAGTCACACACTAGCTTATCGGGATGATAGTCAAACCTCAAATCTGTCTGGAATGTTTTCCCTCTGTTTTAATGTTATTTTGACCTCACTCACTGAATGCTGGTAAAACTTATGGTGAAAAAAAGGCAAAGGAAAAAATTGATACATCCTTCAGAAGTACAAAAACTTCTCCGTCACTATCAGTCACTCCTCTTTTCCCAACTAACCATATGAGGCGCTGAAATGAGACTTTTGATCCAATGACCATTCCAAGAAACACATCAAACATCAATCAGTCCACAAAACAGAATTCAACAATGTATTTCAGTTTGAAGGGGAGACTACTGATACAGAGGCTCATACACAAGAACTATGCCGGAATTCATTTTCAACCACAACAGCTAGAAATCATCTTACCAGTGATTAACTCAAGGGCTTGTGGGGCTTCTAAAGTAACTGGAGAGAAGAATAACACTGTATAAACACAACAGGGCACCCTTTAACAGACACCAGAAGATGTGCCTCCAGTCCTCTCCCCCTGGTTCCCACCTGCATCACTTGACTCTTCCTTTCAGACACCGGTTGGTTTACAGGTTTACTCATCACTACGAGATATATACGATACAATGGTTCACATTTTGCATATATCTGTGCATTATATCATATTTACTTTTTTTTTTTTTTTAAACGATGTAAATTCAATCTCCAACACCTAGTTAGGAAGGGGTAAGGTTGGTGGCGGGTGGGGTGAGGGCGGTGGTGGTGTATAAGAGAAACTATAAGGGTTGAGGGGGAGGAAGAGAGACAGCAGGGAGGGGGCAGAAGAAAGAAATCTTAACAAGATAGATGGGAGGAAAAGTGGTCAGTTCGCTGCCTGGCGGGGTCGAGCTTTAGCAGCGGGTTTCGTAGATGCCCGAGCGGCCGATGTACCGCACCCATTTGATGACATCATGGTCACTGTAGTTGAGCTTGGACTCAAACACCTTCAAGTAGCGCACCTTGAGACCAGAGGGAGCAAAAGGAACCTGGCAAGACAAGGAGAGGAAAGTTGAGGACGTGTCAGGGCATGCTGGGAGCTGTAGGCCACACAGGTTGAAAACCAAATGAGCTCTGAGCAAGAAGTCTGTGTCTGTGTGTGTGTGTGTGTGTGTGTGTGTGTGTGTGGTAGGCATGTTGCAATTTACTTGGATCACATTTGATTGTGTATGTGTGTACGAGTGTGTATGAGCGACTGTGAGAAAGGCAGAGATGTAAACTAATAATGTGTTCTGACCTCAAAGTTCATAGAGATGGGAGGCCTGGCCCACTTCTTCTTATCGTTGGTTGGCAGCAGTTCGATCTCAGCGCTGATCTGAGACTCCTTCATCCCAGCCATGCGTTTGATCCTTTACACACACACACACACAAATAAATACACAGAGAATGAAACTACAGAAGTGTCTTCTGGGTTTCAAGGAGGCCCATGAAAAAAACCCCACAAGAATAAATAAAGTTTTAGTAAAAACAGGGCTCAAAAAAACAAAGAGGACTTTGTGTCTGAGGTTAAACAAAGACACCAAAGACAAGCAGTTAATCATTCACTTGACACAGAGAGCATAGATTAGTTTGCATATATGAACAGAGC
>JAPZDY010000004.1:8897862-8915017 GCA_029783645.1 Ctenochaetus hawaiiensis | reverse complement strand
TGAAAATACATTTCTTTAAAATTATTAAACAGCATTTAAACTCTAAATTAAAACAAAACTTCATAAGAATATTTTACAGGTAATTTTAGTGCATGTTACTTATGTCATGGCCCACTCTTCCCCTGACATTAATTTAAAATAATGCTACACATCTCTCAGTTTCTTTGTGAAAAATAAGGGGAGAACCAAAGGATGAGCATACTAAATTAACCATCATATCTCATGCTCAGACTACATGCTTTGGCACTGGTAGAGCTGTTTGTGAGCATCAACACTCTATAGAGCTCAGGAAGTGGTTGCTTTTGCTGGTTTTGACTGATTGGCTTTTGTATCTCAGATTATGTACAACTGTAATGACATGAGGTGCCTCATGCTTGGAGGAAGTTCACTGTGAAATCAATGGGCATGCAGTTGGGGGGTTTCGGGATCACTGACTGGTGGCCATGAGAAGGTAGGGGTCATGCTGGTAGGCTTGAGCATCTCTTACCTATTCCTACAGGGGCCAAGATGGACAGATGGAGGTAAATGGTGATACAGAGGATAGACAGGAAAAAAGGATGAAGTAAAAGGAGAGGAGAGACAAAAATGCACAAGAGACATTTTCGTGCATCATGTACACAGACAAGGTGAGTAACATGGTGTTTTACTATGGCGCCATCATTAAACTGAATATGACGGCAACAAGTCAGCATTATATTGATCTTTAAGTTGTGTGTTATCCTTACAACAGCATGGTAAGTGTGTACTGAATTATTAGTATGTTTTTGTTATGGCTGAGAGGCATAACATGCAGGAATTTTCAGTAACTGTTTGGAAATAACACTGCAACTTGGGCTACACCCACACTACTACGTTTTCACTTAAAAACTAAAACCATTTCCGTTTAGACGAACATTTTAGCATCATATCAGAAAAAAACCCTGCCTGAAAACGTACATTACATACTGGAAAAAGACCTCTAAAAGGGCAAACTTGGGTGAAATTTATAGTATTGGTTTCTGTCTATCCAGACCACATGGCAACCCCAGAGTCATCTAGCTAAAACTAGTTCAGCAGCATTTCCAAAAGTCTTCATTTTAGGGGTTCCAAACTGGAGAAGTAGTATGGACACCAAGTGTAAAGGTACCAAAAGTTGTGTTTTTAAAATGGAAACATAGTATGGTTGAAGCATTGGCCCTCCCCTCTGGTATTATCCTCAATTAAACTGAGAGAGCAGCGGTTGTCAAGTGAGCTAGAGACTGAATAAAGAAAAGGATCCAGTATTTTAGGTAGTATCAATAGTTGATACAGATACTAGTATCTGTATTTGAACAATGCTCATTGAAAGACTTTTTTATGTGTGTGGCCCATTCTGCTGACGCAGCATGTTAAACTGAAAGGCTTTTAAAAGCAGTATGTAATATTCTGTTTTTGTCCTTTGCTGTTATCTTCTCAGCACCTCTAATCCTGTAACTACAACAAAAAAGGAACAAGAGATAAAATGTTAAAAAATGCTTTAGGGGTAAGATTACTGCTGCCTTGTATTCGTACCCTCATGACTGACACCAGAAAATCAATCTCTTCCATCTCTGTACCTTACCCCTCACTAAATCTACAAGGCACTGAATGTGTGTATGTTTTGGAGGGATGCCTACTGTTAGAGAAAGTGACTGGGTTATAGGAAACAGATAGTGGTCATTGGTGTAAGCATGAAGGCCAGGTTTTATATCACAAGTAAATAATGGCGAAGTCGGGAATAGTTGATTAATCAACATGGTGCGAAATACAGTTTTATTGCCACTGTTACTTTTAAAGCAATATTCCTCTAAATATCTATGGAGAGTTGAGGCGAGAAAGTAAACTTAATATATGTGTTCTGTGTTTTTTACCCTTAATATTGAGTTAGGGAAGAACAGCTGATTTAGAAGCCCTTGTTTTTGCCTCTGTTGAGTGAAACACTGTATGCTAGGACATGCATTTCTAGTGGTGTAATCTAGAAACTGGGCATGCTTGTCATCATAGAAATAGATCATAAGCTTTTGATGTTCCTTACAACTTTGCAACAGTGACTATCATCCCTTTTACACAGTTCTCTTTGCTAACAGCACCAGTCTACTTCACTAGCCTTCAACATCAATGACAGGCTATCACTAATGACGTGTATCCAATCAGACTGCTGTGGGCTGGACATTGAGCTAAATGATAGATTGGTGACTACAGAAAGAACTCTCGCTATAGAAAGAAACACATTTTTAAAATATTTTTCAGGTTTTTAACTCACTGACTATGCTAGATGCTGTGATTGAGCCCAATTTTTTCTCATCCATTTTTGAGCAAGGGAAAAATGTCCGTAACACCACTACTTTGTTTTTTAGCTGTTTTGCAAAGGCTTATGCCTGAACTATGTTCAGTTAGTTGAATGTCAGTTTTCCTACCATGTTAAAAGTAAGCCATTAAAACCCATTAAATGTTATTTTTTAAATATTTTAAAAAGTTTTTTTGTTAACAAGGTTATTACCCCCAATCACACCAAGCCTCAGAAAATGCTTTAAAAAAAGTGACTTTGATTTTTTTCATAATTTGAAAGTCAAAAAGTTAAATGGTAGAAAAATGAGTTACAGAGTAGGGTCAGTTTTTTGTTGTCAGTACTTAATTTTCATTTCATAGTACTTAATAAGTTGTGTCTTGTATCAACACTGAAAGAGTTTTCACACAAGTGTAGCTCACCATTTAAAAAGAAGGTAAGGTTTGATAAACATGAATTAACTGAGTCATTATCTCATAACATACTAACAGCTGTGAAGAACTGTACTTGTGAGTGTGTTCTTTTAAAATACAGTCACTTGCATGTTATTGTTCATTTACTTTGGTGAATTTTTGCATATTGTTTCATGTTTTGCATCCATAAATACATCTTTTTTATTGTTATTGAAATCTGACTATTACAAATAACACTCTTTGTCTAGGAACATCATCCTAAATGTAATCCTGGCTTAGCTATTTTTCCCAACACATTTTAGAGGGGACAACAAACAGCCAAATGTAAACTTCTTAGCTGGGAAGAGGGACATAATCCTCTCTCATCCCTTTAGAATCAATCCCAATCTGTCCACCCCCACAAGATCAGGATCTTCTCACCAACTTGAAGCCCCCCTCAAAATTAAGGAATGTTACAGCAGCCTTTGTCCTGTGAAAACGTACCCAATATCATCTCGGTAGACCCGGGAGATGAGGACCTCCCCCTTGTGGTTGTAGATGAACAATCCTCCAATCATTGTGGCTGCTTTTCAGTCCCAACTGGCCATGGTGAAACCAAACCCCGCCTGAGAAAAAAGAGAAATAAGCCAGGGAGTTCAGGAAGGAAACAGGGAAAAGAAAAACGGGTGACAGAGAAGTGAAAGCAGTGAAAAGTGAGGGAGTGACCAACAGTACAGGGAGGCGCTTGTCCCTTACATCCGCTTTTCTCTGTCTCAGACACACACTTCTCTATTGCCAGTTGAATATACCCTGCAGCTGCTCCACTGTGGTGACTCATTTTTGATTTGTGTGTGTGCATCCACACACATGCATCAAACATCACTTCAGCACAGGTTTAAGAGATTCTACTACTACCAACCTCAAAACAGTCAATTCCCAGTTTTTTTCAAAGTCAGCATTAGCAGCAGATTAGCAGCCACCAATTTGAAGCAAGGTGCCACCTGGTTTCCACCTACAAATCCCTTGCTCTTACTGGGTTGCATTTTACTAGCAGATGCAACCTAGATCTTATTCCATTACAAATGAAACACAAAGCGAGATTAAAAACTACACATGACTTTATTAATCTAGAGACAGTACAACTGTTAGATAATCAGTGTTAAGTGTTGATGGCTTAGACCAACAGATCATAGGAGTTTGCCCTTTTTCAAGAATGAAGCTTCTGGAAACCAGTGGATGAAGGACATGCTTCAAATTCCTCGAAGACATGAGCGAGACAACTGACACAAACGGTGCTAAGAGGAGCAATACAGTACAATCATATGCCCATTATTGGTCTATTAATTCGTCAATATGGACAATGCCGAGTCGTGACCGAACAAACCGGGCACAAGATCTGAGCGGGTTTAATCGCCCTTTTATTGGACGAAGTCAAGATGTCTGCTCAGTCGGGCCATTACCTAACGTTCATACATTTTTCATATTTCCTCATTTATTCCTCGACCGGGAAGCGATAGGTTCACTTGATACGCTTTATTTTAAATATACTTCAGTGTTTACATCATTGATGAAGGCTTGACCTTTAGCTAAAATCGAAGTGATGGAGAATAGATCGAGTAAGAGGTAACACTAGCTAGCTAATTTAGCTTACGTTAGCAGGCTTGCTGGCAGTGTTAAGCTAACTAGCGCCGAGCCGTGCGGAATTTTTATTTGACTTCCGGTTGAAAAAATAATCAGACTGTTTCAAGGATATTTAGAAGAGAACTGTACCAGTTCTCGTGGACTTAGATAAGTATGTTTGTATTTAAATTTTAGAAAAATGATCTCGAATAACGTCAACGTTAACACACGGCAAAATGTCAAACATGATGCTTTTATTTTGAAGAAAAAAATCATTTCCGTTATGATTACAGTCGGCGCTGCTACATTGACGTCAGCTAACGGAACGGTAGCTAACATTGCTAACGCTAACGTCGCCCCCGAATGAAACGGTTTCACCGGCAGTCTTAAATGGTTACCTCGCCACAATCGATCATTTTGATGTCTAAGCGTTTCGACTTTAGTGAACTTACCCTAGTTCTCGCACGAACGCCACCAGTCTTTCGCTCCCCGTTTGCCTTGGATATAGCCTATGCCAGATCCAGTGAGTTCCCAGTTTACACACCCGCTAATTCCGCTCCTTCCTGCTGGTCCTCTGATAGCTGTCAGCTGACCCACCGTCCTTACGCACAACCGTTCTGCTCTGACAGGAAAAGGCGCGGCTGGAGCGATGGAGTAAACCGCACCCAGGCCAAATTATCATAAGCTACATTGGCCGCTACTCAATTATTACTCGTTTAATGGTAGGTCTTTATTAATGTTTATGTTTTTGACACGGTGTAGTATTCCCTTTTGTAAAATGAACCTAGGACTATGTTTGTATGTCGTTTTATAAATGTTCTAAGGCAAGTTTGTTTTTTATTATTATTATTACTAGTTGGCTCCGGACATGGATGGGTGCTTTTAAACTTCCAACTTTAGCAAAGTGAAGCAGATATTATCACTGTGCCAAAACAGGAAATAAGTCTGCCCTTCAACTAATCCTTATGTGGGTGGTCTTAATTTTTCTGTCCCACTGAGTCCTTCAGATTTAACCTTATATTTTGTCCACGTTAAACCAAATCGACACACAGCAGGAGTTTCACCCTTCCAACCACAGGGAACATCTTGCTTACAGTAATTCAGTTCTGATACAACAAACACCTACAGCCCCCTAAAAACACACACATCTGTGCACCAGATTGCCTAACCTTCACATTCCTGATCTTGGACAGTCTGGAATCCACTGCCTTTAAATGCAAATATGACCTCAGGTACCATGGAAAAACACACATAAACACACACACACACCACAAGCACAAGTTTCTGCTCTACAAAAATATGCAAAACTATTCAAATGAAAACACAACACAAGACAGCATTAAGTCATAAAACTATATTTATAAATAAAAAGACATTTTTTTCCTTGATAAAAGAGTAGTGTGAAAGACTTGGTAAGAATTTTTTTTTTCACTATACATTATCACAACACAGAGTCTGAAAATGCTCTGGTTAACAGATGAAAATGCAGTTGAGTAGTGTAAAAATGACTCTTGGCGCTGAATGCTCATGTTTAGCGTTTGAAAATGAAACTAGTTGTGACCAACTACGTGTATAATAAAACAAATGCATTCTTACAGTAAGAAGGACTGCGATTCTCTTGCACTACATACAAATTTTTCCATTTCTTTCTCTCAAGTCAAGCAAACATTTAAAAAAGTCTGAATAAGGTTAACGGTTAGTGTTCATTTCAGCTATCTTTCAGAACTCTTTTCCTTGTTAGAGGTCAGGGAGATTTGAAAGAACGGAAGGAGGGAAGAGGCTTCTTTCTCTCACTTTTGATGCAGACTTGGGTGGGGGAGGACAGAGAATGTTAGATAAGGAAGGCAGAGAGGAGGGAAGAGTGAAGAAAGAACAAATGAAAAACATCCATGTAGAAAAGCGCTGAGTCATTTTCCCCAGCTGTCCGTTTCCACTGCCTCCCTCCCTCTTTTGCTCTTTGTCCTTACACAAACTCTTCCCCACTGAGGAGTGGAAACTGAGAGAGGCGCTTTGGTTCCATCTTGAGTGAGGGGGTTTCTTCACTGAAGAAAGTATGGCCACTACTACTAGAAGAAAAGCACAAGAGAGGAGGAACATTTTCTCTCAGCACACACGACAGGGTTGTCTCCATATCTGCTTTAAGAAGAGCGGAATCAAGGTCTTGGGTTACAGCTTTTGCAATCTTCCCTCCCTGCTGTTCTGTCATGCTGTCCTCAGTCTTAATGACCAGAGAAAGCCCAGTCTGCTACTTTGTATCTGCCTTACATCACATCAACAAAGAACTCCCCGGCATTGCCCACCGCTAGGCGCAGAGACTGGCGTGAGGCCGTGAGCTCCGGGGGCACAGAGGCAAGCTCTCTGCCTGGTGGGGCGCCAGGTGCAGCTGTGGAAAGATGCGGGGGCTGGGGGGGCAGGCCAGGGGGGCCATAGACAAGGCCAGGACCGTAGGCTATTGAATGGGAGTTGGCACTGCGGTGGCTGACAGAGCTACGGACGCTTCGCTCACTGGGGGGAGCCACTGAGCGCTCGCTTGGAGCTCTGTGGCTCCTGATCTCAGTTTCGCTGCCACTTCCGCCAGACTTCCGACCCTCGTTCTTACTGCAGTTTGAACCACTGCTTCCTGCAGACAGAGTAGAAGAGACAAGGATTATTAACTCAGCATTATATACAAATATGTTATGATGTTTAAATTAAATCTGAGTGACCTACATGAGCCACTCACTCCCATCTTGGTGTCAGTGAAGTGACGCAGGCAGTACTGACCCAATTTGTGGGAGACGCTCAGAAGAGCTGCATGACTAATGCAGACATGGTCACTGAGCATTTACAGCCTTTCACAGGCAAGACAGCTCAGGCATTACTGAAGGCAATTACATGTTTTCATTTCATTACCACAAATAGCCCGCCGGCTTTTAGGGCAAATTCTTTAGACTGATGAACTTAAAACTATAACAGCATCCACACTTTAAGGAACATGAAATTTTGAGAAGCATGTTTGATGTCAGTGAACCCACAGACATACAAAAAGGTACATTTTTATCTCTCACAGTCATTTAGATGATAAACAGATTTGAGACTAACTTGGCACCAACTATAAAATAAAAAAAAAAATCACCTTATAAGAACACACAAAAAAATAAAAACATGTTTTATCCTGTTAGCTGGTAAAATATCCAGCAATAGATTCAATTATAGTAAGCAACTACAAAATGGAGACAGGATGTCTGAGAAGTGTTGTGCAGTCAGTGGGTCCAGCTGTTGTTGGTCAGTAAATATCTGTGTTTCGCAAGCAAACTGCTCCTAAAACCACAATGTCTGCTTTTCTATTTCTACACATTCACAAAATAAAACATGTAAATAATGCAGCTTTGGAGCAGATGGAAGAGGGAATATTTTTAAATTCTTGACAGAGCTCAGTTGTTTCCTTCAGGTCTTTGAAGTCTGCTAATTTCAACATCCACTGGAGTGGACCTACAACTGTACATGCATGTGTGAGGAAAAAATGCATGTAAATATGTACTCATTAGAGTCTGGGGGGGACTGTAACATGGTGTAAAAAAACATCAAAATACTGGAAGTATTCCTATTAATCCCTTTTTGCAAAATGACACTTTTATGCCTTCAATTCACAACATACTTTTTACTGTTTTTGTGTTGCTTTCCAATAAGCTCTGGAGATCTACTTGAAGTTTTGTGTTTTAGATTTGCTGAGGGAAAACTATGAATCTTTGTAACATACTTTGTGATACAGCATTTGCAGAATTCTGATGGGAAATTAAAAAAGAGAAAAAGGAAATCTGCAGACACTGAAAGGGTTTCTACGAACATAAAACCATCTAAATCTAGACATCAAAATCTAGACATGAAATCAAGCTGCTGTTCTGTGTTTGTTTAATGGATATTACACAATAAACACATAAAGCAGGTTTAAACTGCACTCACCGCTGTGCTGGCTGCCTGCACTGCCAGCGCCTGGTCCACCATGGAAAGGCTGTGGCAGGTCATATGGGTGTGGAATGGGGAATTGGTAGGGCAGGGCCATAGGCCAGGGGGCTGCTCCTGGATGAGGCAGAGGGGGGAGAGTGTCCTGATCTGAGGCACCCCCACTGGAACCATCATGGTCATGCAGAGACAGGTGGGTCATGTCTGAAGGAGACAGAGGAAAAATTGAATTAGACTCACAGCCCATTTCTAGAAAAAACTTGATCAGTAAAATTTGAGCTTCTAACTATACAGACACTGCAGGGGGCACAGTTAACTTGAGCACTTTGCTCTTATCAACACTTTGCTTTTACTTAGATCTTTGCAGATCATTGCCAGCTAAAGAGCAGACCGCCCACTTACTGCCACAGAGGTCTCCAAAAATATAGTAACACTGCTCAGAGAAGGTGATCTTGTTGACGGTGTGTCGGATGTAGCCGGCCTTCAGCAGGTTGCTGGCGTATTTACGGGCTTCTCTCCGATCTGAGAATCCTTCCACGTGATGGAAGAGCCAGTCCACCACATCAGACCCTAAAGATACAAATACACACACACACACCTCAGCTAATGCTTATGTCATCATCAATTCTGCTCATCACGTTTTATGACTATTACATGATTGAGAATAATAGGAAAATAAAGAAACTAAGAAAATACTACTGATCTGATGCAGTTTGGAGCATTAATTTACAACTATTTCAATGAAAAACTGATTATTCTTTATTTCTCACAAGGGAAATTGGTAATGACGTTGTTGGACTTGGCCAAAAAAATCAAAATTCAAAATGATACGATAGTAGATAGTAGTCTACAACTGAACTAAACAAATAAAGAATAGAGGAGTGTGTGTACTGTGAAAGGTAATAAATGCTGCACCACGCTCTTTGCTGTCACAGGCATACCAATAAAGGCGTTAGCGATGGTTATCTTTAGCCACATCCTGTCTCGCACTTCCAGACCTGACTCTGGGCAGGCCATGGCCTTAGCAACTGTTGCCATGTCGCTGTGGATGGAAAGGTGGAAATCATCGAATCCTGAGAAAGAACAGGGGACACGTGCAAATCAGCACAAATTAAACTCCTGTCAGGGTAAATTAGTTTGGGTCTCAGTCTATCTGAAATTTGATGTACCGGTTTTTAAGGACAAGGAAACTATCCACCCACAAATATCAAATATCATGAGTATAAATTTTGTTAGGTTTAATGGAAAGCACAGCTGAGTGCTGTCATCGTATGTAGACAGCTTCAACATTAGCCTCAAATAATATTTGGTTTTCTGTGGTCTGGACTGTAACTCAATCCCTGTTCTGTCCTGATCATGAATCAGACTGTATAAAGCTGGATCTTTGTTTGAATTGGATTATGACTGTTCTTGACACAGCCCCAACAAAAACTAGATTATAATAAATTAAATGTCCTCCCTCAAACAGTATTATATCATTACATATGATCTCACTGAGCTGCATTGCATTCCAAGATAAGATGTTTTGATGTGTTTTGAAGTGTTGTGATTTACCTTTTGGTATTTTTTCCATTCTTCTTGTTTAGATGTTTCTGATACTCACAAACACATCAGAAAAAGTTTTTTTTGCGTAAACTTGACATCTCTTTAATGTGTCAGTGTAGTGCAAGTTGTTGCAGCTGTGCACATAAAGAACAGTCCAATCCTTTATGCAAAACCTAACCTTTTAACTGGCTGCATTACACTATGCACTGTCAAGGCCTTTATCAGTGAGGAAACTGCTGAAGCTAACAGATCTCTCCCTGAATGACTGTTGAACACTAGAGAATAATAGTGAGTGTAGGAGGAGGACTGATTTTGAGACTTCAGCTCTACCACTGATATTTTAGATTCCAGACATATTTCTCCCTTGACACTTCACTGCAGCTGCACTTCAAAAAACTCCTGGCAACAATACAGTTGGCCGATGATCAAAAGTGTATGAGAAATGCACCATTAAACCATAAAACTGCAGCCAAACTTACAAGGTGGCACACAGTATTTTGTATGGCTTTTAAATCATTTGGATTTTTTTTCCAGGGTATAAAAGCATGTACTCATGTAAGAATTATGCCTTGTCTGAGAAGGAAAATCTACAAAAAAGTTAATCATAGAAATTTGGTTAAAAAGTGTGTCAAGGGAGGAAAGATTTTCCTCCAGAAAGAAAGAAAAAACATCACTGTCCTTCCAAAGATTACAGGGAAGATGAGCGCTGTGAGTTATGGCTTCGTTTTGACAAGAGTTATTGAGCAGATGGAAGCTGTGAGGCTGAACACATTAAATACTGGAACAGAGTAGTTGCAGGAATGCAGAGAGAGGGCAGGGCCACACTTAATGCTGGGATTTATTAACATGTCTGAGGAAGATACTGATATTACTGCATTTTTTGAGGTTGGAGGGTGGGGGCTCCAAAAATGAAAGCTAAATGTTCAGAAAGTGAAACCCTTAAACATTAACAATCCTGAACTTTTATGCCTTAGGTAACAACAGTGTAAAGGGTAAAATTTATCTCAAGTTCTTTGACAAGTAGGTTTATCAGAGAGCTAACAGAAAAATTGTTTCATACTGTAATATTGATAAAAGAGGGGCAGGAAAACAGAGAAGTAGACTGAACATTCAAAAAGTCTTACTAAGACAAGACAAAATGAACACGAAACTGTGACTAACAGTCAAAGTCCGACATTACGTTGCTTTGTATTAAGTGCTGGAACAGACAGCTGTAGGGGGCAGCGTGACTCACGTTCAGTCTCAGGAATAGAGCTGCTGATGGAGGAGCTGGTGGAGGTGACGGTGCTCATGGAAGGGCTCATGCCATATGCAGGGTAAACCCCAGTCATGGCCGCTGTGTGGGACACCCAGGCAGCCGGGTCGATGGGTCGGATTGGCTCACCTGTTGAGGGTAAGTAAATGGAGGGTATGCAGTTAGAGTTGATGATCTTACTCAGTACAGGATAACACAGAACAGATGGACGTGCATGTGTCTAGAAAGAGTAATTTTAGTGAAAGAGGGACAAACACTCACTCCTGGGTAGAGCGAAGCAGCTTCGAGGGTTTGGGTCCCAGCATTTGGCCACAGTCAGGGTAATGGGGCTGGTAACAAACCCAGAGAGAAAATTCAGTTATGTCCTTGTTTTGCACCTCTGTTTTATACAAAAATCTTTCCAATTATTGTTGTTATGCATGTATTTATGCATGTGGGCTTGTCTGCTGCTTACCCTGGCTTGTGCACTATGTCCCTCAGAACTCGAACTGCATCGTCATTGCTCATGTTCTCAAAGTTTATGTCGTTCACCTAGAGGCAAAAAAAATGAAAATGAAATATTTAAACTATCCGTCAGGTTGTAAAAATAAGATATATTTGCACAAAATAGGTTCATTATGTAAACAAAGAACAGGCTTAACATGCAATTGCTAAATATCTATACACTTAGGTAAATATCTTTTACAGTTATTCCAATAAATCCATCTATACAAAGCCATTTGTAGGACTGCTCAACATACTCTGCCATACTGAAATCTGGAACAACAATTATTGAAAATGGAAGATAATCATAAGGAGCCATTAACACAGCTGACTGACACATCTTCACATACAATGTGACGCATGCTACACACTGTATGTGTGTAGCATGCACTGACTGACCCATAAACACACACTTTCCTGGTCCAAGGCCCAGATATGTAGAGACACACGTTTTTTAATCCTCTAGTGCATCTTTGAGTCTTACTCTCACACACACACACACACACACCTGCAACAGCATGTCCCCGGGCTCTATGCGTCCATCTGCAGCCACTGCTCCTCCCTTCATAATGGAGCCAATGTATATTCCTCCATCTCCCCTCTCATTACTCTGACCCACAATACTGATGCCCAAGAAGTTGTACTTCTCTGTGAGGAGGAGAGAAACAAACATGAGCCCCTTTTACACTGAGATTCCCCAATTCTGATGCAAGGAAGACTCTTAATTACAACGACTTTGCTTTTCTGCAGAGAACCAAACAAGACCTGCATAAAGCTGCAACAGTGTAGGATTTTGGATTGCACATCAGCGCTATGGAGGAAAAAGAGACATGATGTGCAAAACAACAGGGCTGGCATCTAGTGGCTCAGGCTCCCTCATTTTACACAGATGCTGATGAAACCTTTTTTCTTGCTCCCCTGTTGGCTTAAAGGCTTATAGGCGCAACAATCATTGTTACATTGCATTCTTTTCAAGGGAGGCAACAGAAAAGATGATCTCTGCCCGCAGTAACATGGAACAAATTGGTTACACTTGCATATTTTTCCAGCTTGTGAGAGGAATTTGAACTCAATCTGTGACTATATGAGGAGATTTTATTCAGCAAAGGGTCTATTTGTCTGGACAGATCTAACTGCATTCTGTGCACAAGTTCTACATAGTCAAGACACTTACCCATGTTGAGAGTAACAGTGATGATGTTCAGAGACATGGTTGAGTCTGTGATGCTGCTGAAAGATGAAGACTAAAGGAAAGAATGATGAACAATGGGAAGAAAACAAAAGAAGTATTAGAAGTCAAAAGCACCAACTAGAACATGAGTAAATGTAGAATTCTGGAGCTGATTTCCAAAGTGTATGAAGTCTCACCCTGTCCATATTGGAGGCTTTGGGTTTCCGTCGGCGACGGCGGTGTCGTCTCATGAGACGAGAAGAGCTTTGCTCAGTGGAGCTGCTGAATCTGAATACAAGAAAAATGGAAAACATTTTAAGATACTAAACACATACTGTATGAAATTGATGTAATATAGTTATTTATTTTTACAAGATTAACTGAACTTAAGTAAACACACTTTATAAATGCAGTTATCAGTGAAATATCTACCTAAGTTAAGCTTAAAAAGCTTGACAGATCACAATGTGGTTAAACATACCTGGGCAGGAACAGAGGCCATTTTCATCATGCAACTTGTCTTAACATCAAATTAAAGCCTTTAAAGCCTGTCAGCTCACAACAAGAAGACCTTTAATCACTGTTTCCATACTGAGAGTGGTGCTTGCCAGGAGTTTGAGCCAACTTAAACTGTTTCTAAGACACATACTTCCCATTTTATTTAGAAGTCATTATCTGACTGACAAATCATTGAACATCCGTATCCAAACATTTTTTATTGAAGCAAAAGTCAGCTTTTTTTCTGTGATGAAAAGAAAACGAATACACTGATGTGGCTTCTATTCAGATCTATAAGGAGTCTCATCAACAGGAAAAAACATCCTGGGAGATGCCTGAAGACTGAGAACAGCAGAGTTTCTAAAATAGGTTGCAGATATTTATACGACTCATGGAGGAGAACCCGGGGGTAACCACAAAAACCACCAGACAATTAGATTGCGCTAATCTCTGCCAAGGCCGATCAACTGCAATTCCAGATGCTTTGCTCAAACTAAAATGCCTGTTCTCACCGGGAACTGCACTCAGGAACAACAAACTGAAGAGCTACACAAGAAATCTGACCTGCTGGTTGCGTCATCGTCCTCTGAATCAAAGCAGGAAGTGGACTCCAGCTCACTGCTCATGAAGGACGAGCAGCTGTCGTACTCGGCGCCTCCACGTCCCATAGCCCTCGATGTGTAACCATTCTGCCTTCCACCTGCAGTGGGACAGTTAGGGTGACACACAGATACACAAGGGGAATGAAGATAGAGGTGTCTCTATAAAGAAACCCTGAGAATACATTTAGCAATTAGAGATGGAAAATTCTTATGTTAATAGATAAGTATTACAATACATGTCATTTCAAATTATGGCCAGTTTGTCAGGAGTCAGACTCTTCACTTTTAACCTTCTAATCTGGTAGCAGTATACAGGAATAACCTCTTTTTAATCCTGCTTTTTCCTTATTTATCAGTTCTAATAAATATAAGGCAGGAAAAGTCAATCTATTGTGAAGATTACACTGACAGCAGCAGGCTTGTTATGTGCATCACTAAAGTCACTGTGCATCCATCATACAGTTAGCTTCTAATTTATGCCATTTTGGGGAAGTCATTATGGCATCGCAAAAACCATTTTATACCCACCAAAAAATTATATTGGCAAGCAATGAATGTTATGGAAACAAAACTCAAACAAGAAGTGCATGTACCAAAAAAACACAATGTAGCAAATATCTTTCTGACCGTGGTCATTAGCATGTTTCCGTCTTGGCCTCTCCCTCTCTCTCCTTTGCGACACCATGGAGCCAGTCTCTGTGTCATTGTCCAGACTGTCCCGACCGCTTGCTGCTTTCCCACTTTAGACAAGAGACGGTGCACAGAAGCCAGAGTCAGTGTTGAACTGACTTGCACTGCATCATTTTCAAGGCAGTCAAGTTCATTGAAAAGCCATTAAAACAACTCCTTCTTGTTATAATCTCATCAGAAACTGTGCTGAGTTGAAACCCTTCTCAGGCTCAGTGTAGCTCATTCTGCACTCTGTAGCTGAATATTAGGCAGGAATTTTCTTTTCAATTACTATTATGAGTTTTCAACATACTTTATACACTACTTTAAATGCAGAAGAGCCAGACTGTATGTAGAAATGTGGAAACTTTATACACTTTATCTAAGAAAGACTGCTATCAAAAGTTTGAGTAGGAGAAATCAGCACTCAAACGTCTAATTATTTCTGAAGAATGACGACAACCTACTAATGATTAGGGAGAGGAAAAAAAATCAAGATTTTGTTTATCCCTGGGCAGTCACAGGGTGTCATACTTTTTCTATTTAATTTGCTGTTTCCTCTGTTACCCAGCTTATTAAGTGCACAGAAAGAGTCATTCAGAGACACATGCATGCAGCCAAAGTACGCATGGCATCTCCTTCTTTCACAAGCATACACACATTACTCAAAAACTCCCTGTTACACAATACGATACAAAGCCTTTTCTGAATATACTGACTGATAAGAAGGTGGTCTTGAGTCTCCGATGCCCCCAGTCCTCTCCAAGGGGGGCGCGGCTTCCAAACTATCTGCCACTGAGCCTGCATCTGTGTGGGCCCCGTCTCCAGAGACCAACTGCCAACAGACAGAATCAGGTCAGTCAGAGGGATGAGACAGACACTCAAGAGGGATGAATACACTAGAAAACACACAAGTGGGCAGCAGACCCACGTCAGAGCACTTCTGTGTTTACACAACATAATAGTCCATTGCTGAGTGGTATATCTTGTTATAATGTCACTGTCTTAAGGCCTGTCAGGAGTTAGTTAGGAATCACAATGTCTTATTTATGTAAAAATGTATTTGTTTTCTACTAATGTCCTGCTAAGAGAGCAGGCAGCTGTGGATTCAAAGAGTTGTGAAAGAGAGAGCATGTGCCAAGACTTGTGATTTGTCTACCTGACAGGGTTGCCAGAGATACAAAAGTGTGGGAAAAAGTGTGATCAAACAGAGATTGACTGTGTTTTCAGTGGAAATTATAGTACTGATATTTAACATTAGAATAAAGGACTGTTTACATTTCTATATTTTTTTCCCCCTTACTTTGAGCACATTCCAATGAACATTACTCCTGCTCACATACGTTTTTTTTTCTTTCATTGTGCCCTGAGTCTTGAGTTCTGCAGCATCTTGGATCTTATTCATATCAACAATGAAGCAAGTAGATGGATGGTTTGCATGCAAAAACATGTTTAAAAGTTAACAAGCAGTCAGTCTGAAACAAACTACAGTGATAACAGCCTACAGTTGGTTAAGGAGATAAAACCTGCTAGTTAAGATTGACTATTTGTGACTAAAATTCTGCACTTTTTCTACAGTTATACTGTATATGTTGTGCAAATAGACTGCTCTGCTCACCTTCACAGAACAACAGCAGGCACAGGGTGTAGATTTTTACATTTCTAGCACCACATTTAATGTTTGCATCACCACTCCCATTAAGTTAATCACACACTTCTTTAAGTTTGGCTGTGCCTTTCACTGGGCTTAATAACTAACATTACTTTCATTATCGCTTAATCATTTAGCCAATTAAAAGTCTGATGATTGGAAAAGTGCCAATCACAATTTCCCATGAACAGAGGCAATGTCTTAAAATATATTTGGGACAAAAGTATAATTGTACTTTACATCAAAACAAAAAACAAAAAAAACCCAGTAAATCCTCACATTTAGGAAGCTGGAGACTTAAAATATTTGGCATGCTGCACCTTAATCCATCAGCTGCTTCAACTGTACCTGACACTTTAAAAAGACTTTTTATTTTTACTTGTGGGGAACCTGCTTTGAATCAGACAGAAATGTTAGGAGAGGCTTTTACTGCAGAGTCTTTGTAAGAAGAGAGAAATCCAGTCATTAAAATGACTCCAGCTCAGTTTTAGTTTTTTCGGGGGACGGAGGTGACTAAAACATTTCTGAACAGTGTCTATTTGTGCGACTGACAGAAAACACGAGATAGCAACTTTCAGGAAAAATGGCAAACAAGTGGGCACAATAAGAGTTTTGGAAAGAGTAAGAGGTTGCTCATCCACTAACAAATGAAAAAAGAGCAGTTCAGAATTTGCAGTGCAACTGGATGAAAAAAAATCCTATGGGGATAGATAGACTAATGAACATAAGCACTACTACCAATTTTGTTTACACTCTGATTTCATTCATACTTATATACATGTAAACTGTTTAATTTTAAGCTGACAGGGAGGCTGTGAGGAAAGGGGAGAGGTGTATTTACAGCAGGACAGTTGAGATGCGCTGAGCTAAGCTGTTTGCCTGATATCAGACAGAAATGTCAACTCAATATACTGCTTCCATCTGCAAAATCAGTTAGGTGAACTCCGTGGAGTGGGTGGATTCAAAATTCTTGACTAAGGCAACTAAGTTGTAAAAAAAAAAAAAAAAAAAAAAAGATAGACAAAATCTGTTTGTCAGCTCAC